>NIVC01000292.1:0-158010 GCA_002269645.1 Macrostomum lignano | reverse complement strand
GGAGGAGGCCGAGCACGCAGCGGAGGAGGCGGGGGAAGAACGCGGCGGCGTCCCGCTGGTCATCCTGAGAGAAATGCAGGTGCTCCCTCTGCACAGCTTCCAGTCGGAGGTGCAGCAGCGAGCTGACCCGCCAGTTGGTGCTGAGCTCCGTGCTGCACTGGCCCAGGCTCACCGTCAGGCTGTTGCGCCGGGCCTTCGGGTCATCGGGAGTCGGCGACAACAGGTAGCTGGGGTTGAGGATGAGGCAGGTGAGCTAGATGAGGTACTGGGTACATGAGGCACTGGGTAGATGAGGCACTGGGTAGATGAGGCTCTAAATAGATGTGACAATGAGTAGATGAGGCACTGGTAGATGAGGCACTGGGTAGATGAGGCACTGGGTAGATGAGGCTCTAAATAGATGTGACAATGAGTAGATGAGGCACTGGGTAGATAGACACTGGGTAGATGAGACACTGGGTAGATGAGGCTCTAATAGATGTGACAATGAGTAGATGAGCACTGGTCATACCGTCTAGTGAGATCCCTGTCCGTCATTAGTGGCGCCTTCTCAAACACGGTCAGCTTGTACTCGCCGTCCTTCTGCAGACAGGGCGTGGCGTTGAGCATCTCCTGGTGGAAGGTGTTGTGCAGGAACAGCACCGAGTACCCGATCGGCCGCTCGTCTCCGCGCGCCTTGGACGATCGGTGCCGAATCTCGAAGCGGACGTGATGGCTGGCCAGGTTGTCCATGATGGAGTCCAGGTGCAGGCGGATGAGCTCGTCCCAGCGCGGGTGGCCGTTGTGGTAGAAGATGACGCTGCGGTACTCGTCCCCGCTCTGCTGAGAGCGCAGCTGGCGCTGGTCGCCGTGCAGGGACAGCCGGTGGTTGCCAAGGACTCCGGAGACCGGCTTACCGGCTTTGTCGCACACCTGGACGGCCAGCTGTAGTAGGGAAAATGCGGGGACTACCGCTGTGCCTACCGCAATAGGGAAACTGCTGAGTGAGGCTACCGCTGTGCCTACCGCAATAGGGAAACTGCTGAGTGAGGCTACCGCTGTGCCTACCGCAATAGGGAAACTGCTGAGTGAGGCTACCGCTGTGCCTACCGCAATAGGGAATCTGCTGAGTGAGGCTACCGCTGTGGCTACCGCAATAGGGAATCTGCTGAGTGAGGCTACCGCTGTGCCTACCGCAATAGGGAAACTGCTGAGTGAGGCTACCGCTGTGCCTACCGCAATAGGGAAACTGCTGAGTGAGGCTACCGCTGTGCCTACCGCAATAGGGAATCTGCTGAGTGAGGCTACCGCTGTGCCTACCGCAATAGGGAATCTGCTGAGTGAGGCTACCGCTGTGCCTACCGCAATAGGGAATCTGCTGAGTGAGGCTACCGCTGTGCCTACCGCAATAGGGAATCTGCTGAGTGAGGCTACCGCTGTGCCTACCGCAATAGGGAAACTGCTGAGTGAGGCTACCGCTGTGCCTACCGCAATAGGGAAACTGCTGAGTGAGGCTACCGCTGTGCTACCGCAATAGGGAAACTGCTGAGTGAGGCTACCGCTGTGCCTACCGCAATAGGGAATCTGCTGAGTGAGGCTACCGCTGTGCCTACCGCAATAGGGAATCTGCTGAGTGAGGCTACCGCTGTGCCTACCGCAATAGGGAATCTGCTGAGTGAGGCTACCGCTGTGCCTACCGCAATAGGGAATCTGCTGAGTGAGGCTACCGCTGTGCCTACCGCAATAGGGAATCTGCTGAGTGAGGCTACCGCTGTGCCTACCGCAATAGGGAATCTGCTGAGTGAGGCTACCGCTGTGCCTACCGCAATAGGGAATCTGCTGAGTGAGGCTACCGCTGTGCCTACCGCAATAGGGAATCTGCTGAGTGAGGCTACCGCTGTGCCTACCGCAATAGGGAATCTGCTGAGTGAGGCTACCGCTGTGCCTACCGCAATAGGGAATCTGCTGAGTGAGGCTACCGCTGTGCCTACCGCAAACAGTCCCATATCAAGCAGTAGCGAACCCGGCTCACCTCCACATTGGGCTCCGAGTGCTTGTTGCTGGACCGCTCGAGTTCGGCGGTGGCAAGTCGCAGGTAGGCCAAATTCCTGCGCTGCTCGGCCACCCGCGGCCCGGAGCCGAGTTCGAGCCGCCTGGCAACCACCAGGCTTGGCGGCGCATCGGCCGAGTCAGCGGACACGGCTGCAGCAGCGGTGGCGGCTCGAAAGGCCACCCGCTGAACGCGCAGCGCCAGACAGCCGTTCCGCTCGTCGCTCCGCTTTGCCGTCAGTTCATCGAGCGTCAGCCGCTCGTCCTTAGTGTCGGTGATGGGCACCAGGTTGGAGGTGAGCGTCACCGGCTCCCCGGTGCTGTCCGGCACCTGGCTCAGGTCGAATGTGGCCACGGCGAAAGGCCTGCGAAATAAGCCGCTGCCCGCTGGACCGCCGGCGTGCCCACTGCCGCCGCCGCGTCCGCTGCCTATGATGCCACCGATGAGGGGCCGTGTAATCTTCGGCGGGTCCAGCTTGCCGTGGCGGCAAATCTACCGGGTGGTTTAGAAAAACTTTTGGAGTGCTTTGTGATACTGGGGACTCTGTGATGCAGGGGACTCTGTGATGCAGGGGACTCTGTGATGCAAGGGGCTCAGTGATGCAGGGGACTCTGTGATGCAAGGGGCTCAGTGATGCAGGGGACTCTGTGATGCAAGGGGCTCAGTGATGCAGGGGACTCTGTGATGCAGGGGACTCTGTGATGCAGGGGACTCTGTGATGCAAGGGGCTCAGTGATGCAGGGGACTCTGTGATGCAGGGGACTCTGTGATGCAGGGGGCTCTGTGATGCTGGGGACTCTGTGATGCTGGGGACTCTGTGATGCAGGGGGCTCTGTGATGCTGGGGACTCTGTGATGCTGGGGACTCTGTGATGCTGGGGGCTCTGTGATGCTGTGAATTTTGGGCTCTGTGATGCTGGGGACTCTATGATGCTGTGGATGTTGGGCTCTGGATGCTGGGGCCACAAACGCGGTACAAAAACTTCAATTAAGCGCCAAGCGACCCACCTGGGCCACCAGCACGAAGTCGCTGCCATCCAGACGGAGCACCTCGCCGAACAGCGCCGATGCGGATGTTCGACAACCGGAGGAGCGGGCGGCGGCCTCCGAGACAAAGGCGACGGGCTCCCAGGCGGAGGGCTTCAGGGTGCGGTTGTAGGAGGCGCGCAGGGTGAGGGTGATCTCCAGGGTCTCCGGGCAGGCGGACTCGAAGCGGACCGGGGTGGCCTGGAAGCCGAGGTCGCCGACGGTGAGGCGGGCGTCGGGAGCCGGGGTGATCATTACGGTCTTGGCCGTCTCGTCCATGTGTTTAAAGGCGCCGACAAAGGAGAATTCGAATGGATTGGCGACCTCTTCGAAGCGCGAGTTGCGCATGACGGTGTCGAATCCGTAGGCCTGGTTGCCGGAGTCCAGCTTCCTGGTGGCCACGGCCGCCTGCTGGGTGGCCTCGGCCGCGGTGAGGCGCACAGACTCCAGGTGCTGCGCCATCTCGCGCAACTCGCGGAACAGCTCAGCGGCCTGGCCGAGGTCCGGCAGCGGCCGGCGGAGGTCCTCAAATTGGCGGCTGATGCAGTTCAGCCAGTTGGGGAGGGTCCGCTGGATCTCTGAGATGACGCCCGCTGCCGCCGGACTCTGGAAACGGCGCTGGTGCGGCTCGGCGGCCTCAAGGAGACGAACGTGGCTCTTGGGGAAAACTCCTTTCTTAGAGGAATCGCTCCACAGGTGGCCGTAGTACCAGTTGGTGTACTGGCTGACCAGGGCGAGCTTGTCGCCAACCACAAGCCGGAGGTGCTGCTGCTGCTGCTCCTGGGGGCAATAGTTGTAGAGGGCGACAGCAACAGGCCGGCCGGAGTCAGCGCCGTCGAGGCCAATCCACGGCATGGACATGGTGGGGCTGGCCGGCTTATTTAACCAAACCGAGTATTATAATTAGCCCTGCACTGCTAAACCTGGCAAGCCGGAAGCCAATTATGCACGCCGCAGGGGCCAAGAATCCAATTCAAGCGGCTTAGACAGGAAGCCAAAGGTGTTCACTTGCTGCTGCTGCTTCTACTGCCGGGCCCAGCCGAGGCTGGAAATTCGCAAATTTGCTCGGCAAGTTGCTTTTTTCTATCTTGAAATTCCCTCTTAACCCCCCCCCTGCGCGCTGCTTTGCCGTCTGTCTGTGGCTGTGGCGGCGGGCCAGTGGCCAGCGCGGGGAGATAGCATTGGGGGTTGGGTCAGAGATGCAGGCTGTACACTCAGCCAATGTACATTACAAACACGGACAGTGCGGCATTCTTCTCTACCCCTTCAGCTCTTTCACTCAAATTTCACAGTTAGCGCAATTTCTGTGCCCTATGCAGAACTTTGCTAGCCCTCTGGGGCTGAGTTTGTGCAGCGCCGGCTTGAAATGACATTAAATTCGAAATTAATAAGACAATTCGCAGTATCAAGGAAGAAATGAATTGGAGGCCTGCCAATTTAAATTGACTGAACCACTGGCCAAACATTTAGCTTTGTTTTGATTATGCAAATGTGGCTTGCATTGGTCTGATCGATGATTCTTGGGACTGCCGACTCCAGTATTGGTAGATAAACTGGTCATACTATTGACAGTTGTGCATATAAACTGGTCATACTATTGACAGTTGTGCATATAAACTGGTCATACTATTGACAGTTGTGCCTATAAACTGGTCATACTATTGACAGTTGTGCATATAAACTGGTCATACTACTGCCAGTTGTGCATATAAACTGGTCATACTATTGACAGTTGTGCATATAAACTGGTCATACTATTGACAGTTGTGCATATAAACTGGTCATACTATTGACAGTTGTGCATATAAACTGGTCATACTATTGACAGTTGTGCCTATAAACTGGTCATACTATTGACAGTTGTGCCTATAAACTGGTCATACTATTGACAGTTGTGCATATAAACTGGTCATACAATTGACAGTTGTGCCTATAAACTGGTCATACTATTGACAGTTGTGCATATAAACTGGTCATACTATTGACAGTTGTGCCTATAAACTGGTCATACTATTGACAGTTGTGCATATAAACTGGTCATACAATTGACAGTTGTGCATATAAACTGGTCATACAATTGACAGTTGTGCATATACCAGTAAAGTATAAATTGGTTGGGGGGGACGGGACATGCCAATGCTTTGTCCTCCCACCCCCACCTTGTGACCTGTTGTGGTAATCAATAATTTTTCTTCAGGGCACCAAAATGAGTGCCTGTGGCACCAAAAGGAATGCCTGCAACGCCAAAATGAGTACCTATGGCGCCAAAATGAGTGCCTGTGGCACTAAAATAAGGTTTGCGTCACCAAAATGAGTACTTGCAATGCCAAAATGAGCATTCTGTTCATAGTGACACCAAGAAGCTAGGTTTGGCAAAGTGACGAAGTTGGAAATGGGATAGGGGAGAATAAACAAAGAGATAATAAGGCTAGGACTCAACTTTATGAGCTTAAGTTGACATAATATTCCCAATTATCCCCTTGCTTGTTCTCCCATATTCCAAGTTCAACTTTTGTCACTTTGCCAAATCTAGCTTTTTGGTATTATTGCAAACAGAATGATATATTATTTGTATACATAGTAGATTACTTAGGCTCTATTTTATAAATAAATTGATTTAAATTGACAGGCTCTTTATATATTAAAAGTTCAAGAAGTTCAATTTGCATATTAAATAGATAGTGTTACAGATATCTCTAAATTTTTCAAATGATTCTTTTATCATTATAGTCCTTTAGGTAGCACTTTATATCCTCTTGGTCTTTTAAGTAGCACTTTATATCCTCTTAGTCACAAATAAATGTATCATGTTGATTCTTAGAATCTAGGGAAATTATTAGTTTAGCTTGAAAAAACATTTATACTTTTTAAACCATAAGCCTTTAAATTAGTAGCAAAATTTTGTCTGATCTATATTCTAAAGTCTAATCAAATTAAATAGAGAAAAACTATTTGCTTATTATCAATATTATACCTTATTTTTAGGCCTAGTTTCATTTTAAAATTCTACTAAACAATTATATATTTATATTTTGTAATTTTGAAATAATAGACCCAAAATTAAATTGATTTCAAAGCTAAAATACCTTTAAAATGTAATCTAGGGATTGATTTACCATGATTTTTTGTGCATGATTGGGACTAGACTATATGTGAAACCATGCATGATTGTGAAATTTTTATAACATAGATTTTAATTTAAACACAGAACTATTAGTATTAATACTACTAAGTATAATATTTTTTATTTTTAAGCTTTGTTTTTTATGTTTTTTGTTTGATACTATTTTATTTTGAGGCTTTATTATATCTGCACTGATTTGTTACAATTTTGGTTTGGTTTGGTTTGGTTTTTGGTATTCTATGACTTAAAAAAGTAAGATTTAATTCAAGAAATTCATAAGTTATGATTGGCAAAATACTGTGAATGATTTTTTCCTTGTGACCATAGTTTTTATATGACCATATCGCAGTTGATCCTCAATGTAATCTAATAATAATGACTATAAATATGTAAGATTATTTGAGCATTATATATGAATGAAATATTTAAAAAAACATGGCTTTCCAAAAATAGAAATATTGTATTTGCATAGCAAGTTTGGCTATTTTAGTGGCAATCTAAATCTAATAATTAAAATTAAAATACAAACTAAAATTCCAAACTAGAGCAAAAGATTAAATAAAAATTTAAAAAATGAAAATGTGTTAACCATAAAGAATTTTGGCATAATTATTTTGCTTGTATCATTTGCATAATATTATTTAAAAGTATCTAAATATAATTAAATAAAAAAATTCTTTATTTTAGAGGGCTAGCTAGGCCTACATTGTCTAGTTATAGGGTATATTTATATGGTTTCAACTCCTAAACTAACCAAAACTAGGATCTAAGTTCATTTCTTGGAGTTTTAAGCTATTAGAATTGTCTTATTTAGTAGGCTAAATAAGTTTGTTTCTAATACTAATAGAAATATTGCATAATAAATTATAATGACCTGGCATTATTAATTAGTACTACCAAAAAGAGTAGTCAAATAGAGTTGACTATAGAGTAGTTAAAAAGATAGTATAAAACCTAGGTAGCACATAAAGCAGCACATCTTTATATTTGTATAGTAGGCCCATGAAGGCCATGATTGATTCATTCGCCATGAATAAGCCTAGCCTCCCCCAGACGCTCAGCAGCTCTTGCCTCTTGTCTTGGTATTGTATTTGACACATATAATAGTAAAAGAAGTAATAGTCTGGCAACGAATTAAAACGCAGATTTTCAACTCATTCAGTCATTCATTCAGAATTGTTGATCCACAGAATCAGAGGCTCATGCAGGGAGGCACGATGGTGTACGATCGAAGCAAACAAACCATTTTTGTTTCACTTTCTAAGAAAATCGAAGAACTGAACTTCATTTGTATTTTTTACGATTGTATTAACGAGATTAGTACCAAAGACCTTCTTCGTTTCAAGTTTTGCTGTCTAAGATGTATACAGAATCTAAAACTAAACAATGAATCGAGCGTCAAAAATGTTTCTTTTTTCTTATAACTCATTGCTAAAGAAAGGCTGAACAACAAGTAGGCTTTTCATATTACCGATTTCAGAACCAGAATCGGTTCGGATCTTCCAAGAAAAAAACAGTAGTGTTGCTATTTAACTTGGTTGAATGTTTGACTGCCTTAACAGCCTTACTTTGCAAAATTTTTTGACTTTCTTCATGGCTATTCCCATTCAATAATTGCAACTTTATAGCACATATCTCTCTCTAGTTTAGGAGACAAAAGTTATCTCCACTAGCATACTTTACAAATTTGATCTGGCTCTAGAACCAGAACGAGCAAGCAATATGAAAAGGTCCAAGGAAGTTCATTAATTCAAATCGTTCCCTGCAACTTGCAATAGTGCGACATATGAGACGGTACCCTATGAATTTTGTCCAGTCCAAGATGATTTTGCCGTACATGACCTATTTTACCACCTGGTATATGTACACAGCACCCGGTAAAATTTATACAACACTATAACGTGTAGAACAGACAGTAATGCATGCATGTGCATAAGACCATCGTGTATACATGCTCATGTCAATGACTACTTATTTAATCAGCAATACTAATTGCATAGTGCAATTATATCGTCTAACAAATTTATTTAACTAGTTCTAGCCTTTCGTGCCTTACGGGAACATATTAATTCTATGATATTTACATGTACATTTTATACATTAGATACGGTTTGGATTGCGGTTATTGTTAGTTTACTAGAGCACTAGCATATTTCCATAGATTTTTTATACTTCAAATATATGGTATCTGTTATAGTGTAGTAGGAGCAACGTCAATGAGCTAGGTCATTAGGGGGGTGGGGGGGGGGTTGGACAGGCTGTGTTTACCTCCTTTAGCTATATGCGTGCATGCTGATCGCTTCTTAATTTGTGACTTAGGGATTATTTTATTTCCATACTGGCCTGTTTCGATTTTATAATTGTACTTGTAAGTACAACACATGTAGTAGTTACTGCAAATGGAAGTGAGAATTGAAGTGCAGCTGATCTCTATGTGCTTGAGCAATTCCTATCGGCAGACGGTACCCACATGTAGCTCGCATGTTAGTTGTTTTGCTAATGCATAGATGATTCTAGCTCAGACAAAAGCGCAAATGAAAAATAATATCACGCCTGTACTTGATGTTGAAGCAAAAGAGAAATGGCGAAGAAACACAAAATACGCAGTGTGGCGAATCAGTTTTCAATATGGGAAAACGGAGACACCAAAGCCAATCAAGACATCTAAAATGCGCATCTATCTGGCAACTTCTATTTGTCTTTTTGAAAAAGGGAATGAAACCATAATATAAAATATAATATACTGACTGATGAAGCTGTAGACCTGGATGGTTGTGTGTATGCAACACAACTAAAAAAGAACAAAACTTCTCAAACAAATAGCTGCAAAAAGTGCGGGCAAAAAAACAAAAAACAAAAGCAACACAACAGCTGGCCAAAAAATGGCCTACCAACGAAAAATGAGCAAAAAAATTTTCTTCATGCGAAATTTCATTACTGCTGTTTTCAAAGCAAAACTAACTAAAAAAGTTTACTAGTAAGGCCTGTAACTCTACTCTTCCAGAATCGGTTCTTCATCATCCTCATCAGCAGCCATGTCCCACAGCCCGGCAAAATCGCAGGGCAGGTCGCTCTGGCCTTCCACGAGGCTGTCACCGTCCAGAGCGGGGGCGGCGACCTCGAAGTCCCTGGCAACAACGGGGAACACGCCCGACGTTAGCAGGGCTCGCTCCACCTGCAGAGACCAGTCGCTGATGCTGGAGACGGCTGGTACCGGCGGTGGTGGCGGCGGTGAAGGCGACCGTGGCAGCGGACTCGGCGGAGGCCCGGGCGACGGAGACCTCAGAGGAGGACTCAGCGGACTCGGCAACAGCGGCGGCAGGTGATTTGATTCCGGCGCAGCCGCTGTCTGATTGCGACGAGCCGACGAGAGGCTTTTGAACTGGAAGCGCTGCCCGCTGGAAGCGTTGGAAGTGGCAGACGACGCTGGGACGGGGGATTCCTGAAATCGCGACTCCTCAGCACAGCCTCGAATGCTGGAGTCTTGCTCTGAGCAGCGGCTCGTGTATCCGTCATATTGCTCACTGCCTGCGGATGGGTCAGACTGGACAGCTTTAGGCTTGTCACGAGCTTGGCAGCTGCTGGAATCTTGAGATTCCAAATTGAGTAGCTGGTACTGAGGAGTCTCCGCCCAGGCACGGTTGTGCATGTCAGCGGACCTGTTATTTGTCCCTGACTGGACTGTGCTTGCACCCTGACTGCCGCTTGCCGATCGCCTCTTGAAGGTAAATGCTCTTTTC
Source organism: Macrostomum lignano (assembly GCA_002269645.1). Classification (NCBI taxonomy): domain Eukaryota; kingdom Metazoa; phylum Platyhelminthes; family Macrostomidae; genus Macrostomum; species Macrostomum lignano. The sequence continues at coordinate 148,092 of NIVC01000292.1, read as the reverse complement.
TGGCTCAGCCGAGAATCTTTATCTTGGCTCTGGTACAGGCTCTGGGATGCCTGCTGGCTGGCACTGGCCTGGGCGATTGAGCGAGGGTTGAAGCTCTGCGACTGGCCGCTGAGGTTGGCCTGCGGGTTGAAGCTCTGCGACTGGCCGCTGAGGTTGGCCTGAGGGTTGAAGCTCTGCAACTGGCCGCTGAGGTTGGCCTGAGGGTTGAAGCTCTGCAACTGGCCGCTGAGGTTGGCCTGAGGGTTGAAGCTCTGCAACTGGCCGCTGAGGTTGGCTGGGGTTTTAGCTCTCAATGACCACGAATCGGACGTTGGTTCAAAGGCTGAACTCTGAGACTGCACGCTGGAGCGGCTTTGAGATGCGGAGCTTTTAAGTTGCCCATTGATACTCTGCTGGCTGCGGAAGTTCTGCACTTTTGGACCAGATAGTGAACCGGGATATCCGGTATTTAAACCGCATTTGCTGGGCAGAGGTCGCAGTTGACTACCGAAACTAACTTGGTTGCTGGAGTTCTGAGTCTTTAAGCCCTGCAACTGTCCGCAATGGCTTCCGCTGAGGTTGGCCTGACTATTAAAGCCCTGAGGCTGACCGCTGAGGTTGGCCTGACTATTGAAGCCCTGAGGCTGACTGCTGAGGTTAGCCTGACCATTGAAGCCCTGAGGCTGACCGCTGAGGTTGGCTTGACCGTTGAATCCCTGAGGCTGACCGCTAAGGTTGGCCTGACCGTTGAATCCCTGAGGCTGACCGCTAAGGTTGGCCTGACCGTTGAATCCCTGAGGCTGACTGCTGAGGTTAGCCTGACCGTTGAAGCTCTGAGGCTGACTGCTGAGGTTGGCTTGACCGTTGAATCCCTGAGGCTGGCCGCTAAGGTTGGCCTGACCATTGAAGCTCTGAGGCTGACCGCTAAGGTTGGCCTGACCGTTGAATCCCTGAGGCTGACCGCTAAGGTTGGCCTGACCATTGAAGCTCTGAGGCTGACCGCTAAGGTTGGCCTGACCGTTGAATCCCTGAGGCTGACCGCTAAGGTTGGCCTGACGGTTGAAGCCCTGAGGCTGACCGCTGAGGTTGGCCTGACTATTGAAGTACTGCGACTGACCACTGGGATCTGCCTGAAAGCTGAAGCTCTGGGCCTGACCGCAGAGGTTTCCGGCAATGTCGACCTGACTGTTGCAGCCCTGGGCCTGACCGCTGAAACTGAAGCCAGTCTGGTTGCCAGGGGCTGGCAGCTGTCCGGCAGAGCAGGCCTGGCTTGCGAGAACCGGCTGCAGCTGAGGCTTGGCTCTGGGCTTGAACTCCAGCAAGCGGTTCTGTGGTGTCTGCTGCAAGCCCTGAGCGCCACCCTGAGCGGCCCTCTCAGACTCAGCTGTTCGTTTTTTCGCTGGCACCGGCGTGAAGCCAAAGTCGTCAAGCGCCGCCTGCTTGCCGCCCCGCTGGCGCTTGCCGTTCGGCCCTGACTGCGGCTGCGGCTTGCCGGGCTTGCCTGGACCGCTGGCGGCTTGAGCTGAGGGCAGAGTCGGTATCGGTAGTCATAGCAAAATCAGCAATGGGAGCAACTGACCCCCCTCTCTCTACTGGAAACTCACCAGGCTGAAAGCACGGGCTCTGCACGCCCACGCCGCTTCCTCCGGCCTCGTAATTGACAAGCAGGTCGAAACCGGCCCAGGTCTCGCTGAGCAGCGCGATGGTCAGCTGGAGCGCCGGGTCTTCCGGCCCGGCCGGCTGCGGCAGTCGCAGGCGGAACTGCGCCTCTAAACTGGCGCCAGCGTCGTCGGCGCCGCCCCAAATCAGCCGGTCGTCGCGCAGGCGGGCCCGCAGCAGCAGCCGGTTGCGGGCGTCGCCGACCAGCAGGACGCAGGTGTGGCCGGGCCCGGCAGTCAGCGCCCGCCTGCCAGCCGGGGAGGCGGCGGTCCGGCGCAGCAGGTCGGGCCGATTGGCCAGGCTGATGGACAGGCGAATCTCGGAGCCGTCGCCGACCGGCGACTCCTCCAGGCCGAGCAGGTAGCGCGGCAGGCCGTTCACGGCTGCCAGCACGGACGCGCCGAACGGCGGCCGGCGCCCAGCGGCTGCTTCAAGCTCGTGCGGCGCGGCCGCGGCCATCCGGGCGAAGCTGGCGAAGCCGGCAGCGGCCAGGGCGGCGGCCATGACGGGGCCGATGCCGGGCAGCTGGCGGGACACCTGGTCCGAGTTCTCCCACAGGCGGGCCTGCGAGCCGGGGGGGTATGATCTGGGGAGTTTTTTTCCTTTCAAGCTTGCAGTAATGAGAATCGATGAACCTGAGTATTCTAGAAGCTAGTTTCTTTTAAAATCTTTTAAAATTTCTTTAAATGCGCCTCAAAAGGACATCCCAGGTCACACTAAATAGAGCTACACAGCTAACCCAGCCTGACCCAGGGCTGAGCAACTCAAGGCTCCCTGCAGACCAACTGCCAAAAGCTCTCACCTTGAAGCACTTGTTGAGCAAAATGGCAGAGGTCAGAGTGCCAAAAGCGCCCCGGTCCCACCAGACATCCACAAGACAGCGGGCCAGCCTCCCGCCCAGCGCCATCATCCGCTGCGCGTCCTGCGCCAGCGAGAAGTCGGCGACAGTCGCGGAGGCGAGCTCCGCCTGCAGCAGCACCAGCGCCTTGTCCGCTGCGGTCTTCACCCCGCCAGTTGCCGGCCGAAACCGCAGTCCCTTCGCCAGCTGGTTCAGCGGCCGCCTGTCCGACACCCGGAGGCCGCCGTCGCCGCCGCCGAAGCTGCCACCCTCCGCGGCCTCGAGCTGCAGGCACTCGGCGACCAGGCGGACCAGCGCCTCCAACGAGGCGTCCGGCTGCAGTTCGCAGATTCGGCGCATGCTGGCGAATTTCACGCAGTGCCGCGCCATCAGCCGGCCGGCGGGCCGCGAAGACACCTGGACGGCGCCGATGTCGCCGCTGCTGGCCAAGTCGCTGGCGGAGATGAGCTCCAGCTGAGCCAGCTGCTGCAGGCGCTCCATCATCAGGCGCTCGGCCCAGCCAGCGGTCACGGAGATCTGCGAGCCTTCATTGATGGGTTTAAGGGCGTTTCAAGTCCATGGGTTCAGGAGTGGTTCAGTCTGTGGGTTCAGGAGCGGTTCAATCTGTGGGTTCAGGAGCGGCTCAGTCTGTGGGTTCAGGAGCGGTTCAATCTGTGGGTTCAGGAGCGGCTCAGTCTGTGGGTTCAGGAGCGGTTCAGTCTGTGGGTTCAGGAGCGGTTCAATCTGTGGGTTCAGGAGCGGTTCAATCTGTGGGTTCAGGAGCGGCTCAGTCTGTGGGTTCAGGAGCGGTTCAATCTGTGGGTTCAGGAGCGGCTCAGTCTGTGGGTTCAGGAGCGGTTCAGTCTGTGGGTTCAGGAGCGGCTCAGTCTGTGGGTTCAGGAGCGGCTCAGTCTGTGGGTTCAGGAGCGGTACAATCTGTGGGTTCAGGAGCGGTTCAGTCTGTGGGTTCAGGAGCGGCTCAGTCTGTGGGTTCAGGAGCGGTTCAATCTGTGGGTTCAAGAGTGGTTCAGTCTGTGGGTTCAGGAGCGGTTCAGTCTGTGGGTTCAGGAGAGGTTCAGTCTGTGGGTTCAGGAGCGGCTCAGTCTGTGGGTTCAGGAGCGGTTCAGTCTGTGGGTTCAGGAGCGGTTCAGTCTGTGGGTTCAGGAGCGGTTGTCGATTAGAGAAGGCACAGAAGCTCTTGCTTGAGAAACAGCTCAAACAGTGAGCTCTCACCGTAGTAGGCGGGATTCTTCGGCAGCCGCACGCCCAGAAAGGTGTTGTGCAGCCAGCTGACGGCGGACGACACGCAGGTGATGGTCTGCAGCACAATCTCCGCGTTCAGATACTCGGTCAGATGATGGTGGAGGCTGGGTTGAAATAGGATTTTAAAATCGTTGGCTATTTTTGTTAAAGCATGCCAGTGCTCAATGGGGAATGCTGAGTGCCAGTGCTCAATGGGGAATGCTGAGTGCCAGTGCTCAATGGGGAATGCTGAGTGCCAGTGCTCAATGGGGAATGCTGAGTGCCAGTGCTCAATGGGGAATGCTGAGTGCCAGTGCTCAATGGGGAATGCTGAGTGCCAGTGCTCAATGGGGAATGCTGAGTGCCAGTGCTCAATGGGGAATGCTGAGTGCCAGTGCTCAATGGGGAATGCTGAGATGCCAGTGCTCAATGGGGAATGCTGAGATGCCTGTGCTCAGCTCAATGGGGAATGCTGAGATGCCAGTGCTCAGTTCAATGGGGAATGCTGAGATGCCTGTGCTCAGCTCAATGGGGAATGCTGAGATGCCTGTGCTCAGCTCAATGGGGAATGCTGAGATGCCTGTGCTCAGCTCAATGGGGAATGCTGAGATGCCTGTGCTCAGCTCAATGGGGAATGCTGAGATGCCTGTGCTCAGCTCAATGGGGAATGCTGAGATGCCAGTGCTCAGCTCAATGGGGAATGCTGAGATGCCAGTGCTCAGATCAATGGGGAATGCTGAGATGCCTGTGCTCAGCTCAATGGGGAATGCTGAGATGCCTGTGCTCAGCTCAATGGGGAATGCTGAGATGCCAGTGCTCAGATCAATGGGGAATGCTGAGATGCCAGTGCTCAGTTCAATGGGGAATGCTGAGACAAACAATCAACTTCAAGAGGTTGATGATTGACATGTGAAGCGGGAGAAAAATTCTCACCTGCTCTCAATCAGCTGCGTGCCGTTCACAATCTCCTCGTAGACTGGCTGCAATTGTAAAAAGTTGGAAAATTGGAGAATATTGTAAAAACAATTACAGTATGACGAAACGTGTAGCAAGTTTTTGTTTATCACGGAGTGTACCTGTTTGTCAGCAGAAGTCATGATGATGGCAGTGGCTGAAGTGTCAAACTGAAATTCGAATGTAAAAATGAGCAAGGGAATCGGTTTTTGTGGGAATTGTTAGCTAGTTGCCATCCAATGCGCTTCAGGCGAACCGCTAGCTACCCTTTCAATGGCTTCAGGCGAACCGCTAGCTACCCTTTCAATGGCTTCAGGTGAACCGCTAGCTACCCTTTTCAATGCGCTTCAGGTGAACCGCTAGCTACCCTTTCAATGCGCTTCAGGCGAACCGCTAGCTACCCTTTCAATGCGCTTCAGGTGAACCGCTAGCTACCCTTTCAATGGCTTCAGGTGAACCGCTAGCTACCCTTTCAATGCGCTTCAGGCGAACCGCTAACTCCCCTTTCAATGCGCTTCAGGCGAACCGCTAACTCCCCTTTCAATGCGCTTCAGGCGAACCGCTAACTCCCCTTTCAATGCGCTTCAGGCGAACCGCTAGCTACCCTTTCAATGCGCTTCAGGTGAACCGCTAACTCCCCTTTCAATGCGCTTCAGGTGAACAGCTAGCTGCCCTTTTCCCCATCGCAGCCAAACCTGACGCACCTGAGGCCGGCCAGCCCTGCCGATCATCTGGTGCACCTTGATGCTGTCATAGTCGTGCGTCTCAGAGCCGGCAATGAGCTGCGTGCCCTTGATGATGACCAGGTGAGCTGGCAGGTTGACACCCATGGCCAGGGTGCTGGTGCAGGCTGCAGGTTTTAGGATGGGTAGCTTAATTGGGTGACGGAGAATTCATATTTTCCTTGATTGCTTAACCTGTGCCGGCTGCACATTCTCCCTGTCATTTTCTCATTCCGCCCTGTAAGTTTCTCATTCCGCCCTGTAAGTTTCTCATTCCGCCCTGTAAGTTTCTCCCATTCCGCCCTGTCAGTTTCTCATTCCGCCCTGTCAGTTTCTCCCATTCCGCCCTGTCAGTATCTCATTCCGCCCTGTCAGTTTCTCATTCCTCCCTGTCAGCTTCTCATTCCGCACTGTCAGTTTCTCATTCTGCCTTGTCAGCTTCTCATTCTGCCTTGTCAGCTTCTCATTCTGCCTCGTCAGTTTCTCATTCCACCCCCAGCAATCTACGATTCCGATAAAACTCACCCAGCACAGGCAAGCAGCCGGTCAGGAAGGCCTCCTCCAGACATTTGCGGTCCTCCATGGACAGGCCGGCGTGGTGGAAGGCGACCCCGCTACTGAGCGAGTCTGAAGTTCAGAGTCAGTTTTTGAAACAATACTCGCTTTCTTATGAAACATCTGAATGCTGTCATAGGGAGGGAGATCTCTACACCAGCTAGGGGAATCTCTACCCCAGCTAGGGGAATCTCTACCCCAGCTAGGGGAATTTTTATCCTAGCTAGGGGAATCACTATCAAAGCTAGGGGAATCTCTATCCCAGCTAGGGGAATCTCTACCCAGGTTGGGGAATCTCTACCCGGCTAGGGGAATCTCTACCCCGGCTAGGGGAATCTCTACCCCGACTAGGGGAATCTCTACCCCGGCTAGGGGAATCTCTACCCCAGCTAGGGGAATCTCTACCCCGGCTAGGGGAATCTCAACCCTGGCTAGGTGAATCTCTATCCCGGCTAGTGGAATCTCTACCCCAGCTAGTGGAATCTCTACCCCGGCTAGGGGAATCTCTACCCCGGCTAGGGGAATCTCTACCCCGGCTAGGCCAGCTCACCCCGCAGCTTCTTGTTGCTCAGCCGGGCGGAGAACTGCTGCAGCACGTCGCGGTCCAGACAGGACCCCCGAGCCAGAATGGCCTGAAGATCCCGCTGCAGGACGGAGCACACCTGCTCAGTGCTCTTGCGGGAGATGCAGAACTGCAGGCGGCGGATGAGGCGGAAGGCAAGATGGGGCTTTTTATTAGAGGAGGGGCCTGTGTGCACCGTGCCGCACTTTAAGCGACATTGTCACACAACCGGCGAGAGGCATTACTGCCCATTTCGCCGACTCCCCTGAGCAGGCGCACAAGCGCTCGGATACGTACGCAGTCATACGCACAGGCACACACTCCCACAGGAGTGTACAGCAGCCCCAACTTTATTTATCGTTAGGCATGTACATTTCACGCCTTGCGGGTTGGCCCTCAAGGGTGCTAATTGCACGAGAGCAGAGCCAAGCCGAGATTCCGATTCAGCCCCAATTTGACTGCACTTGGAATCGAGCCTGGGCCGCTGGCACATCAGAGCGCAGCACTAGACTACTAGGCTACAGCCAAACCAATATGGGAGCTTTGGAACCTGCCATATAAAACCGGAAAACAAGCAGCCTTAATTGAAGGAGACAATTTTCCTGAGCTATTTTCGATGCATTCTAGAGCTTTAAAGGACTTCAGACAAAGCAGGTAGAATCCTCTTATTGTGCTTATTATCTTTGAGAAAATATCAGTGCCGTAGGAACAATAACTGCAAGCGTGTAGTTACACTTTAGCATTGAAAGTAAGAGTTGCCAGGCAATGCAAAGTTACTTAGCAGCTACAGGCGAAAGTGAATGCTTTATGCCTAGTCTAGCAGCACAGTCAGTTAGCTGCTGTCAAATGTCCGGCAGGCGGTAGAACTCCACATTCTTGTCCGGCCGGCAGCTGTATAGTGACTCAGCGCTGCCCTTGTCCTCCTCATCATCCTCCTCCTCTGCCTCATCCGCCGCGCCCCCCTCCGACTCTTCGTCCCCGGCCTCCCAAGCTACGCCGGCGGCCCGGCGCCGCCAGCGCCTAGCGGCAAACTTCTTCTTTAAGCGCCTGAGCGGCTTGGCTGCCTGCGAGGCGGACGAACCGGTAGCGCCCGCTGCGGCGCCGACCTCGGTCTCGACGTCGCCTTCGGCCTCGCTGTCGTCCCGCTCCGGCGGGAACTCGACCTCCTCGCTGGGCAGGTCGAGCATCTTGGCCACCTCGGCGATCTCCTGCTGGTCCAGGATGGGGCAGAGGTCCATGATCTCGGAGTCCGCGAACGCGCCGCTTCCGTCGCCGCCACCGCCGCCGGCGCCATCGTCGCCAACGAATTCGTCATCGCCCTCGCAGTCGGCCTCGCAGTCGTCGCTGTCCAAGTCCTCGATGCTGTCCTCGTCTTCTTCAACCAGCTGGTACTTGCCCGCGCGCTGGAGAAGAAACTTGTCGCATGCCAGTGGCTCCTCATCATCGCCAGCGGCCTCTCGGCGGCTTCCGCCGCGGCTTCTGCTGCATTTTTGCTTCTGCTGCTGCCGCTGCTCCAGCTTGTCGAATTTGATGCGGCAATTTAAACAAAAAATTTCGGCGGGATGCGAGCTGACTGATTTTGAGCTCGGCAACTCAGGCTACTCACATGAGCGAAAGCAGCTGTTTCTCATTCCACAGCAAGCGGCCATAGACTACCACAGAGGGGAGGCGCAACTCTGTCTAGAAATGCTACTGACTACTGGCAGCAGTAGAGTTATTGGGATGTTGCTTTGGCTTCATTCCGGCAAAGGCAGGACAGAAATGTAGCTTTACCTGCTTGCAAGTTCGCATTCAAAGGTAGCAAGGGCTAATCGAGTACAAGTACATTGTGTGCTCAGAACTTTTTATTCAACCTAATTGGAGGCCAATTTCACTATGAAGAAATCATGGTTTTTGTTCCAGCTTTAGCGATAAAAATAATGAAAAAACTGCCTATGAAATCTACCTGCCATGCTACTGACAATTGACTGTCAGTGACAATTGACTGTCAGTGACAATTGACTGTCAGTGACAATTGACTGTCAGTGACAATTGACTGTCAGTGACAATTGACTGTCAGTGACAATTGACTGTCAGTGACAATTGACTGTCAGTGACAATTGACTGTCAGTGACAATTGACTGTCAGTGACAATTGACTGTCAGTGACAATTGACTGTCAGTGACAATTGACTGTCAGTGACAATTGACTGTCAGTGACAATTGACTGTCAGTGACAATTGACTGTCAGTGACAATTGACTGTCAGTGACAATTGACTGTCAGTGACAATTGACTGTCAGTGACAATTGACTGTCAGTGACAATTGACTGTCAGTGACAATTGACTGTCAGTGACAATTGACTGTCAGTGACAATTGACTGTCAGTGACAATTGACTGTCAGTGACAATTGACTGTCAGTGACAATTGACTGTCAGTGACAATTGACTGTCAGTGACAATTGACTGCCGAGGATTTAGGTTGCTACGAGTAATAAGATTTACTTATCACTACGAGTAATTAAGGTTAGAGTTTGTGTTAAGGTTTAGTTTACAGTTTAGGCTAGGGTTTAGGTTACAGTTTAGGTTAGGGCTTAGGTTACAGTTTAGGCTAGGGTTTAGATTACAGTTTAGGTTACAGTTTAGGTTACAGTTTAGGTTAGAGTTTAAGTTACAGTTTAGGCTAGGGTTTAGGTTACAGTTTAGGTTACAGTTTAGGTTACAGTTTAGGTTAGAGTTTAAGTTACAGTTTAGGCTAGGGTTTAGGTTACAGTTTAGGCTAGGGTTTAGGTTACAGTTTAGGCTAGGGTTTAGGTACAGTTTAGGTTAGGGTTTAGGTGCAGTTTTGGTTAGGGTTTAGGTACAGTTTAGGATAGGGTTTAGGTACAGTTTAGGTTAGGGTTTAGTTTAGGCAGTCAAATTGTCGGCGCAACACCCTCTCTGACAATCCGATTTCCTTTTCGAGCTAAGTTCACAATGAGAGAGCGCCTACTTAAGAGTAGCAAGAAAATAATTTGAAACGAATTTTTTACAGTGGTTAATAACTGATAGCTAAATACTCGTAGAACTTCGAACGCGTGCATCTAGAGGTTGAGGTCCTGAAATAAAAACTGACATCACTTCCTATCTGACTTGTGCAGTTTGCAGCAAAACGTTTGAAATGCATCGAGCATGTAGACATGGGGGAATCACTCAAGTTCGAGGAGTCACTCACAATCAGGGGAGTCACTCACAATCAGGGGAGTCACTCACAATCAGGGGAATCACTCAAGTCAGAGGAGTCACTCACAATCGGGGGAGTCACTCACAATCAGGGGAATCACTCAAGTCAGAGGAGTCACTCACAATCAGGGAGTCACTCACAATCAGGGGAGTCACTCACAATCAGGGGAGTCACTCACAATCAGGAGAATCACTCACAATCAGGGGAACCACTCACAATCGGGGGAATCACTCAAGTCAGAGGAGTCACTCACAATCAGGGGAATCACTCACAATCAGGAGAATCACTCACAATCAGGGGAATCACTCACAATCAGGAGAATCACTCACAATCAGGGGAATCACTCACAATCAGGGGAATCACTCACAATCAGGAGAATCACTCACAATCAGAAGAATCACTCACAATCAGGGGAGTCACTCACAATCAGAGCCGGCTTGGCCTCAGCGTGAGCGGCCACCAAACCAGCTAGGCGGTAGTTGAGGTTCATGTCGAACTTGAAGGCGGACTGCTCGGCGCCCCGATGATAGCCCAGCACCAGAGTCTTCAGCGGCACCGGCCGGGAGCGCTGATCAGCTCTGCGGATTTCGGCACGCTGCGGCCATGGGGTCCCGCTTCGAAAATATGAAATTCTGCATAGCAACTCACTTGTAGTAGACCGCCTCCTGACCGCCCGCGTCTGTGAGCCACCGGGACAGCTGCGGGTTTGAATACTTAATTAAGAAATATTTTCTCTTCATGACTGCCCAGCAACGATCTTCTCGGGTTTCTCGGATTCACGTTTCGAATTCGGGAACTCAACAATATGAGGATTCGGTAACAGTTTAGGGATCTGGGAGCAGGCTAGGGATTTGGGAACAGGTTGAGGATTCGGGAACAGGTTGGGGATTTGGGAACAGGTTGAGGATTCGGGAACAGGTTGGGGATTTGGGAACAGGTTGAGGATTCGGGAACAGGTTGGGGATTTGGGAAGAGGTTGGGGAGTTGGGAACAGGTTGGGGAGTTGGGAACAGGTTGGGGAGTTGGGAACAGGTTGGGGATTTGGGAAGAGGTTGGGGAGTTGGGAACAGGTTGGCGATTCGGGAACAGGTTGGAGATTTGGGAAGAGGTTGGGGATTTGGGAACAGGTTGGGGAGTTGGGAACAGGTTGGGGATTTGGGAACAGGTTGGGGATTTGGGAACAGGTTGGGGAGTTGGGAACAGGTTGGGGAGTTGGGAACAGGTTGGGGAGTTGGGAACAGGTTGGGGAGTTGGGAACAGGTTGGGGAGTTGGGAACAGGTTGGGGAGTTGGGAACAGGTTGGGGAGTTGGGAACAGGTTGGGGATTTGGGAACAGGTTGGGGATTTGAGGATTCAGGAAAAGGTAGGGATTTGGAGATGATTAAACAGGTATTTAAGCACAGAGTTCCCAATGCTCACATCTTCAACGTTTGGCGCGGTGGCCGAGACGGCCACAAACCGGTAGCGGCAGGCGGCCTCGGGGAGGCGGCTCAGCAGCAGCATCCGGCTGATGGCGGCCTCCACCACCGCGCCACGCCTGGCCTCGTGGATCACGTGAACCTGCAGCGGGATTGTTGGGTAGCGCAATGCAATATGCACATTGGAATCTGACAGGCTTACATTGGAATCTGGTAGGCTTACATTGTAATCTGACATAGGTTTACATTGGAATTTGACAGGCTTACATTGGAATCTGACAGGCTTACATTGTAATCAGACAGGCTTACATTGGAATCTGACAGGCCTACATTGGAATCCAATAGGCTTACATTGGAGTCTGGTAGGCTTAAATTGGAATCTGACAGGCTTACATTGGAATCTGACAGGCTTACATTGGAAGCTGACAGGCTTACATTGGAATCTGACAGGCTTACATTGGAATCTGACAGGCTTACATTGGAATCTGACAGGCTTACATTGGAATCTGACAGGCTTACATTGGAATCTGACATAGGTTTACATTGGAATTTGACAGGCTTACATTGGAATCTGACAGGCTTACATTGTAATCAGACAGGCTTACATTGGAATCTGACAGGCCTACATTGGAATCCAATAGGCTTACATTGGAGTCTGGTAGGCTTAAATTGGAATCTGACAGGCTTACATTGGAATCTGACAGGCTTACATTGGAAGCTGACAGGCTTACATTGGAATCTGACAGGCTTACATTGGAATCTGACAGGCTTACATTGGAATCTGACAGGCTTACATTGGAATCTGACAGGCTTACATTGGAATCTGACATAGGTTTACATTGGAATTTGACAGGCTTACATTGGAATCTGACAGGCTTACATTGTAATCAGACAGGCTTACATTGGAATCTGACAGGCCTACATTGGAATCCAATAGGCTTACATTGGAGTCTGGTAGGCTTAAATTGGAATCTGACAGGCTTACATTGGAATCTGACAGGCTTACATTGGAAGCTGACAGGCTTACATTGGAATCTGACAGGCTTACATTGGAATCTGACAGGCTTACATTGGAATCTGACAGGCTTACATTGGAATCTGACAGGCTTACATTAGAATCTGATATAGGTTTACATTGGAATCTGACAGGCTTACATTGGAATCTGACAGGCTTACATTGGAATCTGACAGGCTTACATTGGAATCTGACAGGCTTACATTGGAATCTGATATAGGTTTACATTGGAATCTGACAGGCTTACATTGGAATCTGACAGGCTTACATTGGAATCTGACATAGGTTTACATTGGAATCTGATAGGCTTACATTGGAGTCTGGTAGGCTTAAATTGGAATCTGACAGGCTTACATTGGAATCTTATAGGCTTACATAGGGACAAGTTTAAGTTGTCCCTGGGCTTACATTGGAATCTGACAGGCTTGCTTACATTGGAATCTGATAGGCTTACATTGGAATCTGAGACATTTGCGTTACAATTGAGGTGTACAGTGTAGAATGTATTCTTTTGACTACCTGAAAGAAACTGTACACTAAAAGTGAGTTAAAAAGCTACCAACCTCATCAATCATGAACAGTCCAATGCTGGACATGAAGCTGGCATTCTCCCTCCACCGCCTGGTCAAACTGTCCCATTTTTCCTGGGGAAGAAAAAATAGACAGCAGATTAACGTGAGGTGTATGAGCGTTACTTAAGTTTATTGCCGAAAAAATTGTTACATTCATATAAACCCTATATTTCACTTCCCCAATATTACTCTCCCTAACTGCATTTACCCAATGTCACTCTCTATAGTTTTAATACCCCAATGTCACTCTCCCTAACTGCATTTCCCCAATATCACTCTCCCTAACTGCATTTACCCAATGTCACTCTCACTAGTTTCAATCCCTCTATGTCACTCTCCCTAATTTCATCCCTCCAATGCCATTCTCCCTAACTGCATGTCCCCAATGTCACTCTTCCTAGTTTCATTTCCCCAATGACACTCTCCCTAGTTTCATTACCTCAATGTCATTCTCCCTAACTTCATTTCCACAACGCCACTCTCCCTCCCTAACTTCATTTCCCCAATGTCACTCTCCCTCCCTAACTTCATTTCCCCAATGTCACTCTCCCTAACTGCATTTCCTCAATGTCACTCTCCCTAACTTCACTTTCCCAATTTCATTCTCCCAAACTAATTTAATATACTTCTTAACCTCTAGACTCCATCCCAATCAGAGGCTGTAACAACGCTGCTGTCTGAAGCCACCCCAGCACCTCAGACCCACAGGTGTTGTGGCGATGATGGCGAGTCTCTCGATCTCGGCGAAGCTGATCTGCTCATAATCTCCAGTGACGCAGCCGCAGGCCAGGCCGAACTGGGCACCGAATACGGACTCCCAGTGCGCCTGCTTCTCCTCGCAGAGGGCCTTCAGGGGAGAGACTGCGGGGTTGGGAAATTAAAATAAAAAGCCTTGGAACTGGTGAAACAATATGAGTTCGAATGCCAGCGGCTAGGATATACTTTTGTGTAGCATTTTGTGTTTGCGTTGGTTTTCACTGCAATCTGGGAGGGTGTTCGTGTCCCGCCTGGAGGTCCTGTCTGAGGATCTGGGAGGGTGTTGGAGGAGGTCCTGTCTGAGGGTCTGGCAGGATGTTGGAGGAGGTCCTGTCTGAGGGTCTGGGAGGATATTGGAGGAGGTCCTGTCTGAGGGTCTGGCAGGATGTTGGAGGAGGTCCTGTCTGAGGGTCTGGGAGGATGTTGGAGGTCCTGTCTGAGGGTTTAGGAGGATGTTGGAGGAGGTCCTATCTGAGGGGCTGAGAGGATGTGGGTGTCCCGCCTGGAGGTCCTGTCTGAGGGTCTGGGAGGGGTTTTTGAGTCCCGCTCAAGAATCTGGAAGGCTAATGTAAATCAAAGAAGTCAGCATCGGGGCGGGTAGCTGGAACCCGAACCCACTGTAGACGGCCTTCTTGAACTCGCCGCCGTTCCGACGCTGTTCGTCAAGATTCCTGATGATGGCCAGGTCGAACGCCACGGTCTTGCCGCTGCCAGTTGGCGCGGACACGACCAGATTCCTGTCCGAGCCCAGGGCCTTGAGGATTGAGATTGGATCATATAGCTAGTTATAAATACCAAATAGTGCTTGCAGTTGTGATCTGGTGGAAACTAAAGTTCAAGAGGGTGATTGGAATGAGCAAAACTGACAGAAATGTCACAGGACTATTAGAAATAATACCATTTAATTCATGGATTACAGCAATATACATACCATAGGCAAAATTTTGGCTTGCATTGAGTTAAACTCATTAAAACCAAAAACTTTCTGGTACTCGGAAGGTGCAGGAAAAGATTAGGGCAAGTTAAGGAAAGTTTAGAATAAGAATGCACAACTAGATTAAACAGCTTTTTAATGATATAAGTAATGGCTAAAGCTAAATTTCATAAGTAGACTGACAATAAATATTTTTTTATAAAAAGGATATCAATCAGATCAGCAACTTGGTGGGTCATTGTATAATATTTTCCTGTGTAAGCCCAAAATCTGAAATCTTTAAAAAGTCATCTTTAGTTTCTTAGTCAAATATTTGCAGTAAAATTTGTGTTATTATGGTTTAACTTATCTCCAAAAGGCAATGCAACAAAAATTATACTTATTAATCATTAAAAATAGTTATAGGACTAAAAGCTACTAAGGGAATAGAGAATTTAGATAACTGATATGACCACAGTCTATATGTTAATGTGGTAATTTTTTTTATTTTTAAACATTGCATTTGTAATATGGATTTTTTTTGAAATATGTTAATAATGCTATGCTTTCATTTTTAGATTTTTTTTATTTTATTGAGCCTAATCAAACGCTTTAGGATTAGAAGGGTATAATAAAAGATATGATGTTTCTGATTTAATGCTAATTTTAAATAAAACCTTGTGTATGTATTAAAATACACTTGTGTTACTATAATTGTACTATCCTTAGAAAATATAGAAAGCTGTTTGGATGATATCATATTGGTATAACTCTAGATCATATTTAGATCTAGATCTTTTTACTCATTATGAAAGAGTTAAAAACTCTCTACAGTTCAAACTAATTATTATTGCAAATAAAAAATACAATAATATAGTGATGAAGAGTTTAGGAGGGTAGCAAAAACTTTGAACAAGTGCAACCGATGTATGCAGTTTCAGGATCATGTTTTTCTCTGAATAATAACTCTAGTTTCAACTCAGTTATATCCGTTAAAAATCTGATAGGTTATGTTATCGTTCGTTATGTCAGAGGAACGTGAGTAGTTTTCTTTAACTTCTGTTTCGTGCGAAAATTTTAAACTTTCAGGTCACATTTTTCACAGATATAATAAAACAAATTATTTTACAGATGTAATGCAAAAAAATCAGTCAATACATAATATGGCATAAGGAAGCCTAATTTTGCTTTTATAATATTTTTACAAAGTATTTTTAATATACAAGGTTTCAATACAATAAAATCAAATTTCCCGTTGTAATCGTTTGAACCGTGCTAAGCTTATTGATTACTTTAATTTGACGAACTTTTAATTACTAAATTGTTGCTAAAAGGTGAAACACCGCTTAGAGAGCACTTTAAAAATGTTTCATGAATATTATGAATTGAAATGTCCTCTCATTTATTGAAATGAATAAACTCCTACAGTCCTACTCAATTATTTCAATTATTTAAACCCCATGCATTTATTCCTACGGTAGCGCTTCTATTACAATGTCTTTGTCCAATTGTACACAGTGGCGCAACCAGGGGGGGCGGGGTGCGGTCGCCCCCCCCCTTAGGCGGGGGACCGAAAAAAATCAAAGGGGGGACCAAGCGAATTTTCGCCAAAAACAGAGCCACCCCTCCGCCCCCCCCCTCCCGGGACTTTACCCTCAAAATCCGCCCCCCCCCCTTGAAAAATTTCAGGTTGCGCTACTGATTGTACACAGAAAGGCGGCCTTTGTTTCGCTGGGAAAACTCAAGAGCTCTGTTGAGAATATACAGTTTCTCAATTAGCCCAGGAAAAAGGCGCATGGGTAGCTGTTTCTTGGGTAGCTGTGGACCAGCCGACCACCTGAATCTGCCAGTGTTTCTTAAATTTGCGTTGATATGAAATTTTATAAAAACAACTTCTGGACTTCAACGCCACCAATTTGAAGACGGATAATGACGATTTGAACTTAAAGATCAAGCTCTCTGAGCTTAAGCCTAGCTACGAGTATTTTAAGCTATATAACTAACGAAAGTTTAAACTCTTCGATCTGGGCTGTTTCCCGGAGGTCCATTGACTTCCCTAATTGTTGTGTGTGGCTTGTGTGCAGTAAATATTTACTCTCGCAATTTCGTGTACATCTGTGTACACTGCCCCCACCCCTTCTATGTACAGTGAAATTCTCAACAATATATATCGGTGTTTACCCAGTGCCTGGGTCTAAGAGTTTTCCTCGGTCGCTCGCAAACATGACTTGGCATTTATCATAACACTAATGTTCTCGGGGGGTCAGCCTTTTGACCTTCGATCCTGGATTCGCCAGTGGCGCCAGCAACAGGGGCGGCAGCATGACCATGTCATTCTAACTTTGACCTGCTCATGGGCCTATCCAAATAAATTCCGAGCTCATCGTGGGATTAGTGAATGACACAAAAACGGATCAAAATTGATGCTGGGATTGGGAAACTCTTGTCCGTCAATGACTTTCCGTTTATTTTATCAATTTAAACTCTTCTCGCAATCTCTGTACTCGTAAATCCGTCCTGATACAAAAGCGGCTTAGTTGAAATTAGAATTGAAAAAAGTTTGACCCCCTAGTTTCTAAGGCAGAGGTTTTAATTGGTAATTAAATAATATCAATAATATTGTTGTGTTTTGTCCTTGTATCATCTCAGACGCCCTGTCTCACTCTCCCTATCTCTCTCAGCCAATGAGAGAGCAGTGAGGAGAGAGGACGGACTAAACTCAGCCTAGTAAGGTGCAGGCCCAATTTATCTCGCTCAACCAATCAGGGTAAAGTCAAAGTCAGACAGGCACAAGCGGGCAAGAGGAAAGCCTCGGCCTGGTTGGGGGGGGGGGGTTGGGGTACCCACCCCCTTTATCTCTGGCTCGCCATGCACACACGAACTGGATTGGAGTTTTCGAAGTTTTCCTGTCTTTAATATACTTTAATTGATTTATTTTTAAATTGGAGTCGGTAAAACAGATGGGACATTCACATTGTTATGAATCGCATTAGCATCGAATTAACAAGCACAAGCCGATTATAATTGCATTTGTTTATTTGAAAATTTGGCAAAACACTTTGCCGCTCGGAGTTCTGTCAACACTTTCTGCTTTTTTGACTTAAATATGCGCCAGTAATGTAGCAGCAGTACACCAAGACAGCTGCTGCCCCACTCCGCAACATCCCTAATCCATCAAATATGTAATACGCCCTATCTCTAATTCACCAAATCTCCAAACGCCAAAGTGCAGGAAAAAGTAGTGAATAGCTACTAGCAGTAGCAAGTAGACACTGCTACATCCAACAGATAAAAAATCTGACATTAACCTTTATTTCCCCTCCATAACTGTATAGTAAGAGTACTTTTCATTTCCAAATATTTAATTCCACTAAATTTCTACTGTTACTGTTATCAGTAAAATCCACATTTTGATACCCTTGAAAAAGCGCATTGCCAGAGGCAGAGCCTGAAGCGCGGAGGCCTCTGCTGCCTCAACGATCACGACGTGGCTTGGCTTGGAGTTCCCAATTCCAGGTTTCTAATGCAGTCATCCATGGCTCAGTCCAAAGTAGCGGGTGTGAGAAGCCACTATAATTGCTTTTTTCTAGCAGCATAGACAGATAGTGGGCGGGAGGTGCGGCGGAGTTCGCGCGGCCCGCGGTGCGCCAAGATAAGGAGGCAGCCGGAGAACAAGGAGAAACTCGCCGCTGATACGCTGAACAATGAAACCACAGGGAGCACGAGGTCGCGGCTTGTTGAGGCTCGCAGCGACCGCCGCTCGGCAGATAACAGGAGTTGATAAGTGGCTTCGGCCCGAGCAGCAGCAGCAATCGGTCGGAGAAAGAGTCTTTCTTCATTTGGGTCACGTGGGACTTAGTGCGTTGGCCGCGGTTCATCCCCCCCCCCGCCTCACGCCTAGCGAGCCGCCGATATCTGCTCTCTCGAAGCCTCAGAAAAGCAGAAAAAAACCGGGAAGAAGCAGCAGCAGCACCAGAGTGCCAGCAGCTCCATGCCTGAAGTTGCCCACCAGCCGGACAGTTCGGAGGACGCTGCGGCAGCCCAGAAGGCCACCATGTTGACGCCGATCGGGGAGGAGCAGCCGCAGATCGAGGAGGTCGAGGAGTCGATGCTGCCGCTGCCGCTGGACCGCGGCTACGCCTGGGTGGTGATGCTGGCCAGCATGTGCAACAACTTCATCATCGACGGCATCGCCAACACCTACTGCGAGCTGCTGGTCGACTTCATCGAGTATTTCGCAGACGCGCCAAAGTCTTCGCTGTCGCTGATCGGGTCGCTGCTGTGCGGGGTGTACCTCATCTCCGGGCCGGTGGCCGGCGGCCTTGTCAACAAGTTCGGCTGCCGAGTCACCTGCGTCCTCGGCTCCGTTATCGCCTGCCTGGCCTTCCTGGCCAGCAGCTTCGCCAGGACCGTCACCCAGCTGACTCTGCTGTACGGCGTCGCGGGTGGCATCGGACTCGGCCTGATGTACCTGCCGTCCATCGTCATCGTGAACTTCTACTTTCGCAAACGGCGCTCGCTGGCAGTGGGGCTGGCGGTGTGCGGCACGGGCATCGGCACCATGGTGATGGGCCCGGTGGTGCGCCTGCTGCTGGAGCACTACGGCTGGCAGAACTGCCTCATGATTCTCGCCGGTGTCACCCTCAACGGCGCCGTCTTCGGCTGCCTGATGCGCCCCATTGACGTTGCCGAGAAGCCGCCGGTAGCGGACGAAACTGATGGCGGCGGCGGCGGCGTCACCGACCCGGCCGCGGCCCCGACAACCGGAGTCGGCAATGACGCGGCCGGCGGCTCCAAGAACGTCAGCAACCTGGTGCAGAAGTACATCAAGAACGTAGCACAGACAGCAGCCCCGTCCAACGGAACAGCCGACACGGAGGCGGAGGACCCGAGGCTGCGGTCGAACAGCGACTCCGGCACGATTCGCTTCAAGCGGAACAAAGTCCGGCAGCCGTCCAAGTCGCGGGTGGTCGCGGCGGCAGCAGCCCCCGGCAACTTCATGGGGTCCACGCCGGACATGCTGCCGGAGATCCGGGTGCGGCCGCGAGGCCAGACCAGCGCCGCGGCCGACTCCGCTGCTGGCGGCGGGGCGGGCCGCCTCATCAGCCGCAGCCGCCTGCAGGAGGTCCGCCGGCCGCTCAACCAGAAGGACATCTTCCTGGGCAGCTCGATCTTCGACCTGGCCCAGAACGATCCCAGGATGAAGCGGTCGCTGAAGGACGTGTCGCAGGCGGACCTGTACCTGTCAATGACCCGCCTGCCCCAGGCGGACCGCGAGTCCGTCGTCGTCAGGTCCGTCGACGGCAGCGCTGAAGTCGTCGGCGTCTTCGACACCCTGCGCGCCTCGAAGCCGTTCCGCTACGCGCTGTCGCTCATGACGAACTTCAGCCTGCTGAAGGAGCTGAGCTACCTTATCATCTTCGCCGCCAACATGGTGGGCATGATCGCCTTCTACATCCCCGGTTTCTTCATCAGCGACTTTGCCAAGGAGACCGGCGTCCCCGCCGCGCTGACGCCGACCCTCATCTCGGCCTACGGCGCCGCCAACACCCTCGCCCGGGTGGCCTTCGGCTTCCTGGCCGGCCAGAAGCACTTCTCCCCGCTGGCCATCAACAACGTCACCATCCTCATCACTGGAGTCTGCGTCGCCCTGCTGGTGGTCTGCCACAACTACGTCTCTATGGTGACGGTGTTCGCGCTGTTCGGCTTCTTCTCCGGGCCGTACATCAGCCTCACCAGCGTCATCCTGTGCCAGCTGATCGGCTTGGAGAATGTCACCAGCGGCTTCGGCCTGCTGGTGCTGGCGCGGGGAGTGTCCTCCAGCTGCGGCCCGCCCATCGGCGGCTGCCTGTACACCGAGGCCTCCGGCTACCTGGTGCCGTTCCTGGTCAGCGGAGCGCTGTTCTGCCTGTGCGGCCTCATGCACAGCCTGCTGCACCTGCCCCGCTTCCGCCGGCGCGAGGCTGAAAACACGGAGGACATTGTGCGGAGCCTGCAGAGCCTGGCCAGCTCCCGGGTGCAGGGCTGACTGTCTGACTGACTGACTGACTGACTGACTGACTGACTGACTGACTGACTGACTGACTGACTGACTGACTGACTGACTGACTGACTGACTGACTGACTGACTGACTGACTGACTGACTGACTGACTGACTGACTGACTGACTGACTGACTGACTGACTGACTGACTGACTGACTGACTGACTGACTGACTGACTGACTGACTGACTGACTGACTGACTGACTGACTGACTGACTGACTGACTGACTGACTGACTGACTGACTGACTGACTGACTGACTGACTGACTGACTGACTGACTGACTGACTGACTGACTGACTGACTGACTGACTGACTGACTGACTGACTGACTGACTGACTGACTGACTGACTGACTGACTGACTGACTGACTGACTGACTGACTGACTGACTGACTGACTGACTGACTGACTGACTGACTGACTGACTGACTGACTGACTGACTGACTGACTGACTGACTGACTGACTGACTGACTGACTGACTGACTGACTGACTGACTGACTAGACCCAGCCTCTCAAATCTTCACCGATTCCCTGGTGATGGTAGTTGCAGCTTACATAAATACACCGGTAGAGATAAACCACTATGCTAGCAGTCGTTGGCTTTTGTTGGTTATTTTTCAATTTCGCGCGAACTTAGCTACTGCAAGTAGGCAATTAGCGAATATGTGAAGAAGGTTTTAACTCGCCAACTTCCTGCTCTATCGGTCCCAGAGTTGAAGAGCGACTATAGAATTTGCGACATTTAAATGTGAGTTTTAGCGTCAAAGCAGAAGCTTGGCTGGCAGCAAAAAAAGGCACATCAAAATCTGCTTCCATTTCGGCTCACCTGAGCCACAACACGCCGTCTCCGCAAGCACGGCGTGCGCTGAGGCTGGGGTGGCGGCCATTGGCTGTAGAGCGGCTGGGAGAGGCCCGGGGCAGCACGAACGCCCACCCCACCCTCCTCACCATTTTTATCGCCCGACTGCCCGCATCCCCCGCAGTTGTTGCAATTTCCTGTTCATCAGGTCTCAGAGTTGCTGGGCCCAGAAATTTTTACAGAAAAGCTTTCAAGAGTGTCAAGAGAATTGCGGCTGAGAGGAGCAATGGACTCGGAACTCGAAAGGACTTCCTGCATGCCTGCCGATCTGCCAAACAGCCGTGAGTTTGATAGATAGATAGATAGATAGATAGATAGATAGATAGATAGATAGATAGATAGATAGATAGATAGATAGATAGATAGATAGATAGATAGATAGATAGATAGATAGATAGATAGATAGATAGATAGATAGATAGATAGATAGATAGATAGATAGATAGATAGATAGATAGATAGATAGATAGATAGATAGATAGATAGATAGATAGATAGATAGATAGATAGATAGATAGATAGATAGATTGATAGATAGATAGATAGATAGATTGATAGATAGATAGATAGATAGATAGATAGATAGATAGATAGATAGATAGATAGATAGATAGATAGATAGATAGATTGATAGATAGATAGATAGATAGATAGATTGATAGATAGATAGATAGATAGATAGATAGATAGATAGATAGATAGATAGATAGATAGATAGATAGATAGATAGATAGATAGATAGATAGATAGATAGATAGATAGATAGATTAGATAGATAGATAGATAGATAGATAGATAGATAGATAGATAGATAGATAGATAGATAGATAGATAGATAGATAGATAGATAGATAGATAGATAGATAGATAGATAGATAGATAGATAGATAGATAGATAGATAGATAGATAGATAGATAGATAGATAGATAGATAGATAGATAGATAGATAGATAGATAGATAGATAGATAGATAGATAGATAGATAGATAGATAGATAGATAGATAGATAGATAGATAGATAGATAGATAGATAGATAGATAGATAGATAGATAGATAGATAGATAGATAGATAGATAGATAGATAGATAGATAGATAGATAGATAGATAGATAGATAGATAGATAGATAGATAGATAGATAGATAGATAGATAGATAGATAGATAGATAGATAGATAGATAGATAGATAGATAGATAGATAGATAGATAGATAGATAGATAGATAGATAGATAGATAGATAGATAGATAGATAGATAGATAGATAGATAGATAGATAGATAGATAGATAGATAGATAGATAGATAGATAGATAGATAGATAGATAGATAGATAGATAGATAGATAGATAGATAGATAGATAGATAGATAGATAGATAGATAGATAGATAGATAGATAGATAGATAGATAGATAGATAGATAGATAGATAGATAGATAGATAGATAGATAGATAGATAGATAGATAGATAGATAGATAGATAGATAGATAGATAGATAGATACTCGTAGATAGATGCCTTGGTTCGCTTTAGAATCCATTAAGCCGGTCTCATCAAGCGCTGGTGTCCAGCTTCTTCATCACTGCAGCTCTCCATCCCCAGCTTCCCACACCTCATCAGCTTCATCAGCCTAGATTCCCCCAGATGCGCAGGCAACGCCCGCGACCGCCTTTGGAAGCGGAGAAATTAGGGATTACTTTTCATCATTTCTCTCTTGCACACTTTTCCTAACGGCCGCTTGCGTCCCTCAGCTTCTCTGAAAGCTGCATCAGGCCTCGCCGCCCTCCTCCCAGCCTCCCCCGTGTTCCCCTTCATCAGTCGGCATCATCAGGCGCGCGCGCAGCTGCAAACTGCGTAGGGGGGCCCCCGCCCTCCCCCCGCCCTCCCCTCCACCTCCCCAGTCATTAGGGAGTTTGGGATTCTATGGGAGAAGACGGCTTGCGGCCGCCACCCCAGCCTCCGCTTCCCTTAATGAGGTGCTGGGGCGGCCTGTGTTTCCCCTGTGCTAATATAACCACAGAGGCCCGGCTATCGGGTCATTAATGCTGCCTTGGCCCGCTCGCTTTCTTTAGGTAGAAGGGGGCGGGCGTGCCTTACAAATACCGCCTCTCACTCCTCAGGCCTCTCCAGGCCGCTGTGGCATAATTAGAAAGAGGCCCTCAAGCCGCCAACGATTGATTACCTTTGGTTAATGAAGTTTTAGGCTTGAGGGGGGCTCGGCTGCACTAAGCGCTGGGCTGCTCAGGCTGGCACCCACCACCCCATTTTGGTAATTACAGCCGGGTCCAATGGCTTAATTAAAAAACTTCTTCATTGAAGAGAGACTGAGGGGGGCCACTCTAATTAGGCCTATGGGAAAGGGGGCCTCTGCTCCTACTTACTAGCTAAAAAATTCCCCTCAAAAATTTTCCAAAGCAAGAATTGCACGGAGGCCGCGGATCCCGAGCCAAAATCGGAGCGATGGGAGGGAAATCTTCCCGGATCCGAGGGGATTTCGGCTTACCAGAGGCGCTCCCAGGAGACCGTAGGTCGGATTGATTAATTCCCAGTTTAGCTAATGGCGCGTGAGGGATTCGAGCTGAGGACTACAGCTGGCCCGAAATTCACTCCAATTATCGGATTCGCACCTGAGAGGCTCAGGCAATTGGCTGGTTAAGCCAGGCGGGCTAATCTCACCTGCAGCCCCCCCCCCCCACTCATAATTAATATCTCCAGTGCCCGGGGCACTTCTCAGTCAATTGGCATTCGGTGAAGATGCTGGACCGGCTTCATCAAGCTTTATTAGATTTGTGAAATCTGTGTTCCCAAGCACGGGCTGGGCTGGCTGGGGAACTCATTAAGCAATTGGCAGTCCCTGACAGCTGGCCGGAATTTCTGGACCATAAATTTCAATGCTTCGCTGCGGTCCATTCTTCGCTAATGATGCTGCGGGCTCGTTAGACAGTCATTCAAAACACTTGCTGACCTCATTAACTGTAAGGGTTTCAGTTCTCATCTCCAGCTCTCATCTCCAGCTCTCATCTCCAGCTCTCATCTCCAGCTCTCATCTCCAGCTCTCATCTCCAGCTCTCATCTCCAGCTCTCATCTCCAGCTCTCATCTCCAGCTCTCATCTCCAGCTCTCATCTCCAGCTCTCATCTCCAGCTCTCATCTCCAGCTCTCATCTCCAGCTCTCATCTCCAGCTCTCATCTCCAGCTCTCATCTCCAGCTCTCATCTCCAGCTCTCATCTCCAGCTCTCATCTCCAGCTCTCATCTCCAGCTCTCATCTCCAGCTCTCATCTCCAGCTCTCATCTCCAGCTCTCATCTCCAGCTCTCATCTACAGCTCTCATCTACAGCTCTCATCTCCAGCTCTCATCTCCAGCTCTCATCTCCAGCTCTCATCTCCAGCTCTCATCTCCAGCTCTCATCTCCAGCTCTCATCTCCAGTTCTCATCTCCAGCTCTCATCTACAGCTCTCATCTCCAGCTCTCATCTACAGCTCTCATCTTCAGCTCTCATCTCCAGCTCTCATCTCCAGCTCTCATCTCCAGCTCTCATCTCCAGCTCTCATCTCCAGCTCTCATCTCCAGCTCTCATCTCCAGCTCTCATCTCCAGCTCTCATCTCCAGCTCTCATCTCCAGCTCTCATCTCCAGCTCTCATCTCCAGCTCTCATCTCCAGCTCTCATCTCCATCTCCCAGCAACCAACGCCTCTTTCCTTCCCATTCGCAGGGCCGCATCTGCAGGCGTTGCAGCATCAGACTTATCAACAGCTGATGCAGCCTCCGCAGATGCAGGGCGCCTGGTGCGCCGGCTGCAACGCCCCCATCACCGAGCAGTTCCTCCTGCAGGCGGTGGACCGCTGCTGGCACACGCGCTGCCTCAAGTGCCACCACTGCAGCATCCCGCTGTCCGACCTCGGCTCCTCCTGCTACACCAAGGGGGGCATGATCCTCTGCAGGACCGACTACATCAGGTGAGGCTGGCCGGTGCTCGCTAATGTTATACTCTTCTCAATCTCACCGTGTCCCATGCTACCCTTTCCAATCTCACCATATCTGATCTCACCTTGTCAACCTTACTCTCAGTCCAATCTTACCCTATCCAACCTTAACCTATCCAATCTCATCCTATCCAATCTCACCCTATCCAATCTCACCCTTTCCAATCTTACCCTATCCAACCTTAACCTATCCAATCTCATCCTATCCAATCTCACCCTATCCAATCTCACCCTATCCAATCTCAACCTATCCAATCTCACCCTCTTCAATCTCACCCTTTCCAATCTTAACCTATCCAACCTTAACCTATCCAAACTCACTCTATCCAATCTCACCCTATCCAATCTCACCCTATCCAACCTTAACCTATCCAATCTCATCCTATCCAATCTCACCCTTTCCAATCTTAACCTATCCAACCTTAACCTATCCAATCTCATCTATCCATTCTCACCCTATCCAATCTCAACCTATCCAATCTCACCCTGTGTAATCTTACCCTATCCAATCTCACCCTTTCCAATCTCTCTATGAATCCAATCTCACCCTATCCAATCTCACCCTATCCAATCTCACCCTATCCAATCTCACCCTATCCAATCTCACCCTTTCCAATCTTACCCTATCCAATCTCACCTTATCCAAACTCACCCTATCCAATCTCACCCTATCCAATCTCACCCTATCCAATCTCACCCTATCCAATTTCACCATGTCTAATCTCACTCTTCTGCAATCTTATCCTATCCAATCCCATTTTTAGTCAATCTCACTCAAAATCCAATCTCACCCTCTCCAGCATAATCTCCGTAGCTCTCAAAGAAATCGGGTGCAATCCTAATTCAGTAACAAGACCACAATGACGGTGGCTTGAACACCAACTGTGGTTTCCCTAGCAGGCGGGGGACTCAGCGACCCGGAACCGCCCGGATGCGCCGCTGGCATCTCCCGACCCCCCGGCAAAGAAGCAAAACAGCAGCAGCCGCGGCCCTTGATTGACAAGCTTTCTGCTGGCCTCGCAGAAGAAGTGGAGCCAGAGAAAAGCTTTTTCTTGAGCAGCTGCTGCTGTGCAGAGCCCGTGACTCCGAGATGAATGGGACTTCGAGAACTGATGAGGGCGGGGAAGCTGGTCGGAAGGCCTTACAATGAGACAATGTGGAGTCGCAGAAGATGCTGAACTAGAAAAATCCCAAATCAGGGGAACTGCAAGCAGAGAGCGAAGTCCGCGTGGGGTGGGGAAGAGTGATGATGAGGAACTGGGATCACTCACGCGGTGGCTCATTTCCCTACCTAGGGGGGAGGGGGGGCAACAATGGGCCCAGTATGCACAATGAGACAGGGCTGGAGGAGGGCTCAAGCTGATGCAGCCCCTGATGCTGGATGCTGCATGGCATCAGAACGGATGGGATCTTTCATGGGGCAGGCGGGGAGTTCAGGTGCGCATTGAGTTCCTCATCCCCGCGTGCCCTCAATGCCGGAGGCCTGAATGCTCGTAAATAAATTAATAAAGCGGAGGCTGGGCCAGTCGGGCTTCATCAGTTTCCCCCCTCCCCAGTCGCGGGCATCCGGCTCAGGCAGTCCGCAGCACGCGCCCCACCCCAAATGCAAGGCAGCCGCTCGGCTCTCCAGCAGCTGGAAATCCAGCAATTTCTCGATGATTCCAAGAAACCCGAGATTTGATGGCTGAGCAAACAGACTTGACACTGGCGAAGAGCCTGTCAATCACGGGGCAGACGCGCAACTACGGGCGCGCAGTTTTCCTTAATTTTGGAGTTCCGCTGCCACCGCGCGCAGTGACAGGTGAGCCGCGTTGACGCGCAGATGACAAGCCGCTAATTGCCGGGCTTGCAATCCTCCGAGTCCGCGGGTTCTCGCCGCGACTCTGAGAGCCCTCGAGCCGTGGCCTGTCAGCTGCCGCGCCTCTCCTCATCTTCCGAGTGGAACTCAGCTCAGGCAGAGACATCGGGGAAACCGAGAGAAGGGGAGAGAAGAGTGAGAAGATTAGATATTGAACAGTAAACCGGAAAGACAGACAGACAGACAGACACAGACAGACAGACAGACAGACAGACAGACAGACAGACAGACAGACAGACAGACAGACAGACAGACAGACAGACAGACAGACAGACAGACAGACAGACAGACAGACAGACAGACAGACAGACAGACAGACAGACAGACAGACAGACAGACAGACAGACAGACAGACAGACAGACAGACAGACAGACAGACAGACAGACAGACAGACAGACAGACAGACAGACAGACAGACAGACAGACAGACAGACAGACAGACAGACAGACAGACAGACAGACAGACAGACAGACAGACAGACAGACAGACAGACAGACAGACAGACAGACAGACAGACAGACAGACAGACAGACAGACAGACAGACAGACAGACAGACAGACAGACAGACAGACAGACAGACAGACAGACAGACAGACAGACAGACAGACAGACAGACAGACAGACAGACAGACAGACAGACAGACAGACAGACAGACAGACAGACAGACAGACAGACAGACAGACAGACAGACAGACAGACAGACAGACAGACAGACAGACAGACAGACAGACAGACAGACAGACAGACAGACAGACAGACAGACAGACAGACAGACAGACAGACAGACAGACAGACAGACAGACAGACAGACAGACAGATAGACAGACAGAGAGATAGACGGACAAACAGACAGACAGACAGAAAGACAGACAGACAGACAGACAGACAGACAGACACTAAGACAGACAGACAGACAGACAAACAGACAGACAAACAGACAGACAGACAGACAGACAGACAGACAGACAGACAGACAGACAGACACTAAGACAGACAGACACTAAGACAGACAGACACTAAGACAGACAGACACCTGAACTCCATTCCACAGGCTGTTCGGCAGCCACGGAACCTGCGCGGGCTGCTCGATGCACATCTCCGCCACCGAGTTTGTCCTGCGCTCGTCAGCCAGCAGCGAAGGCGGCGGCGGAGGCTCAAGCCGGGTGTACCACGTGCAGTGCTTTGTGTGCTCGCAGTGCCGCTGCCAGCTGCAGCCGGGTGACCGCTACGCCCTGCTGCCCAGCGGGCTGCCAGTCTGCGAGAGCGACTTCGCCAAGGCGTTCGCCGCGGCTGCGGCGACGGGAACGGCTGCTTCGGCGGCGTCAGGCGGTGTCGGCAGCGGCGGCGGCAGCCAGACGGCAGCTGCGGCGGCTCCGGCCACGTCGAAGCGAGGCGGAGGCGGCAAAAAGAAAGGCGGAGGCGGCGGACAGAAGCAGCAGCCGCCGCTGCAGCCCGTGTGCTGACAGCTCATTAATTATGCTAATTAGCTGGAACCTGATATTAAATATGTTAATTGCTGTAGCTACCGTAGCAATCCTTATGATTTATGATCTCATGAAACAATTTCGAAATATGATTTTGTCACCCATCAGCTGTTGCCTCGGCACAATTTGTGAGCCCCGTAATATCCCGTAACTGAATATCCCGTGGCAGAATATCCCGTGACAGAATATCCCGCGACAGAATATCCCGTGACAGAATATCCCGCGACAGAATATCCCGTGACTGAATAACCCGTGACAAAATACCCCGTGACAGAATATCCCGTGACAGAATATCCCGTGACAGAGTATCCCGTGACAGAATATCCCGTGACAGAGTATCCCGTGACAGAATATCCCGTGACAGAGTATCCCGTGACAGAACATCCCGTGACAGAATATCCCGTGACAGAATATCCCGTGACAGAGTATCCCGTGACAGAACATCCCGTGACAGAATATCCCGTGACAGAGTATCCCGTGACAGAACATCCCGTGACAGAGTATCCCGTGCTTACAAACTCAATGTTCATTCCAGAGGTCTGTATGTCTGTACACTGTCACCTATTAGCCTACCAGATGTAATGACAAAGACTTTATCGCTATCTAGTAAATCAAGACTTTGCTACCATCTCTATGGCACCCGTGCCAATCAATATTCTTCTGATGTAAAATGTGTACATAACATACTCTGAAGCAGTGCATGGACTTTCTGTTCCTGCCTGTGAAAAAGCAATTAAACACACAGGGCTGCTCTTTTGGAGTTGATTCAGCAGCCCGCGAGTGAGAACAGATTCTCGGCAGTTTTATCTTTTGAAACACTGCTTAGCGAACTTTGCGAAATTTACATCTTTATTTTGAACTTTGGCGTACTGGGCTGTCTCCCAATGTCACTCCTCTGATCTAGCTACCAGAAAATTGTCACTTTAAACTACCAAAATAATGTCACTCCGATCAACCAGAATAACGTCACTCTGATCTATCAGAATAATGTCACTCTGATCTACCAGAATAATGTCACTCCGATCAAACAGAATAATGTCACTCCGATCAAACAGAATAATGTCACTCCGATCAAACAGAATAATGTCATTCCTATCAAACAGAACAATTTCACTCCGATCAAACAGAAAAATGTCACTCCGATCAAACAGAACAATGTCACTCCTATCAAACAGAACAATGTCACTCCTATCAAACAGAACAATGTCACTCCGATCAAACAGAACAATGTCACTCCTATCAAACAGAACAATTTCACTCCGATCAAACAGAAAAATGTCACTCCGATCAAACAGAACAATGTCACTCCTATCAAACAGAACAATGTCACTCCTATCAAACAGAACAATGTCACTCCGATCAAACAGAACAATGTCACTCCTATCAAACAGAACAATGTCACTCCTATCAAACAGAATAATGTCACTACGGGCTCGCGTCATAAAAGCTACACAAGGCCAAGCAAAGGTTTCAGTAATGTTGCGAAATGAAATGACTTCTTTAACAGCAAGCATCTGGGGGGCCATAAAAGCGGGCAGTTGGTAAGCAGAAGTTGATACGGGTCGGGAAGGGCAGGGGGCTGTAGTGCTGCAGCCAGACAAGCCGCAATCTTGTCCGAACTTCAAGGACATCAAAGCCGCCCTGCAGTGCCCTTGAAAGTGGTGTCTGCCTCTCTGCCTTTGATTTATAACCCGGCTTGTTGCTGATCTGGGACTCTGATCCCCGAGGCGGGCAATTGTGGCCCCCTCGCTTGTCAAACTTCAATCAAAGCTGCCCACCCCCAACCCAAACATTCGGGGGGCAGGTCGCACTTCAGGAATCTGAATAATCCAAACAGAACTGAAGCAAACTGTTTACTATGCTATGGGACCGGGACACCAGGCCAGGGAGTTCTCGAACCAGATTTCTGGAGTGGAAATTGAACTGCGCGGGCTTCGGTCTGCGATAGGGAGATTGTGCATTTGTTCCGAGAGGGGGCACAGCAGTCCTGAGGTTAACGAGGGGACAGCGCCTTGGCTTTGCCCCGAGGGATCTGGGATCTAGGATCTGGGATCTAGGATCTGGGATCTAGGATCTGGGATCTAGGATCTGGGATCTAGGATCTGGGATCTAGAATCTGGGATCTAGGATCTGGGATCTAGGATCTGGGATCTAGAATCTGGGATCTAGGATCTGGGATCTAGGATCTGGGATCTAGGATCTGGGATCTAGGATCTGGGATCTAGGATCTGGGATCTAGGATCTGGGATCTAGGATCTGGGATCTAGGATCTGGGATCTAGGATCTGGGATCTAGGATCTGGGATCTAGGATCTGGGATCTAGGATCTGGGATCTAGGATCTGGGATCTAGGATCTGGGATCTAGGATCTGGGATCTAGGATCTGGGATCTAGGATCTGGGATCTAGGATCTGGGATCTAGGATCTGGGATCTAGGATCTGGGATCTAGGATCTGGGATCTAGGATCTGGGATCTAGGATCTGGGATCTAGGATCTGGGATCTAGGATCTGGGATCTAGGATCTGGGATCTAGGATCTGGGATCTAGGATCTGGGATCTAGGATCTGGGATCTAGGATCTGGGATCTAGGATCTGGGATCTAGGATCTGGGATCTAGGATCTGGGATCTAGGATCTGGGATCTAGGATCTGGGATCTAGGATCTGGGATCTAGGATCTGGGATCTAGGATCTGGGATCTAGGATCTGGGATCTAGGATCTGGGATCTAGGATCTGGGATCTAGGATCTGGGATCTAGGATCTGGGATCTAGGATCTGGGATCTAGGATCTGGGATCTAGGATCTGGGATCTAGGATCTGGGATCTAGGATCTGGGATCTAGGATCTGGGATCTAGGATCTGGGATCTAGGATCTGGGATCTAGGATCTGGGATCTAGGATCTGGGATCTAGGATCTGGGATCTAGGATCTGGGATCTAGGATCTGGGATCTAGGATCTGGGATCTAGGATCTGGGATCTAGGATCTGGGATCTAGGATCTGGGATCTAGGATCTGGGATCTAGGATCTGGGATCTAGGATCTGGGATCTAGGATCTGGGATCTAGGATCTGGGATCTAGGATCTGGGATCTAGGATCTGGGATCTAGGATCTGGGATCTAGGATCTGGGATCTAGGATCTGGGATCTAGGATCTGGGATCTAGGATCTGGGATCTAGGATCTGGGATCTAGGATCTGGGATCTAGGATCTGGGATCTAGGATCTGGGATCTAGGATCTGGGATCTAGGATCTGGGATCTAGGATCTGGGATCTAGGATCTGGGATCTAGGATCTGGGATCTAGGATCTGGGATCTAGGATCTGGGATCTAGGATCTGGGACGCATAGTTCTCCTGTTCATCCCAAATGAATCCAGCGATTTCACCGCGGCTTCCCCAGACTGAAACTGCAGTCAAAAACTTGGCGCACGGGAGGCCCGTCTAATTAAAATGAATTATTAGCAGGAATAATGAATGCGGAAGCGCCTTGGCTTTGCCCAACACCAACAAGGCCCCATCGGCCCCACCCCTCTCGGCCGGGGATCCGCGGCCCGAGAAACTGCCAATTAAAACTAATTGGGTCACTCAGCCGGCTGAATTCGCGAAATCCCCGGGACCCAAGGCGAGCGCCCCGGTAGGCCCAACTAAACATCAGCGAGTAGAGGCAGCCGAGCACTTGAGCTCAAAGAATATATTATGAGTTATGATTGCACGCGGACAGGGGACCCCCGCCTTGGCTGAAGTGGCCACTCAGGCCTGAGTCAGGCTGGGCCGCCTCCTGGAAACAATGGGAGGCTCAGCTCCTCATCTCAGTGGCAAGAATTTCTCTCCTCCTCCCGACTCTCCCAGCATTCAATTAATTAATAAGCGGACCGTTCGCTCAGCCAGGGGGGTCCTCAAAGCTTTTTTGAGACAATGGGGAAGAGATTCAGGAGGCAAAGTTCTCTGGGATTCTTTGGGATCGTTTGTTGGAGACGGCGGCTCTGGAGCTGGGAAGCGGAATCAGCCGAGCTGTTTGGTACAGCTGGGAGCTGGGAGATGGGAGAGGGGAGAGGGGAGATGGGAGAGGGGAGAGGGGAGATGGGAGAGGGGAGATGGGAGAGGGGAGCTGGGAGATGGGAGATGGGAGATGGGAGAGGGGAGATGGAAGAGGGGAGATGGGAGAGGGGAGATGGGAACTGGGAGATGGGAGCTCGGAGATGGGAGATGGGAGATGGGAGATGGGAGCTCGGAGATGGGAGATGGGAGCTGGGAGATGGGAGATGGGAGCTGGGAGATGGGGGCTCGGAGATGGGAGATGGGAGATAGGGGCTCGGAGATGGGAGATGGGAGATGGGAGCTCGGAGATGGGAGATGGGAGATGGGAGATGGGAGAAGGGAGCTGGGAGATGGGAGCTGGGAGATGGGAGATGGGAGATGGGAGATGGGGGCTCGGAGATGGGAGATGGGAGATGGGGGCTCGGAGATGGTAGATGGGAGCTGGGAGATGGGAGATGGGAGATGGGAGCTGGGAGATGGGAGATGGGAGATGGGAGATGGGGGATGGGAGATGGGAGCTGGGAGATGGGAGCTGGGAGATGGGAGATGGGAGATGGGAGATGGGGGATGGGAGATGGGAGACGGGAGCTGGGAGATGGGAGATGGGAGCTGGGAGATTGGAGATGGGGGATCGGAGATGGGAGATGGGAGACGGGAGCTGGGAGATGGGAGATGGGAGCTGGGAGATTGGAGATGGGGGATCGGAGATGGGAGATGGGAGATGGGAGATGGGAGATGGGAGCTGGGAGCTGGGAGATAGGAGAAGGGAGCAGCAATGGCTGCTCAAGCCGGTGCTCGAAGAGGTTGATGAGGTGCAGGGCAGCTGGGGTGGGGCTGAGTTCGAGGCGGGATTTGCTACACCGGTTGTAGCAAAAGCAGCAACAGAGCTGCTTTCCGGGAAATTGCTTGCTCAATCACGCAAATGACGCTGAGGAGGGGCCGAATGCGAATTAAGAAATCACGGCAAAATTTGGACTCAAGGCGCAGCCGCCAATGAAAGAGTTCAGCACAAAAGGAAAATATTTTTAATTGAAGTGCACCGAGAGGGAATCAGCTGGTTTCCGGGCGGAATTCAAGTGCCGATCTCCCCTCCCAAATCCGATTGATGCTGCGCGGGCTGGGGATGGCGAAGATCTGGGGCTGGCTGGCAGGCAGGCAATTTGCATAATTGGAAGGAGATGGGAGCGGCGGGCCGGGGGAGGCCGGGTGTTTGCACACGCGGAGCTGCCAAAATGCGATCCTAATTATAATGGGGAAATTTTCCCTGATTGCATCGCTGCACAATGGGGCCCCGAGCTGCTGCTGACTCAGCAGTTGTTCCGGATAATTAACCTGGGCATTGATTATTTCGGCTACTGTGGGAGATTAGGAATCGAATCTCTGGGAAATTCATCAGGCTGATTGATTGGCCGGGTTGGCTCGCTTTTCTGGGCGCGATTTATAACAAAATTGCAGTTTTTCCTTTTAGCTGCTGCGATTGCGAAAGCAGACAAATCCAGATTTCTGAGCTGGATGGAGTCGAAAATCATGCTCAAGAACAGGAGAGGAGAGAAGAAGAGAGGAGAGAAGATGAGATGAGAGAATAGAGGACAGGTGAGGTGAGGAAAGGAGAGGAGAGCAGAGCAGAGCAAAGCAGAGCAAAGCAGAGCAAAGCAGAGCAAAGCAGAGCAAAGCAGAGCAAAGCAGAGCAAAGCAGAGCAAAGCAGAGCAAAGCAGAGCAAAGCAGAGCAAAGCAGAGCAAAGCAGAGCAAAGCAGAGCAAAGCAGAGCAAAGCAGAGCAAAGCAGAGCAAAGCAGAGCAAAGCAGAGCAAAGCAGAGCAAAGCAGAGCAAAGCAGAGCAAAGCAGAGCAAAGCAGAGCAAAGCAGAGCAAAGCAGAGCAAAGCAGAGCAAAGCAGAGCAAAGCAGAGCAAAGCAGAGCAAAGCAGAGCAAAGCAGAGCAAAGCAGAGCAAAGCAGAGCAAAGCAGAGCAAAGCAGAGCAAAGCAGAGCAAAGCAGAGCAAAGCAGAGCAAAGCAGAGCAAAGCAGAGCAAAGCAGAGCAAAGCAGAGCAAAGCAGAGCAAAGCAGAGCAAAGCAGAGCAAAGCAGAGCAAAGCAGAGCAAAGCAGAGCAAAGCAGAGCAAAGCAGAGCAAAGCAGAGCAAAGCAGAGCAAAGCAGAGCAAAGCAGAGCAAAGCAGAGCAAAGCAGAGCAGAGCAGAGCAGAGCAGAGCAAAGCAGAGCAAAGCAGAGCAAAGCAGAGCAAAGCAGAGCAAAGCAGAGCAAAGCAGAGCAAAGCAGAGCAAAGCAGAGCAAAGCAGAGCAGAGCAGAGCAGAGCAGAGCAGAGCAGAGCAGAGCAGAGCAGGTCAGCTGACCTATCAGGTGGAAAACTGGGAAGCTGAAAACTTCCAGGCGGTTTGCCGGCCGTCTCGCAAGCGGAGATTCCGAGATGAGGGAGGAAAGCCGGCAGAGCGGAGCGGCAAGGCTGCAGCAAGGCCGGCAAGCGCCTGCCTCATCAATTAGTAAAGCGAGGCTGTTTTCCCCCAGCACGCGGGACAAATTCTTCACCTCATTAATAATTAAGCAGAAGCCCCCCCGCTTTTTTAAAAAACTTGTAAGCGCACGAACTGGGGGTAGCAGCTGCTTTTTTCGCGTCCCCCCCCCGTTAAAAAAACTCTGCGGGATAATTCTCCCCAAACGGCCTTTGCCGATAATCCGCGCGCCTGACATCCCGCATTGTCTGGCTCGTCTCTGGGAGAACAAAATTGCAGGCAGCTAGCTAGTTTGCCTGGCTTGGGCAATTTTACTAATGAATTTCTCTAACCTCAGGTGCTGCCGGCTTCAAGCGACTGAAGCTCGTGCTAGTGCTGAGGCTAAGGCTGAGGCTAGTGCTGAGGCTAAGGCTGAGGCTAGTGCTGAGGCTAAGGCTGAGGCTAAGGCTGAGGCTGAGGCTAAGGCTGAGGCTAGTGCTGAGGCTAAGACTGAGGCTAGTACTGAGGCTAAGACTGAGGCTAGTGCTGAGGATAATGCTGAGGCTAGTGCTGAGGCTAAGGCTGAGGCTAAGGCTTGAGGCTAAGGCTGAGGCTAGTGCTGAGGCTAAGGCTGAGGCTAGTGCTGAGGATAATGCTGAGGCTAGTGCTGAGGCTAAGGCTGAGGCTAGTGCTGAGGCTAAGGCTGAGGCTAGTGCTGAGGCTTAGGCTGAGGCTAGTGCTGAGGCTAAGGTTGAGGCTAGTGCTGAGGCTAAGGCTGAGGCTAGTGCTGAGGCTAAGACTGAGACTAGTGCTGAGGATAATGCTGAGGCTAAGGCTGAGGCTAAGGCTAAGGCTGAGGCTAAGGCTGAGGCTAGTGCTGAGGCTAAGACTGAGGCTAGTACTGAGGCTAAGACTGAGGCTAGTGCTGAGGATAATGCTGAGGCTAGTGCTGAGGCTAAGGCTGAGGCTAAGGCTTGAGGCTAAGGCTGAGGCTAAGGCTTGAGGCTAAGGCTGAGGCTAGTGCTGAGGCTAAGGCTGAGGCTAGTGCTGAGGATAATGCTGAGGCTAAGGCTGAGGCTAGTGCTGAGGCTAATGCTGAGGCTAAAGTCAAGGCTAAGGCCGAGGCTAAAGCCAAGGCTAATGCTGAGGCTAAGGCGAAGGCTAATGACAGCTAATGCTGAAGCTATTTCATAAGCTATTGTTGATGCCAATGCGAAAGCCAGTGCGAAGGTTAATGCATAGAAATCAACTTTCTAAGAAATCTCAGTTCAATCCCGCGCGAAAACTCAACACGCGGCCCCCCGCTGGTTTACATAAATATTTCAGCTCCGGCAGGCGGCAGGCATACAGCATCTGGTGAAATTCATTGAGAAATTAATTCCTGCATAATTAATGCGGGCAGCTCAGCATCCGACATCAGCTATTATCGTTGGCCAGCCCTGATTCGGCCAGCTCAGGCTGGCACTGACCTGTCACTCAAATCCAATACTTTTCAATTGCACAAGGAGTGACTGATCGAGTAATTGAATTCCGCGAGCCACAGCGGGGTAGCAGAGCCGGACAGAGGGCTCAAGAGGAGCCGCAGACAGATGGGCACAGAAGACACCTTCAAGGACAAGACAAAATGCAGAATGATGCAGATACAGGGTTAGGCGCAGACACACGGATCAACTAACGCGGAAAGACATAAGGCACAAACACCACAGAAAGACACACGACAGACACAAGCCTAAAGACACAGACCCTAAACACATGGCAGACACAGGCCCAAGTCTAGCGGAATGGGAGACCCTCGCCTCCCCGCTGTGTCTACGGACCACCCTGCAGCCAAGTCAGACCCAAGCCTAAAGACAAATGGCAGACACAGGCCCTGACACATGTCAGACACAGGCCCAAGCCTAAAGACACATGACAGACACAGGCCCAAGCCTAAACACATGTCAGACACAGGCCCAAGCCTAAAGACACATGACAGACACAGGCCCAAGCCTAAACACATGTCAGACACAGGCCCAAGCCTAAAGACACATGACAGACACAGGCCCAAGCCTAAACACATGACAGACACAGGCCCAAGCCTAAGGACACATGACAGACACAGGCCCAAGCCTAAGGACACATGACAGACACAGGCCCAAGCCTAAGGACACATGACAGACACAGGCCCAAACCTAAAGACACATGACAGACACAGGCCCA
Source organism: Macrostomum lignano (assembly GCA_002269645.1). NCBI lineage: Eukaryota > Metazoa > Platyhelminthes > Macrostomidae > Macrostomum > Macrostomum lignano. The sequence goes on along the minus strand of NIVC01000292.1, from coordinate 110,785 downwards.
AGCCTAAAGACACATGACAGACACAGGCCCAAGCCTAAACACATGACAGACACAGCTGCCCAAGCCTAAAGACACATGGCAGACACAGACGCAAGCCTAAAAGACACATGGCAGACACAGGCCCAAGCCTAAAGACACATGTCAGACACAGACGCAAGCCTAAGGACACATGGCAGGCACAGGCCCAAGACAAGGCACATTAATGACAGACAAGGACAGCCCTAATACTGGTACAGAGATCTCATGACAAGGAGGCCAGACAGGCAGTCCCAAAGCCGCAACCAGAAGCAACCCTGGCTGCTAAAGCAGATGTAAAATCGATCTCCAACTCACAAAGGCGCAGTTGTGTCAGATTACCCCCAACATGGCTACGCTGCCAAGCACAAGCCCCAACTTTACTATTGTTTTCAATTACAATGCCAGCCACCCACAAAGGATATTTAGCTGGCTGTGAAACAGGAAGATTCAGTCAGTCAGGGCAGTTCAATGGCCTTCGCTTGGCGCACAGAGACTGGCTGCGATCTCAGCAGCTCTCGGGTTGCACGGCGGGCAGGCAGAATTTCCCACAGAGACTTGAGTCTCCAATTCCAGATGTGCTTGACGCACTACTGACAAAGCTGTTCTCAGTAGCAGTGCGCGCGCGAGACAAATAAATTGACAGCGACAGCAAAAAAGTTTTTTTTGTTTATTTTATCATTAAACACGAACTGACAACAGAAATCGACCATTGATTTGCACTGATCCAAGCTGATCAAGTTTATTATTATTTTACAAGCAAAACACGCTAAATGGGGCATTTCGGGATGAAGCATTGCAAAAAATATAACAGCAATTAGCAGCAATATACGCTCGTAGCATGTACAAGTGCATAAAAAACATTCGACACTTTCCCCTGAGCACTCCGCCATCTAGCAGGTCACTTCGCCACCCACCCAGCAGTTCATTCCTATATCCGCCCAGCATGTCACTCCGCCATCCATCCAGCTAGCAGGTCACTCTTATACCCGCCCAGCTAGCAGGTCACTCTTATACCCGCCCAGCTAGCAGGTCACTCTTATACCCGCCCAGCTAGCAGGTCACTCTTATACCCGCCCAGCTAGCAGGTCACTCTTATACCCGCCCAGCTAGCAGGTCACTCTTATACCCGCCCAGCTAGCAGGTCACTCTTATACCCGCCCAGCTAGCAGGTCACTCTTATACCCGCCCAGCTAGCAGGTCACTCTTATAACCGCCCAGCTAGCAGGTCACTCTTACACCCGCCCAGCTAGCAGGTCACTCTTATACCCGCCCAGCAGGTCACTCCCGCCTGGCCCGCAGCGCCTCGGCGATGGCGCGGCGGAAGCGGCCAGTGTGCAGCTCGGGGTTGACGAGGAAGCGGAAGGCCAGGCAGCCGACCAGCAGCATGGAGGGGGTGGGCAGCAGGCAGGCCTCGCCGGGGCAGACGGGCTCGCCGTTGACGAACACCGGGCGGCGGCCGACATTCTCCAGCTGGAAGGCGCCGGACTCCAGCAGGCGCAGGAAGGCGTGCAGCCGGCTGATCTTGCCGCTGGGCCCCTCCAGGCCGAGGTCGATGTCAACGGCGCAGGCGTCGGTGCGGCGGCCCAGACTGACGCACACGCCGGAGATGAGGAAGCTGGCGCGGGTGCCCTTGAGCAGGGCCAGGCCCGGCCGACCGTCGCTGCTCACGAACTGGTCGCCGGGCTCCGGCGGCCTTGCGGCTGGCGGCAGCGCCTCTCGAGCGGCGACCTGCCAGCGGCGCGCCTCCTCCTCCAGACGGCACAGCCGGCGGCGGGCCTTGCGGGCCTCCCAGTCCAGCTCGGCGGGCAGGCCGGGCGGGCCCGGGGCGGCCGAGCGGAATCGCTCGACCAGAAATTCGGCGTCCTTGAAGTCGGTGGCCGGAGCGCCAACCGGCCAGGCCAGCGGAGGGCAGGCGCGGAGGAGGCCGTGGCGCCGCAGCAGCTCCCAGTGCCGGTGCAGCGCCTGCGGGAGGGAATCAGCGGGGTGGGCTGGGGTAGACAGGATTGGCCAGCGAGTCAGAGCCTGACAATAGGAATCGACAGACAGACAGACAGGCAGACAGACAGACAGACAGACAGACAGACAGACAGACAAACAGACAAACAGAAAGACAGACAGACAGACAGACAGACAGACAGACAGACAGACAGACAGACAGACAGGCAGACAGACAGACAGACAGACAGACAGACAGACAGACAGACAGAAAGACAGACAGACAAACAGACAAACAGAAAGACAGACAGACAGACAGACAGACAGACAGACAGACAGACAGGCAGACAGGCAGACAGACAGACAGACAGACAGACAGACAGGCAGGTAGGCAGACGCCGCGCACCTTGGCAGTTCTGCAGCCGTAGCCGAAGACGTCAGGCCGGGTGGCCAGCAGGCGCTCAAAGCAAGCCAGCGAGAGGCGGCCCTCAGGCAGCGCCTGGGCGGGCGTCACCGCGGCCAGCAGGTCCTCCTCAGCGTGGGAGAACGGCGCCCGACGGCGCAGCAGGAATCGGATGGGGGAGGGCAGGGCGCGGGCCGCCTGCTCGGCCAGGCCGGACAGTGTCCGGTCGAACAGCAGGCCGCGCCAGCGCTCGCGCAGCTCGGACTCGGCAAAGGCGCAGCTGAAGCGGACGCAGCAGTGGACGGCGCGGAGGTCGTGCAGCGCCAGCACGGCCTGCACCAGCAGCTGGTCGTCTTCCGGCTTCCACTGTCCCACCTGCCTGAGGCCGCCGCTGCTGCTGCCGGAGCCGCCAGTGCCGCCGCCGTCCACTCGACGACTCTTGGATGCCGGCGGGTGCTGGTGCTGCCTGCGCGCCTGCAGGCCGTCGGGGTCCGAGGAGGCGGCGGCCCGCTTGTGGCCGGCGGCGCCGCCAGACCGGTGCTTCATGATGAGCGGCGGCTGCTCAGTTCAGTGCGGCGGCCTGGCAAATCGCTGGCTGCATTGCACTGATCTATGCGCTGCAAGTTAAGCAGATTTGGTGGCGGTTAGTACTCAACCGTGCTCTGTACGGGCTGCACTCAGCCAACTCTGCAGCGAATCAGGCGCGCACGGCTGCTGCATTTTCTATTCAATATTCAATAGAAATGATTCGGACTCTTTCTAGTGCAGTCAATAAAGCTTCATGATTTTGACTTTGCTCGAACCTGCGGCAACTACAGCTTTTACCTGAACTCCTACCTTGACTCATATCATCAACGACTCACATCACCACTGACTCAAATCATCACCGACTCATATCATCACTGACTCACTCACATCATCACTGACTCACTTACATCATCACTGACTCACTTACATCATCACTGACTCACTTACATCATCACTGACTCACTCACATCATCACTGACTCACTCACATCATCACTGACTCACTTACATCATCACTGACTCACTTACATCATCACTGACTCACTCACATCATCACTGACTCACTCACATCATCACTGACTCACTCACATCATCACTGACTCACTCACATCATCACTGACTCACTTACATCATCACTGACTCACTTACATCATCACTGACTCACTCACATCATCACTGACTCACTCACATCATCACTGACTCACTTACATCATCACTGACTCACTCACATCATCACTGACTCACTTACATGATCACTGACTCACTCACATCATCACTGACTCACTTACATCATCACTGACTCACTCACATCATCACTGACTCACTTACATCATCACTGACTCACTTACATCATCACTGACTCACTTACATCATCACTGATTCCTAACATCACTGCCTCATATAACCACTGACTTACATCATTACTGACTCACATCACCCTGACTCATATCCTTACTGATTCACTCACATCATAACTGACTCACATCATCACTGACCTAAAAGAATCAATGACAAGTAAAGGGAAATACCAAATTGGAAAGCAACAAATTTATTTTCATCCAGCAGTGTTGGCTCTGCAAACACGTAAAGGGGATTTAAACAAACGGAAACAGGGAAAAACACCGCAGAAAAACCTCGGATCGAGAAAAAAAACAACTTGAAATTTTAGCGAATCGTCATAATAACAACTCAGATATAAATATGACTAACTGATCCGCCAACTCGCACAAAACTGACAAGGAAATCTTCTCTGGATTTTGTTGCCGAGCTAAAAATGTTCAATTTATCAAATTTTACGCTGGCATTTTTGATGCGCTGGCAAACTGAGTAGCGGCAGTCCGCATTGCCAGCCACGGTTTTTGAAGGTTTCAAGTTCTCCCCAGCCTACTGGGTGCAGGGATTGATGCAGGGACTGATGGGTGAAGGGAATCATGCAGGGATCGGGAAAGGGACTGATGGGTAAATGGATGATGCAGGGAATGGGGAAGGGAATAATGCAGGGATCGGGAAAGGGACTGATGGGTAAATGGATGATGCAGGGAATGGGGAAGGGAATAATGCAGGGATTGGGGAAGGGAATGATGCAGGGATTGGGGAAGGGAATGATGCAGGGATCGGGAAAGGGACTGATGGGTAAATGGATGATGCAGGGAATGGGGAAGGGAATGATGTAGGGATTGGGGAAGGGAATGATGCAGGGATTGGGGAAGGGAATGATGCAGGGATAGGGAAGGGACTGATGCAGGGATTGGGGAAGGGACTGATGCAGGGATTGGGGAAGGGACTGATGCAGGGATTGGGGAAGGGACTGATGCAGGGATAGGGGAAGGGACTGATGCAGGGATAGGGAAGGGACTGATGCAGGGATAGGGAAGGGACTGATGCAGGGATTGGGGAAGGGACTGATGCCGGGATTGGTGAATGTTAAATTGCAAAATCCAGACCATAGGAATTTCAATGGTGTGCCTGTGTTTGCCAGCTACCTGGAAGCGGCTCACAGCGGCTCACAGCGGGATCTGCAGACGCATCATAATGGTGACCATCAAAAAGGTTATCAATGAAAACGCGAGGCCCAACTCGAGCCAAACCGATCGCGGAAAATTTTTGACCTTTTATAAAAATTACAAAGTCACATAATGCAATAGAAGTTTGAATAACTAAACATCGGAATATAAACTAGCAAACACGGAGGCGGCAGCTACGTGGCTGGTGCAGTATTTATACAGGTGAGAACATTAACTGACTAATAAGCCACCGCGTATTTTATTAGACAGAAGGGTCTGCTTGGCAACTACAGAAGGTAGGCGTTTCTGGAGCGGTCAGGTGCCTGCGTGCCATTCCCGAGCTGCGAGTCTCGGCAGGGAATGATGCAGGGATTAGAGAAGGGAGTGATGCAGGGATCGGGAAAGGGAATGATGCAGGGATCGGGGAAGTAAGGATCGATGTAAGGAATGAGGAAGGGAATGATACAGGGATCGGGGAAGGGAATGATGTAAGGAATGAGGAAGGGAATGATACAGGGATCGGGGAAGGGAATGATGTAAGGAATGAGGAAGGGAATGATACAGGGATCGGGGAAGGGAATGATGTAAGGAATGAGAAAGGGAATGATACAGGGATCGGGGGAGGGAATGACGTAAGGAATGAGGAAGGGAATGATACAGGGATCGGGGGAGGGAATGATGTAAGGAATGAGGAAGGGAATGATACAGGGATCGGGGGAGGGAATGATGTAAGGAATGAGGAAGGGAATTATACAGGGATCGGGGAAGGGAATGATACAGGGATCGGGGAAGGGAATGATGTAAGGAATGAGGAAGCGAATGATACAGGGATCGGGGAAGCGAATGATACAGGGATCGGGGAAGGGAATGATGTAAGGAATGAGGAAGCGAATGATACAGGGATCGGGGAAGCGAATGATACAGGGATCGGGGAAGGGAATGATGTAAGGAATGAGGAAGCGAATGATACAGGGATCGGGGAAGCGAATGATACAGGGATCGGGGAAGGGAATGATGTAAGGAATGAGGAAGGGAATGATGCAGGGATCGGGGAAGGGAATGATGCAGGGATCGGGGAAGGGACTGATGCAGGGACTAGGAGATACTGTGTGGTACAGCCGGTCAGAGCAGCACGCAGGCCACCAGAAAGAGGCGGCAAGGGTTGGGGTTCAGTTAAAGCAGCAATTGAAACGGGAGGATAAACAATTAATATTAATAATTCTAGCGAGAAAGCGCCGAAAGAGTTCAAGCAAAATAAATGAAGAAATAAATGAATTGCAAGTTCAGAGAGCAAGGATCGGAGCGCTTGAAATTGAGAAAATAGCAATACAGTCCGCCGAGAGCGGAGCAGTAGTATGTGCAGCGCATTTGCAGAATAGTTTAAACAGTTTCACGCATAGAGGCACCAAGATAAACTGCAAGCAGGGAGAAAAATTGATTACAGTTGTGGGACTCGGCAGTCGGAACTGAATTACAGAATAATTACAAATTCCGACAGGGGCGCAGAAGTCAACAAGTAATCGATTGAAGAGGCCGCATAGTTACACAATTAGTTATACTGCGAACTTTCTATTTATTTTATTCTAACAATACTCAGTGAAAATAAAATACCAAGAAGCAAATTTGGAAAGGCATTTGGTTTAATTAATATTAAATTTTTATTAAAAGCAGTTCGAGTGTGTCGAGCGCGCAGGGTTGAATTAAGGTTCAGATTTCTACAGAAAGCGCGGGCCATGGCAGTGAAAACAAATGAATTTCAAATTGAAAAATAGGCTAGATTAAAGATTTAATTTGCAATACAACTGACTATTGAAACTGTGTGCAGCAGAGACTTAGAGGGGCTGAGTGTCAGTAAGTACATTTCTGAGTTCTGAAGTTCGTCTTGCAGCTAAATAATGAATGGTAAATACGGGAGCGCAACTGCGTTAAACTGATTTTAATTGTACAGATAAAATATGCCGCTCTCTCCCCCACTGACTGATTAGAATGCTCAGTAGACTACTAATAGTAGCCTGGTAGACTATCGTTCCGGGTTTAATGCAAAAGCAGTCAAACAAATCACATTGGTGTTAAAGAGAACATTAAAATAATCTTTTTCTCTGACACATTGATGTGCATCAGTTTGTTGCTGAATGATAAAGGGCTCTGGTGCAGAGACTGATGCAGGGATGGCTGTAGGGTTGATGCAAGGATGGCTGTAGGGTTGATGCAGGGATGGCTGTAGGGTTGATGCAGGGATGGCTGTAGGGTTGATGCAGGGATGGCTGTAGGGTTGATGCAGGGATGGCTGTAGGGTTGATGCAGGGATGGCTGTAGGGTTGATGCAGGGATGTCTGTAGAGTTGATGCAGGGATGGCTGTAGGGTTGATGCAGGGATGGCTGTAGGGTTGATGCAGGGATGTCTGTAGAGTTGATGCAGGGATGGCTGTAGGGTTGATGCAGGGATGGCTGTAGGGTTGATGCAGGGATGACCGGCAGCCGACACTGCCGCAGCGCTGAGCTCAGCCGCTGGCGATGGCGAGGGCCGGCATTGACGTGGCCGACTGCGCCGCCTCCGAGCTGCCGCCGCCGATGACTTCGGCGCTACCGACGCTGCTGCTACTCCCGCCGCTGCCCCGACGCTGCGGAGGCGGCGGTCGCTTCGCCACAGACGCGTAGGATGGCCGCGGTGGCGGCGGAGGAGGCTGAGGCGACACTGGCAGGAGCTCCGGCGGCTGCTCAGCCGCTAAGTTCGGACTCTCCGCGGTCGCTGCCGATGCAGGACGCGGAGGAGGCGGCGGCGAAGGCGGGGCGAAGGCGCGCTGCACCCAGGCCCGGAAGCGAAGGACGTCCTCGGAGACGCGAATGATGCGGGACAGCGGCGAGTAGGCCGCGGCGGCCGCGCCGGCCCGCTGCAGCACCGAGCTGCTGAGGGACCAGTAGGCCGACTGGAAGGCCTGCTGCACCTGTGCGAACGGGTCGGAGTAGCGGGGTGGTGAGAACTGAAGCCGCTATGGAGGAGGAACTCCTCATTGTTAAAGCCTGCTATAGTGCTAGGCTAGACTAGCCTGACAGACAGGCAGGCAGACAAACAGACAGGCAGGCAGACAGACAGGCAGTGCAAGCAGTGAAGCAGACAGACAGACAGACAGTGCAGGCAGTGAAGCAGACAGACACTGAAGCAGACAGACTGAAGCAGACAGACACTGAAGCAGACAGACTGAAGCAGACAGACAGTGCAGGCAGTGAAGCAGACAGACACTGAAGCAGACAGACACAGATGCAGACAGACACTGAAGCAGACAGACACTGGAGTAGACAGACACTGAAGCAGACAGACACTGAAGCAGACAGACACTGAAGCAGACAGACACTGGAGTAGACAGACACTGAAGCAGACAGACACTGAAGCAGACAGACACTGGAGTAGACAGACACTGAAGCAGACAGACACTGAAGCAGACAGACACTGAAGCAGACAGACACTGGAGTAGACAGACACTGAAGCAGACAGACACTGAAGCAGACAGACACTGAAGCAGACAGACACTGGAGTAGACAGACACTGAAGCAGATAGACACTGAAGCAGACAGACACTGAAGCAGACAGACACTGGAGTAGACAGACACTGAAGCAGACAGACACTGAAGCAGACAGACACTGAAGCAGACAGACACTGGAGTAGACAGACACTGAAGCAGACAGACACTGAAGCAGACAGACACTGAAGCAGACAGACACTGGAGTAGACACTGAGCTCAGACTATGCCGCAGCGCACCTGCAGCGCCCCATAGGAGCTCCTGCCGATGTCGTTGCCGGGCGTGAGGGGATCCTCAATGCAGAGCACGGAGGGCCGTAGCCCGGGCTCCATGTCTCTCAGCAGCTGCTCCTTGGGCAGGTGGGCTCCGCCGTCCTTCACCCGAATGCCGGTGCTCATGTAGTCGAACCGGCAGCCGTAGAGCTCGAAGAACTCCACCAGCAGCTGGCCGAGGTCGAGCTCGGCAACTGGCCGGCTGAGGTCGGAGCCGTGCCGCTGCAGGAACGACACAATCATGAGAGTCAGCGAGTAGGACGAGATGCCGCCCGTCCAGACTTCGTTGAGATTTCTCTGCAGCAGGAACTGCTTGAGCACCAGCACCAGGTGAGGCAGGCAGGGGAACTGCTGCACAAAGTCCTGGATGAGACCGGCCGCCCTGACGCTGTTCGGCATGTTGAAGCTGATGTCGACGCTCAGGCCGGTGACGGCGTCGGTCGCCTTGACAATGGGGACGCTGGCCCGGTCCAGCACTTTGATGTCGCCGCAGCTGCCGCTTTCCCGGAGTAGCCGGGCCAGCCGGCGGAGCGGCGGGGACTCCCAGTCGCCGAACAGCACCAGGTCGATGTCAGACAGCGGCAGGTACAGCCCGGTGCGGAAACTGCCGAACAGTTCGAGGCGGGCCTCCGGCCACTGCTGGTTGATCAGGCGGCGCACTCGGTCCACGACCTGGGGTGGGGTGGATGAGGGGTAGCTTTGGTGGATGAGGGGTAGCTTTGGTGGATGAGGGGTAGCTTTGGTGGATGAGGGGTAGCTTTGGTGGATGAGGAGTAGCTTTGGTGGATGAGGGGTAGCTTTGGTGGATGAGGAGTAGCTTTGGTGGATGAGGGGTAGCTTTGGTGGATGAGGGGTAGCTTTGGTGGATGAGGGGTAGCTTTGGTGGATGATTGGTAGCTTTGGTGGATGAGGGGTAGCTTTGGTGGATGAGGGGTAGCTTTGGTGGATGAGGGGTAGCTTTGGTGGATGAGGAGTAGCTTTGGTGGATGAGGAGTAGCTTTGGTGGATGAGGGGTAGCTTTGGTGGATGAGGGGTAGCTTTGGTGGATGAGGGGTAGCTTTGGTGGATGAGGAGTAGCTTTGGTGGATGAGGGGTAGCTTTGGTGGATGAGGGGTAGCTTTGGTGGATGAGGGGTAGCTTTGGTGGATGAGGAGTAGCTTTGGTGGATGAGGGGTAGCTTTGGTGGATGAGGGGTAGCTTTGGTGGATGAGGGGTAGCTTTGGTGGATGAGGGGTAGCTTTGGTGGATGAGGGGTAGCTTTGGTGGATGAGGGGTAGCTTTGGTGGATGATTGGTAGCTTTGGTGGATGAGGAGTAGCTTTGGTGGATGAGGGGTAGCTGTGGGCGGATGATTGGTAGCTATTGGTAAACTTTCAAAGAAAAATTGATGGGCAATTAAAGAAAAAGCGAGAAAAATAGTATTATAAATTGCGCTTGTAACTACAAAGTCAGCCCAGTCAAAAACACCTGAGGTAGAAAATCTGTCTGGAAGCAGAGACAGCTGAGCTAAACATAGCCAGGACTGCCTTTGATACTTTGAAAAGCCAGGCAGCTGAGGCAGCGGAACTTATACAGCTCGCGTGTGTAGCTTATCTGAATAGTTAGTTAAACTGGGCGCGTGATGAAGAGTCTAAGAGGCACATCAGAGCGATGGGCCAAAGCAGTTGGGCTTATCAAGCAGTTTCTCGCTCAAAGAAAACAATTTTTAAGTCCTCTGAAAGAAGTCTATACACCCAGGTTATCCTAGGGTTTCAGATTTTCCGGTTTGTTTTTTTCAGAATTTATAAAGGCGTTTCTTGCAAGTGCTTTAGGGGATCTGAGGGCGATTCTCATAGGGATTTTTTGAGGGCGATTCTCATAGGGATTTTTCTGAGGGCGATTCTTATAGGGATTTTTCTGAGGGCGAGTCTGATAGGGATTTTTAGGGCAATTCTCATTGGTAATCCTTAAAGGCCAATTCTCACAGGGAATCTTCTGAGGGCGATTCTCACAGGGAATCTTCTGAGGGCGATTCTCACAGGGAATCTTCTGAGGGCGATTCTCACAGGGAATCTTCTGAGGGCGATTCTCACAGGGAATCTTCTGAGGGCGATTCTCACAGGGAATCTTCTGAGGGCGATTCTCACAGGGAATCTTCTGAGGGCGATTCTCATAGGGATTTTTCTGAGGGCGATTCTCATAGGGATTTTTGAGGGCAATTCTCATTGGGAATCCTTTAAGGCCAATTCTCATAGGGAATCTTCTGAGGGAGATTCTCATAGGGATTTTTCTGAGGGAGATTCTCATAGGGATTTTTCTGAGGGCGATTCTCATAGGGATTTTTCTAAGGGGGATTCTCATAGGGATTTTTCTGAGGGCGACTGTCATTGGGAATCCTTTAAGGCCAATTCTCATAGGGATTCTTCTGAGGGCGATTCTCATAGGGATTTTTCTAAAGGCCATTCTGAAAATGATTCTAGGGATTTCGTAGGGTTCATAAAATAGCTTCAAGTAACGCAGGTTTTTTACCTGCGTCCGCATCGCGGCCTCCTCCGGTGTTGACGACATCCACTGGTGGAACAGCAGCAGCTCTTCGTGCAGCCCCTGCGGCCCCTGACCTGCCTGCCGGCGCTCCGGGCCGAGCCAAGCTGCTGTCATGGCAACAGGCGGCTGGTTCTGGCAGCCCTGTTGCTGGTGCCCCGAGCCCCGGCCCTGCTGCCGGTTCCACTGTTGCTGCGGCCCCCAATTCGGGCCGGCCGACCACCGACTCTGCGATGACCGACGCCGGCCTCCGCCCGCCGCGCAGACCCCAGCAACAGCGGACTGTTCGGACGGCGGGCTGCCAGTGCCGCCGCCGCAGCTCGAGTTGCCATCCTCGGATTCTTCCGACTGGTCAGAGGAGCCGCAGTTGCCGCCGATGCCACCAGCGGCGCCGCCGAGGGTGCCGGCAATGTAGGCGGGGCTGTTGAGCAGCAGCCGGCCAAGGTGCTGCTGCTGAGCCGCCAGCCGCTGATGCTGCAGTTCCCGGAAAAATGCCTGCATCTGCGGGCCGCACATCAGCGCCGGGGAGACAGCTGCAGATGCGGGTGAGACTTCTCCCACACGTGAGTCCACAGCTTGAAGGAGGCGGATGCGAGCAGCTCTGATTGGTGGTTGTACGGGTACGCCAGGCGCGGGTCCATCTGGACTGCTGAACTGCCGGGTGAAGCTGTAAGGCCGACTCCCGCCCGAGTAGCGATGGGGATAAATGCCGAGACAAGCGACTTTGTACAGATGGAGATGAAGGAGGCTGAGGACGAGGTTAAAGCAGGAGGGCGCCGAGACGGACTGGAGCAAGAGATGTCGGATGCACACTTGGAGATCTTGAGGCGCAGAACGACAGGAGGGGGCTGCTCAGTTGCTGCTGCTGCTGTGGACGGCCGTTGGGCAACTTATTGCCTGGACCATGAAGACAATTTAATAGCTCATTGTGATTGCAGCATTGAATTCTCATTCAGTCATTGCAATGAGGGCCTTGAAGATAAGCTACACAGTGGTTGCCCAGCAGAACTTGATGATATCACACTGCAGCAGCTGTTCAAGCGGGTCCAGCGGGAGTGTTACACAATTTGCTAGAATGTGATCTTCACATTGAGCAAGAAGCTACATCTGGTGGGGCTGGGTACTCTAGCAGCTAAGCACCCATGATCTTGATCAATATATTGAGGTTTCTTGCACTACTTTCCAAACCCTGCTACTGTCTATATGTCTTATCTACATATAATTTGAAAAATCAGAGGTCCCCATTTTAGCACAATCTGCTTTTACTTTACACTCATATTTTCAGGAATTCTTCATTAAATAATGACAAAAAATATATCATATGGAACTCATTACTTAAACAAGATTTTACTAAAGTACTAATATATCAATGATAAAGTGAGGCAAATATAATATAATTTATGTTTTCAGTTTAAGAAATTGTTATAAAGAGATTATCTTTTAAAAATATAGAAATTAGTTTTAGCAATTGTAGTAATAAATATATATGACAAATAGAAACTAATTAAAAGGGCAAAAGATCAAAAAGGCAACAGTCAATATATTTATTGGAATTGCAATTTCACAATTCAACTTGTATTTTAAAATGCATTTATTAATGTATGAGTAGTTAAAATATAGTAGTTAAGACTAGTTAAGACTACTCTTCTTCTAGAAGAACTAATACAATTGCAATATGTATTGCTAAAGAATGAAGTGAGATGTAAAAAAGACTGAAAATCAGGTATATTTTTGGATAAAAAACAAGATTTAAGAGTTGTGCAAGATTGCTAGAAATATAATATATATATATATATGTGCGCAAGTTTTTGTCAAGGTATATAGAATAGAATTTATCCAAGATTTTGCATAAAAATTCTATCCTGGAACAATGAGATCACACAATAGCAATATTGCACTCTCCAGCATCTAGACTATTATGCATGTAGAATACTCAATAAGTCTAATATTTCAACAAATGTTAGTCTTAATACATTTTAACTACTCGTAAATTTAAAAAAAATAAGTCTAATACATGTGAATATACTGATTGTTGCCTTTTGACTATAGCCTTTTGCATACTGACCTTATGATTGTCAACTTTTTGATCTATTGCCAAACAATACTAGATATTGCTTTGAATTTATTAATAATCTTGACTATATAAATATTATAAATTTAAGATTGTTTAAAAAATCAAAAACAAAGCCAAAATTTACTTTTAGAATGATTCAAATAGTAATAAAAAAGTAGTTAAGTAAATTTAAATTTATAATTTAATAAAGATTAGGCCTTTCAACCTTAAATTTTATACTTAATAAAATGAAATTTAATAGGTCTAGACTATAGTCATATAGAATCTTGATCTTGATTTGAATATAATAAGATGATAAAATTGTAGAAAAAAATATGATACTACTAATTTTACTTATTCCTAAAAATCTTGAGTTTTTTATATTATTAGAAAACAAAAACAAAATTAATGTACTAATTAAAATATTAAAAACTGAAGATCTATTGATTTACTTTGTTTAGCCTAGCCTATCTTTCTTACTTTTGGCAATAGCCAAAATGAATTATAATATAACTTTTTAAGTATAAGCACTAAGCCAACTAAGGGCATAGGTTTTAGGTGACCGAGTAACTTGTAGTAAGTGAATAGGGCAATATAGACCTCTGTCAACTGTTCTAAAAAAATCTTGAATTTGAACTAAAATATTGTTTGAAAGTTTGCAACACTTAAAAAAATAGTAAAAAATACAAAAATGGTAGATAGGCCAGTGTATAAGATCTTCTATCTTACTATCTATCATGATTGATTAACAATTGTCTGAGAATAGGCATAGGCCTAATGCACTATGCACTGATCTATAACCTAGCAATGTATCAATTTTGGTAATGGCTAGAGTTCCGGCACCGGAACCCATTTTCTAACAGCTAGGGATCCGGCAATGCCATATAGAAGCATATAAAGACTGCTAAGAACATATCTTAAGAAGTCTGAATATTAGTTAAAGCATCTCATCCCAAATTGTATCATATCGTCTTGAATTTTAATCTAGAACAAAATCTCAATATCAGCCACCTGTAGAAAGAAATATATAATGTTTCATCTATATTATAATGGCACTGCCAGATCCGTAGCCGTTAGAAAATGGGTTCTGGTACTGGAACTCTAGCCATTGCCATCAATTCTAGTAATTACAATATAATTTATTATTTAGTGCAGACAAATCTATTTGATGACAACAGACTAGTAGCCTATATAAACCACAAATGAATCAGATAAGCCAGATAATATAGTGTAGGCCTAAAATTATGAGCGATTTGAATATTTAAAGTGATTTTACTGAAAACACTTGTTTCAGGCATAGGCCAGGGGGGCCAGGCCGCCAGCGCCCAGGGGCCTAAAAAATTTTTAAAGAACCACAGCTTATCGGAATCGCAACAAGTAGTGCATAGCACTGCATGATAGGTTTGGCGATGTACTTTAATGACAATACTTTGACATGCTTGTCATTTTTCGTTTTTTTTCGCGACTCTAGATCCTAGATCAAGCTGACTGGTCTGATCAGGTCAAACCGGTTTTATGTCGAAAAGTATAAATTTACGTAAAAGAAAAGTAAAACAAATAACAGGGTTAGAATAATGCTAAATATTAGTTCAAAATTGTGTTAAAATCAGCGACAAGCTACTTTAAAAACTTTAATTTTCAAGCATATTTTAAAGCAATATAAATGCTATAAGAATACCGGCTTAAGAGTAGAACTGCAGATCATAATAATCGTGAATTAAAAGTGTTGCTGCTTCTGGTGATGATGAAGATGAGGATGCTGGCTCTGATGGTGCAGACCCTTGAGTTTAAAAATTAGGTCTACACGAACAAACCTTAGAAGGTGTAACTCAGCAGATATACATGTACTGACCAAAACTGGCATTTTTAGTTACGAAGGAAGGAACTTGGAAAAGTAGCATCTTGCTACTTTTTATGTCTACTATATGCATTTAAATTATTTGAAAGAATATATATGCCTTTGATTAACACATACTTAGCAACATAAATGCTGAATGAATTAAAAGGTTTCTATTTTGGTGATAATTTGGGTCGTCCTCGGGTTATCTGCATGGTGTCGCAAGCCACAAAGCCAAAGAGTCACAGTATGCGCCGCAACATAAGTAAAGTCTCCTCATATAACCATACAAATACTCTTTTTAGTATTTTTTTAGTTTTTGTGTGTAAAAATAGTATCAGTTTGTGTTTTGTTACTTTAGTATGAGAATCTTTCCTGGTGAGAAAAAATTTGTGATTTTGAGCGCATAATTAACTGTATATAGGGGTATAATATGCCCCCTGCAGCCATAAGTCAAGTACGGCCCGGGTGTAATATCAACATGTAGATAAAGTGCGCATGTCTCAAGTTTACTCAAATGCCACACGGGAAATTTAGTC
The DNA here is from genome assembly GCA_002269645.1 of Macrostomum lignano. Lineage (NCBI taxonomy): Eukaryota > Metazoa > Platyhelminthes > Macrostomidae > Macrostomum > Macrostomum lignano. Next base: position 95,159 of record NIVC01000292.1, on the reverse strand, counting down.
AGTTCAACGCAGGAAACCGATATTCTTCAAGATTCTCAAACAACCTTTACTATTAACTCCAACAATTCCAACAAGAATCATTTCTTTAATGTTTCTTAATTTCTTCCATATTCTTGAGACCTATATTTTTCGCGAAGATCAGTTTAATACTTTAAGCCTTACTGTTAGTAAACGCTTGAACAAATGATTGCACAATTTTTGTAAAAGCTTGAAAAAGTTTTACCGAGCTGATTAAAATTCTGTGTGACTCATGTATGCATACGTAGTCAGTTTCATCAGACTGAACGAGCGTAACTCAAGAGAATAATTAGAGTGCCGTAGGCTATACGTTCGTATAGGCTATTCAAATTATAAGAACTGCAGCGACTAAAAAGTTAAAATCAAATCGTCGGAAAAGGCATTTTCACGTTGCTGTAAAAAATAGGGTAAATTCGAGCAATATCCACATGAGATCAGTTTCTTTTAATCTGAGGGTGCTCGAACACAAAATGCACAAATTGCAAATCAGTTTCAGTTTCCCTTTGAATCTGAGGGTGCTCGAACACAAAATGCACAAATTGCAAATCCGTATATTGTTTTTCTCAGTTTTGGCATCTGTGCGAACCGGCACTGGATTAGGTTTCTTGCCTGACAAATCGATGCAAGAGAAGCCATCGCAACTTTTTGCTAAAGATCGCAGACTGCAGCAGCAGAGCGGCAGAAAAAGCAAAGTAAGCCAATAAGCAAATTGCAAGAAGTCAGCCTTAGGCTTTTCCGCCCCAGAGCGGACATCTGCGCAGTGTCTGCGGCATGCAGCTGGTGGTGCGAAATGCAGGCGAGCGCAGAGGAACTGCGCGCAGTAACGCGAGCAGGCAGCTTTCTTTTGCGCCGGTGCGCCGCCATTTGGGACAAGCGGCAGGCAGCGGCGGATAGAGGCCAGCCGGAATCTAGACCATGCAGTCGCAGAAAGGCGCAGCCAAACCGGGGGGACAAGCTAAGCAGCGGGAACCACCAAACTGCTAAGGAAATTAGCTGTAAGAGAAGTGACTGCCGAGATGGTTGTAGAAATTTTAGTCGCTCTGCTTCTGCTGATTCGACAAAAGCAGCCTGCGTTCGCAGCACCGAGGTCTCTACCTCATGTTGGTCCCAACTTGATGAGGCCACTTAATAGCTTAGCTTGCTTGCAGAGTTGAGACTCCGCGGCACAGAAGAAGTCTGGTAGTCGCTCTGCTTCTGCTGATTCGACAAAAGCAGCCTGCGTTCGCAGCACCGAGGTCTCTACCTCATGTTGGTCCCAACTTGATGAGGCCACTTAATAGCTTAGCTTGCTTGCAGAGTTGAGACTCCGCGGCACAGAAGAAGTCTGGAACCGATTGGGAAGCCGCGGCTCTGTTCTCTCCTAGGGGCAGCAGCAGCAGCAGCAGCGGCAGAAGACTGCATGCAGTGGCCGGGCGGCTTCGCATCCCTCAGATTAGGGTCGGACAAAGCTGCTTATCTCGCCCGGGGAATCGGCGGGATTCCTTTGCAGACGTCAGTAAAGGGGAGCGGAGATGACTGAAGGATGGGGCAGAAGGGGCGGCTCCCGGGGATCAAGCGAAGGCAATGGGAAGACGGGGCGAGTGGGGCGCAGCCGAATCCATGGGATTGCGATTCCCCCGCTGAGGTCTGGGAAATGCGTTGGAGGCGGCGGGGGGAGATTGCTGGGATTGGCATCCGGGAGCGCCTGTCCCCTGCCAGCAGTCCCCCCGGCTGCAGCGGTGGAGGCTCGGCATTTAGTGACGGGGACACCGCGGCCTTTCGGAGGCCGGTTTGGGGTTCGCTGGATGCAGCATGCAGGGGCAACTTTGCTTATGCAAAAATAACTGTTTAGCTGTGGCCCCGATACGGTAGTGGCAGCCTAGCCAGTGATAGGAGTGTGTATGCTATATTTCCACACTATGACAGCCTGTCCACAGCACAGCTCCCCATTGTTGCCTCGGCCTGAACGTCAGACAGGCAGTGCAACGCGCGGTGCGTGAAAAAGAGCGTCTTTATAAAGAGCCGCACGGGGTGTGTTGAGTATTGACTGCAGCAGCTGCTGTAGGTCCCCATCAGCGGTGCTGAGTGTTGAGCGAGTGCTGGCAGGTTGCGCTCTGCTGATTAAATAATTCAGGGCCCGCCGCCGCCGCCGCCGCCGCAGCTGATGCTGCTGCGGTTGCTGCCGCTGGAGGGGGGGGGGGCTGAATTGCGCGATGATGCCTCAGCGAGTGCTGCTGAAGCCTGCGGACTGGCTGAGCGGGGAATTTCAAGGAAGGAAGGAAGGAAGCGCCACCCGCCGCAGAGAGGGAAAGGGAGACCGGCCCACCCGCGAGAATGAAGTGGGCGATGGCGGGGGGGGGGGCAGACAGGCGGGGCCTGGTTTTCCCAGCGCTGAGATTGGCAAAGACGGGGAAGCGACCCGGTCTCTGAGTGGTCTCAGTCTCTCTACTTTTCTCATCTCAGCAGCCTCATAATGGCGACTTCCCCAACCCCCCGCCAGCTCTGCCTCCGACCCCACAGCGACTGAGTGAGGAGCTCAGACTCAGGACTGGCGAGGGATGGGATGGGAGGTTTTGAGGCCAATTGATCTCTGGGTCTCTGGGTCTGCTTTGCTTCTAGGATATTGGATGGCAAGGCTGCCGCAGATCATGGGAGAAATGAGATTAGGAAGGGGAAGGCGAGTAAGGGCCTGACGCAATAAGATTTGAGGGGCAAGAATGGAGAGGAGAGAGTCGGAGAGCAGTGAGACTTGAGATGACAGGGGCGGAGAGCAGTGAGACTTGAGATGGCAGAGGCGGAGAACAGTGAGACTTGAGATGACAGGGGCGAAGAGCAGTGAGACTTGAGATGACAGGGGCGGAGAGCAGTGAGACTTGAGATGACAGGGGCGGAGAACAGTGAGACTTGAGATGACAGGGGCGGAGAGCAGTGAGACTTGAGATGACAGGGGCGGAGAGCAGTGAGACTTGAGATGACAGGGGCGGAGAGCAGTGAGACTTGAGATGACACGGGCGGAGAGCAGTGAGACTTGAGATGACACGGGCGGAGAGCAGTGAGACTTGAGATGGCAAGGGGCGGAGGCCCGGCAGAACGGCCAGTCGATACGCAAATTGCAGGGAGAGGCGGACAGTCGGCCGGGCGGGTCTCCCCGGACACCCCGGACACGCCCAGGCTGAGCAGTAAGAGCAGTTTTTGATTGCTTGAGGAAACAGAAGACAGAGAGCTCTCCCATACGTCAGATTTTTAGTTGCCAAGCCAGCCTCATCTGCGACTCGCCTCCCTCAGCTTCTCAGGAATCAAGACTCCCCAAGCCGGAATCCCTGCAATCTCATGCGAGGAGTTTAAGATTGCATAAATTGCTTAAAATTCTGCTTCTGCATGACCAGTTCGGCAATTAAACGATTTTTTCCATTAAAATTCGAACGAAGGATTTCGCCAGCTTCTATGAACAAACGCCGATTGTAGCAGACTGATGGATGACAGAAGTTGACAACCAGCTCTGAGGGCATTGTGATGTGCGAACTGCTTTTTACTGCGCAGCTTCTTACTAAAAGCAAAAAATAGCACAGCAAATTTCTGCTCAACTTGGTGATATTTTTCACCTCTGTTTGCTTTCCGCCCCTCTCCTCAACATTCGAAGACCCCCGCTCGAGTGGCTTTATCTGTCCACAGTCCGGCAGGTCCCGCGGGCTGGCACCATTACAGGGCGATAAGGCCCGCCCGCTTGAAGGCGGCTAGAGTCGCCTGCGGGCCTCTCTTATCGCCGGGGCCGAGCGGGGACCTCCCGTGTGCAGAGTTCACTGCTCAGCCGGCCTTGTGGCTCATTGGCTTTCCTGAGCGTTCTCTGCCGCGGTCGGTGTGCCCCTTAGCCCTGATATCTGCCAGCTTTGAAACTGGCTTGACCTCTGGCTTGATAGCTTTGAGTTGGCTTGAGAATATTTTTAATACCCATTTGGAAACGCCGAGTCTGATAGGTAATTATGCTTAGGTAATTATGTTTAGGTTATTAAGTTTCCTGTTGAAGCAAATTCGGGTATATAGGTACTTGCTAGTTTGAGTAGTTTCCAGTTTGAGTAGTTTCCAGTTTTAGTAGTTTCGGGTTTGAGTAGTTTTCAGTTTGAGTAGTTTCCAATTTGAGTAGTTTCCAGTTTGAGTAGTTTCCAGTTTGAGTAGTTTCGGGTTCGAGTATTTTTCAGTTTGAGTAGTTTCCAGTTTGAGTAGTTTCCATTTTGAGTAGTTTCGGGTTTGAGTATTTTCCAGTTTTAGTAGTTTCGGGTTTGAGTAGTTTCGGGTTTGAGTATTTTCCAGTTTGAGTAGTTTCCGGTTTGAGTAGTTTCGGGTTTGAGTATTTTCCAGTTTGAGTAGTTTCGGGTTTGAGTAGTTTCGGGTTTGAGTATTTTCCAGTTTGAGTAGTTTCCGGTTTGAGTAGTTTCGGGTTTGAGTATTTTCCAGTTTGAGTAGTTTCCGGTTTGAGTAGTTTCGGGTTTGAGTATTTTCCAGTTTGAGTAGTTTCCGGTTTGTTCAGGCTTGGGAAATTTCCACTGTCTGGACACTTAACAACACAGTCTTAGTGGAACTTTGACCCCAGGAAAGTAAATCGAAGAGCTTCATCAGCTCAATATTGAATAGTTAGGCACTTGAATAGAGACACAATTTGAGTAGCCACTCACTGCTGACCCCCTGCCTGCCAGATGTTGCGTCTCGGCCTGAGTTCACTCTATGGGAGCTGTCGATAGCGGGGGGGAGCCCCTTCAACGGTTCTCTTTCAACTCATATTTGCCCATCGCTGCCTCCTAATTTCTGTTGTCTTTCGCTGCCCGCCCGCCTATTCGGGGTCTCGGGTTCTCTTGAGCCGCATTAACAATGGGGGGAGGGGTTGGGCAGGGTTGGGGTGTGGAGGCAGCACCGCTATTGAGATTCTGCCTGCTTTTGATGAGGCAGCCATACAGACGCGTCACGCGATAGCTTCATCATTGTGAGCTTCATAGCAGCCCCGAGTATGTGAGTAGTGAGTTGGCCACCGCCTTGGCCACAGCACTTGGCTCAATGCGCGCCAGTCCCCGCTCTGCTCTCTCTCTGCAGCGGGTCTCAGCTGCCCCCCCCCCCCGGTAATTCAACAGACTTCTGTCAGTGGCAGGCGGCACAAAGAGGCCAGGAAGGAGGCTGTCATCGCGCGCTGAACCTGCTTATTGAGAGTCTGCGAGGCCAAAGCTTTGAGGCTGGAGTGGCTGGCAACTCGCGAACAGCCAAGCTGTGAAGAATAACCCGACTTAGTGGTCTGCGGCGTCCAGCCTGCAGCACCGAGCCAGAACTCAATTCGAGTGCGTCACCGCGCGATGAGTAACGCAGCAGAGCTGCTCTGAGCTCAGCCGCTAATTGAAGCTGTTTAACATTACAGACAGACAGACAGACAGACAGACAGACACAGACAGACAGACAGACAGACAGACAGACAGACAGACAGACAGACAGACAGACAGACAGACAGACAGACAGACAGACAGACAGACAGACAGACAGACAGACAGACAGACAGACAGACAGACAGACAGACAGACAGACAGACAGACAGACAGACAGACAGACAGACAGACAGACAGACAGACAGACAGACAGACAGACAGACAGACAGACAGACAGACAGACAGACAGACAGACAGACAGACAGACAGACAGACAGACAGACAGACAGACAGACAGACAGACAGACAGACAGACAGACAGACAGACAGACAGACAGACACACAGACACACAGACAGACAGACAGACAGACAGACAGACAGACAGACAGACAGACAGACAGACAGACAGACAGACAGACAGACAGACAGACAGACAGACAGACAGACAGACAGACAGACAGACAGACAGACAGACAGACAGACAGACAGACAGACAGACAGACAGACAGACAGACAGACAGACAGACAGACAGACAGACAGACAGACAGACAGACTGTTATCAAGATTCCTGCAGTTGCCGCTTTGCCGCTTTTGCGAAAAAGCCCGCAACAACAGGGAGAGCAGTAAAAGCAGCAAGCAAAGTGCTTGGAGCAGCCAGAAGAAGGGGAATATTGATTTCGACTAAGCCTGGAACTTCCCCAACCAAAAGCAAAGCAGTGAGTGGTCTCCCTGGGAAAATCTCCCCAATCCCCAATCTTTGCCTGCAGTGTTCGGCAAGTCGGCAGGCTGGGCGATGAGGCTGCGGATGCAGCACCTGTGAGTGGCTGGCGGGCGGCGTCCAATCAGAAGTCGCCCTCGCCCGGGCCACGGCAGTCTCTGAGGCCCCTGTCGAGTGTGACACAGCAAAGCTGATGGAAACGCCCCGGACTGATGAAGGAGGAGGCTGGGGGAGTCTGGGCAGCTCTGCTGACATGCCTGAGAGAGATTTCTGACAGAACATCAACCGATGCGGGGGGCGGCGGTCAGGGAGGCTGCGCCCGCCTCTCGTGCAGCGATGAAGAGGGACTCGCTGCTGCATGTCTAATTAATGGGGCCGACAGCTTCAACCTGACCCCCCGCTGTCCCCTCCCCTCTCTCGCCACCATTCATTCCAGGTGATAAAAAGTGAAGCAAACGAAGTGAATTAAAGCGACCAAACAAAGAATTGAGCCCCAGCTGAGAAATTGGCTCAGCCAGCTCACACGCAAAGTTCACCGACCTGGTCACTGCGTCCAATTTACAGATTCGATTATTAAATAAAACAGTGGCTGATTGAGTAAATGTTTCGCCCCTCAGTGTTGGCAACCGCTTGCTTTGACGGCATTAATTTTGGCGGCTGGTGGGGAGGTGATTTGAAACTGAGGCCCTGGGAAAGCTGGGGAACAAAGCCTCGATGAGAGAGCATGCCCTGCAGGAGTCACACGCTTCACACACAGCCTCCTTCCTCGTCTGCCTTCTTCATCTTCACTAAAGCTCCCGGAGGACTCAACACAGGACGAGTGCGTCATTAGAGGCCCTGTCTTCTCCCACCCCTCTCTCTCTCTCTTTGATGAAGTCTGCTCCAGCATAACTTGGCCCTCGGGTCGCGGGGCCTGAGCACTCAGACACTTCTCTTAGAGGCTGCAACTGGCATTCTTCTCTCTGCTTTGCAGGCGCCTTTGAAAGCCTGAAGAAATTTTGTCACCTGGCGCACCTGACAGACAAAGGCAATACAGGATGGGAGTCTGCGATAGCCCGCAGGCTTTGTCCCCAAGGAAATGGGAAGTCGGAGGGGATGCGGGATCTGCAACACGCTGCTTTTTTGTTTTATGACAGGAGGCTTTTCCTGCTATTGATACAGGCTTGCTTTTATGGCCATGATGGAGAGTCTGGGATTCTGGTCGGTCAGGTGTGAAATGTCGGAGAGCCCACCTTGCAGTTCCATCGTGCTGCTGCCTGTTTCTGCAGCCAAACTCAGTCGAGCCAAACTCAGTCGAGCCAAACTCAGTCGAGCCAAACTCAGTCGAGCCAAACTCAGTCGAGCCAAACTCAGTCGAGCCAAACTCAATCGAGACGAATTCTCTCAGCAGAAGCTCCCGCTGGTGACACATCTCAGCATGCGACTTGTGAAGGCTTGGAGTTTCGCCGCAGCACTTTCGCGCATACAGCCGCAGCCTCGCAACATTCATTAACTTGGCCTGGCGCCCCCTCCCGCCCAAAGGCTTGGGATGAGGATTGAGGATGGGGGGGAAGGCGGATGCGCGGCAGCTGGAAGGCTCCATCACAAACCCTGCCGTCACAGTGGGACCTCCAGACCGGTTCTGTGCCACCCCCCAGCCCGACAGCGCCAGCCTCCGCCTGCATTTCATTTTCCCTGGGCATATTTTATGCGACGGAAACTGGGCCAGGGCAGCCGCATCCTCAGCCCGGCTTCCCCGGCCTGCCCTACCCGCCTCTCTCATCCCCTATGCATGCAGAGTCCCTCTGTTTCTCTTTCTAATGCCTTGCGCCGAACACGAGAGAGCGAGGGCAGCCCTAAACTGCAGCAGCTGCGGTGCAGTACCCAGCTGCACCTACTGAAATCTCTGCTCTCGGTTGGGGAGATGAATCAGCTGCACCTACTGAAATCTCTACTCTCGGTTGGGGAGATGGATCAGCTGCACCTACTGAAATCTCTGCTCTCGGTTGGGGAGATGGATCAGCTGCACCTACTGAAATCTCTACTCTCGGTTGGGGAGATAGATCAGCTGCACCTACTGAAATCTCTACTCTCGGTTGGGGAGATAGATCAGCTGCACCTACTGAAATCTCTACTCTCGGTTGGGGAGATAGATCAGCTGCACCTACTGAAATCTCTGCTCTCGGTTAGGGAGATGGATTAGCTGCACCTACTCTCGGTTGGGGAGATAGATTAGCTGCACCTACTCTCGTTTGGGGAGATGGATTAGCGGCACCTACTCTCGGTTGGGGAGATGGATTAGCAATGCATTCTACAGGAGCTCAGCATGTAGTGCTTTTGTATAAATTTGACCCGCAGCCGCAGGCGGAACGCAAACTGAGACAGACAGGCAGGCATAGACGGAAAGAAGGCGGTAGAGAAGCACACAATACATTGAGAGCACACGAATGCGGGCCTGCACGCTCCGCTGAGCTGCCCTTGGCCCAGCCCAGCTGTCTGAGAGCCATGGGGCTGGCTGTGTAGCTGCAGCTGCGGGGGTGGCTAGGGACAGCCTAGCAGTTTTTGGTACTGCAGCAGCTGCAGCAGTGTAGAGGGGCTTCTGCAGCTCTCAACGTGTGTCGGCGCTGCTGCAGTGCTACGGAGCGCGACAGAGTGGAGTGGCCCCAACCCAGCAACCAATAATGCCATTCATTGATCTATAGGGACTTTATTCCCCACCGCAGCTGTGTGAGAGGCAAGGGACAGAGACTATGAGAGCTGTAGGTAGACGAAAGGGTTCAGTTTTAATTAATTGGTCGCTCTGTGGTCAGATGTGGACACCTGAACTTGGCGACCCTATGAGTTCAAAATGGAGCCCTTATAAGCCCAAAAGCAACACCCTTATAAACCCTAAGCAACACCCTTACAAACTTAAAGAAACACCCTTATAAGCCCAAAGCAACACCCTTATAGACCCGAAGCAACACCCTTACAAAGCCTAAGCAACACCATCATAAACCCTAAGCAACACCCTCATAAACCCTAAGCAACACCCTCATAAACCCTAAGCAACACCTTTATAAACCCAAAGAAACACCCCTACAAACCCTAAACAACACCCTCATAAACTAAGCAACACCCTTATGAGGCCCTAAGCAACACCCTTGCATATATGAGCCCAAAGCAACACACTTCGGCACACCCATAGTAACTTGAATCTTATCAGAGGACCGAGGGCCGCCGGGGTGCAGCTTCAGACTGCCGCAGGCCGTCCACCTTCTCCCCTGCACTGACTGACAACAGCGCCCTGTAGTGATAGACTGTCCCTACAGCAAGATAAACTTGTTGGGGGGGGGGGGGGCACAGTTACGCTGCACCTCAGAGCCGACGCCATGCACAGGCCAGAGGGACCGAAGGCAATCTGTAGGCTTGTCTGTTGTCTCATGCAGGAACAGCGCAGGGTTTAGTGAAAAATCACAGAGAGACAGAACTGCAGATAAGACCCAGAGCAAACGAAGCTGCGACTCAGTCTGACACGCAAAAGCAGGCTAGCTGCTTTTCTCTCTCTCTCTCCTCTCTTTTGAGTCTTCCTTGAGTCCTCGCAATCAATCCCGCGGAGAAAAATCGCCCCCGCTTCCCTGGCAGGAAGCGAAAGAATTTTTTATCGTGTAAAAAGTTGCGCTGGGCGCGGCTTTTCTCTTAGAAAAATTCTTTTTTTCATTTTGTTTTCAATTTTTGCTTTCTCTCCTACTGATTTCCTTTCCTTGAGCGCTAGAAGACGAGGCTGCTCTGCTTCTGCAGCTAATTCTGCAGTCGCCGTTTTCACGGCCTCTGATTGGTCCAGAGGCAGCCCAGCCAGTGGCTGCCGGGCAATGTCGCCTGCCTGCCAGACAATGGCAAACAGATGAAATGGCAGAAGAAGAGGTTTTGAAGTTTCCATAGCAAGCAAGATGGTGACCGGGATAGTGACAAAAATTTGTGCCTGGGTAAAAATTCTGTATTGAGCATTTTTTGCCTACTTTGGGGGATAAGAAAGATGTAGTGGCATTTTTGGATTTGGATATCAGTACGGAAACAATAATTGGGATTTTATAATGAAATAAGGGAATTTCAGGGCCAAATAGGGGGATTTCGAGATCGAAAGTGAGATTTTGGGACCAAAAAGCGGGATTTCGAGATGGGATAACGGAATTTTGGGATCAATTAGCGGGATTTTGGGATCAAATAGTGGGATTCAGGGATCTAACAGCGGGATTTCGGGATCAACTAGCGGGCGGGATTTCGGGATCAAACAGCGGGATTTTTGGATCAACTAGCGGGCGGGATTTCGGGATCAAACAGCGGGATTTTTGGATCAACTAGCGGGCGGGATTTCGGGATCAAATAGTGGGAATTGGGGGATCAAATGACGGGATTTCATGACAAAAAAGCAGACGCAATGTCGCAATTAGAAGCTTGCAGGCAGGCAGGCAGCTAGACAAACTGGTGACCATTGAAGATAAGATGTGCCGCTTATTGTATATTTATTTCATCAATAAATAAAATGAATAAGCAAATAGTGGTGCAGAGTGTGTTTGCTTCACTACCAAAGCCCTTGTGCAGCAGGGGTGCAACAATAGCTTTAACTAAAGTGATTCTATAAAGCGGCTCTGTCTGTACACAAAGGAGCAGAAACTATGATACATGAAAGCAGCAAAACAGAACGCTGATAGCAGAAATTAGAATAGTGCCCCCACAGCCAGGCGAGCCCCAGCGCCAATGCCTAAATAGTTAATATTCATTTGGATCTTCAAGGACCGAGGAAAAATCAAAGCAACGTGCGCACAGCAACGCCAAATAGGAGCAGGTGAGCTGGTGGACAGAATTAAATCGACAATTCTTGGAACAAAAATAATCAGACAGTGGCAGAGCAAAATAGAAGAGGTTCGATAAAGCGTTTAAAGAGTCTCAGTGACCGGATAAGCAGGTTGGATCAGAGGTGTCAATCAATGTGGATCAAGGAGCCGCCGCACACCGCATCTCTATTCATTATAATAAATAATAGTGGAAATAGCGGTCTATTGTTGCAAAAGAAGCACAATTAGCGCTGTTGCTGCTTCTAGGAGAAGCCTACACAGACTATTATGGATAGAAGCGGACAAAAGCTAAGACTAAGCAAGGAGCTGATCAAATTCAAAACGGGCCGGTCAGTCAGGCGGCTGGCATGGGGATTGGGGGAGGGCCGGGGCAGCAGCTGGACTTGTTAAATGTCAGTCAGCCCCGTGTTTATGCGAGGGGAGGTGGGTGGGGCCAGAAGCAGACCGATTACAATGGGCCAGCGGGTGGCTGGACTGGGCGAGGGAGGCTGGCAGGCTTGGAGGAGGGGAAATGATGAAGGAAGCCCTTGGGGAGGGAGGCTGGGGTGGTGAGGGAGCTGTGATGAAGGAGACAGACACCACACACGCCTCAGTCAACAACCCAAGCAAGGGAACAAAGACGCTTAGAAAGGGTGAAGCAGAGGATGGCTGGAGAGGAAAAAACTCCCCGCGGGGATTTCGTTAAACAAACAAGAAGGCTGTTCCGATCAATGGATGATGACTTCCATGCCAATCCGAGGAAAAATCGCTAAGAATTTGGGGACGAGCCACTTTTCGCTTTGGCTGAAAGCAGAAGATTCTTCTGGGGGAAACAGCGATGGGGGTTTCCAATAATATTGAATTTTAGCTCTGTACTTAATTGCAGGCCAGCTACTCAAGGGAAAGACAGCAGGTGTATTGAGTCCGGTGTGTACTGAAGGCCAAGGGCGATCGCAGGCAGCTGAGGGGGGTGGGGGTCAAGAAATTGTCAGTGCTCATTTGTGCGGCAGAAAGTGCGGCTGCGGCATCAGCGGCGAAGGAATGGAGAACGGCGGCGCCATCATGAAGGGCTCCACCAGGCCGGGCCGGTGGAACGGCGGGCCCAGGCTGTGCGGCGGCATCGGCGGCTGCTGAGGCGGCGGTGGAGGCGGCGGCGGCGGAGCTCCGTGATGCGGCAGGCCGTTCGCCGGCGGGGTTTTGCCGGGCCCGGGGCTGACGGAGCCAGCGGCCAGCTCGTGAATCTTGTGCTGCTGCTGCTGCTGTTGCTGCTGCTGCATGATGAAGGGCGAGCGCGCATATCCCAGAGCCTCCATCGAAGCCTTGTCGTGCAGAAAGGGCGACATGAACTGGCCGCAGTCGAACCCGCGGCCCAGCAGGCGGTAGTCCGGGAAGCCCCCAGGGGGGCCGGCTGGGAACGGCGGCGGCGGCGCCATCGGGTGCGGCGGCGGCGCCAGGGCGCCCATGAAGGCCGAGGCGGCGGAGATCGGCGGCGGCGGCACCGACTGACGCGAGGAGGGCCGGCAGGACGACGGCGACTGAAGCTGCGGAGTCCTTGGCGGCTCCTTCAGTTGATGCTGCTGCTGCTGCTGTTGCTGCTCGCGAATGTCAGAGTTCTCTGCCAGGATCTGCCGCCGCTCCTCCGCCTGCTTGGCGGTGTCCTCCGAGGGCGAGTGGCCGAGGCTTGGCTTCTGCGGCGCGTTAGGCGAGCCTCTCGGCGTGGCGTGGTGCGCGGCGGCGGGTTTCGAAGCGACGGCGGGAGAGGCGGGCAAGCGCGGCCTGTGCGACTGCGGCAGCGGCGAAACGATGGCGGCCGGCGGGGCGGCTGAAGTCTTCGGCTGGGGCGTCAAGGATGTCGGCGGCTGAGCGGCGGACGGTGGCGGAGGCGGTGGTGGAGGAGGCGAGGCCGGTGGCTCCTCTTTCTCCAGCAGCGGCGCAGAGCCCTCGTCGCTGATGTCGCTGTAAGCGGGGGAGACGGGGTCGGAGCGGCGGCTGCACTTGGCGCGCTGGCCGCTGCCGCTCCCAGTTGGCGCCATTTTCGGCGCCAACGCCGGCGGCCTCTCGGGACTGCGGCGCTGCTTTTTCTTCTGGCGAAGTCCGTGACAGCGCCGTTGACCAGGGGGGCGGGCTCAGCCGCCGCGGCCTCCAGCAGCTCCGGTTTGGGCTGGATGGGCTTGAAGGGGCCTTGGGCAGGCGGGGCGGCCTTGTCCTCCTTGACTGGCTTGGCCTGGCCAGCGGCGGTGGGCACCGGGCACGTCTTAGACACGGTCACGGTCTTCGACGGTGAGGTTCTGGCGGCGGCCACCGGCGGCGGCTGCTGCTGCTGCGCGGCGATTCGCTGCTGAGGCACCTTGAAGACACTGGAGCCGTCCAGAGACTTGATCTCGCGCAACTGCTCAGCCTGGAGGAGGTCGGCGGTGCAGGCCAGGCTGGGCCGCAGCTCGCCGTGGTGCCTGATGGTGTGCCACTTCAGCGCCTGCAGCTGGGAGAAGCGCTTGTCGCAGCCGAGCTCCGGGCACTTGATATGCGGCTGGTCGGGCAGCTGGGTGTCATCGCCCGACTGCTGCTGCTGCGGGTCGCCCGGCAGCTGCGCCGGCGGCGACTGCGACTTGCTGCCGTCCTCCTTGCCGTCCTGCCGGCTGCCTTCGTCGCTTTCGTCGCTGCCTCGACTCGACAGCGGCAGCTGGCGGCCCAGCCGGCGACTGCCCCGGGCGACTCCGTTAACGCCGCTGCTTCCACCGCCGCCGTTGCAACCCGGAGGTCGCCGCTTGCCGCGGCCGCGCGCATTCCTAGACGACGAAGTCTCCATGGGCGGCACGTAGTCTTTGGGGCAGGGGGGCGCGAACTCGTGCTGCGAGGAGTCCAGCAGGGTACCGACGTAGGTGCGGCCACGCCAGGTGACGTTCACCACAAGCAGGCCGGTGGTCGTCTCCAGCCACACGATGCCATCCAGGCTGATGTTAGTGCCGGTGTCGCAGGGCCCCAGTTGGTCGGGCTCAACCGAGGTGCCCACCGTGGCCGTGTTCACCGAGGCGTCCCGTCGGGCCTGCTGGGACCCCGGCTGGGTGGCAGTCTTCTTTTTGCCGTTGTCGGCCTGTGTCGCGGGGAGGCAGCGGGTTAGAAACGGATGACGTCATCAGCGATCAGCGGATGGATCGCATTGGGGAAATCCCAGGTCACATTCGTCCCCTTCATTAAACGCGGCTCTTTAATTTCGACCGGGGCTCGGCGGGGCATCCGGGAGAAGATTGGGAGAAAATTGGGGAGTGATTGCATTTATCCCCCCGGGGACCAGGCTGACGGGGATCCTGGGGAAGTGGGGTGTGTCTCCAGATTGGCGGGGGCCCCAGACCCCCCGCGCGGCTCACCTTGTCAACGCGAGCCTTCTTGGCGTTGGGCCCGGCCGAGTCGGCGGCCGAGTCGTCTCTGGCCGGCGGGGCCTCGGCGGCGACAATCTCGTGCTTCTCCTCGTGCTTGGACTTGCGCTTGATCTTCATCTTCAGGCTCTTGTCGGGTGGCGCGGCCGGCTCCGGCTTCGGGCCGAGGGCTGGCGTCTCCGATGGCGCGGCGGGCGCCTCGGTTGCTGGCATCTTCAGGGCCGGCGGTGGCGGCGGCTGCTGCTGCTGCTGGTCTGCCGAGCTCAGGTCGATCATGAGATCGCCGAGAAGGTTCCAGTCGGATCCCGAGGAGGCGAAGGAGTCCGACAGAGTGTGCTCAGCTGGCTGCTGCTGCTGCTGCTGGGGTATCACCGGCTCAGCAGCTGACATCCGTTTGGCATGGCACGGTCAAGGGGCTGCGCCGGCTGCAATACGGTTTGTTTTATAAGTCTGCTTTAGCGACTCCAATTTCCAGCAATTTGCGGTGCTTAAAACCGTTACTGCGGTAGTAAAGTAAAACAAAGTAGGTGGGTATATATTACTCTTAATAGAGTTTCTGGGTCAGCGGCCCGGAGGAAGTCCTGGGAGCTTTCTGGGTCGGCCGCTTTCTCTCTCAGCTGAGTGTCTCCGTGCGTGATTTCAATTTTCTTTGCCTAGAGAAGCTCCGGTGGGAAATGAACCAAGGAAGGAAAAACAGTCGCAGACCAGAGGAAGAAAGAGATGGGAAAACCGAGCTAACGGCCCGAGTGACTGACTGACTGCGTGGCTTCGGGGCAAAAAAAGCAGATTGATCACAAGTGCGACATCTGGTTCGCTTCTTTCTCTGGGGGGGGGGGGTTAGCAGTAGTGGGAGCGAAGGCCAAATGAAGAAAATCTCTCTAGTCTAGCGATGGCGCGGTCCCTGCATAAAAAGGGCTTGGGAGTTGCAACCACACCAACACAGGGCCAAGGCTTAAAGCTTTGCTGGTCGGGCATTGGCTGGGGGCTATGCGGCCAATGAGTGCCCGCTTCCCACCCCAGTCCCGAAAGATTGCAAAGGCCAGGCCAGGCCCTTCACACCACTCAGACACACACACACACACGGCCCCTATGCAATTCAAGCCAGTAGTCCCCCCCCCACAGCCCCACAACCTCAGAGAGGCTCTTTTCCGCTTGTTTGTGTGGAGCCGCCATGGTGTTTGGCTGAGTGTGTGTGTGTGTGAGGGGGGTTGGAGTTGGAGGTGCAGTGCTGCAGACTGCAGAGACCCTGGCAACAGCAAATGCTGCATATGGTTTGCATTGGGCCATGTAAAATGCATACAGGCAATAGCAAGGCCAAAGCAAGCCGCAGGAGAGGCTCTCGTCGTCTGCATTGAATTCTGCTTTGCCTTTGGCCCTCCTATCTCAATAGAATAGATGGCACATTGTATAGAGGTGGATAGGGGGGGGGGGTAAATTGGACAGTTGCGGGTGGGGCGCTGTTTTAAACAAAACAATTTTTATATAGAATTTCTAATTCTCTGCTGGCACTTCATCAGTTCGCATGGTCGAGAATAAGGCAAAGGAGTGGGTTGGGGCTTGGAACTTCGGTACTCGTAGGTAGGGCCTTTGGTCTTGGCATCGTTATTAAACATAGGCACAGGCTAAGCCGTAAGCGTCAATTTGAATTGGAATGGAAAAGGCGGTTTACCTATTATGAATTGTTATTTCATTCAGAATGCTCAAATGACTCAAACTACTTTATCAGTTGAAAATGCAGCAAACACAAACTGAGGCGAAACCTGGTTTGCGAATCAGTTATTTTCAGTTAAAATTGCTGCCCGTTTATCGGACTAATTTGAGAGGCAATAAATCGGGACCAGCCGGTGGTTCAATTATGCCATGGCCAAGTTAAAATTATAACAGGCCAGGTTAATAAGTGGTTAATTAGCAATTAGGATCCGTTAGTTATTGGTTTTTCAAGTCTTAAGGCCTATATAATGAAAAGTAACCCCCGCATAGGCGGCACGAGAAAATTGTAAAACGTGAATTGTTTAAAGAATAAATCTGTTAAAATTCATTGAAAATGGGATCATTCTTTGGAATTGGATGGTGGAATTGATTTGCAATGGCAGAATAAAGTCAAAAGCCGATTCGTTCAAATTAATTTAACTTAACACTGATCATATTGCTGTTAGGCCTGAAAGTTAATTGGCGATTTTAACTCTACTCACCCAAACGAAGGCGAATGCTGGAGACTCGTTGTTTGTCGAACTCAACTCCAAGTCCAAGAAGAAATCACGGCTGAGAATAGCAGTGGAGATTTTCCAACTCAACAAACTCTAATTATTTGATGCCGAGACACGAGACAAACGATACAAAGTAAGGTAAATGAAAAAAAATTGCAGAAATCTTAATCTTGTCCTTCAACAGATATTAAGTTTGAGTAGGACTGGTGTCGTCAATGTGCTCCAGTGCTGTGCTCAGCTTGGGCTGTGTGTGATAAGGGAAGGAAATTGTGAAGCCAAGGGAGAAGAAGGCTTTAAGATCTGTTTGGGGAGTGAGAAGAGTTTTGTATGGAAAGGAGGCGGCTTCCAATGTCTGTGTGCTGTGTGGCTTCGGAGCCCTGTCACGTCATGCAAGCAAACGCTGAAGAGGGCCCACAACAGAACTAGTAAGTGACCCCTCGCAAGTGTTGGATCAAGTCTGATAACATGGCAAATGAGCCTAGGGGGTGGGGTGTGGGTGTTGAGGCTGGGGTGGGGCGCCAGTCGGGTCCTCTCATTGGCTGACTAGCCGGCATAGTGGAAAGCATGCGCGATCACGGGGCTGCCCCTTTAATTTCTACGTTAACAGCCTTCTAGCCTGGGGTGCGCGCTTTGCTAGGCATATCCGCCATTGCGTCTTGCCCCGCTGCCTTTGCAATGAAGAGAGACATTTTGAGGGTCTTGCAAAAAGCTTGGGAGCCCCCCAATCCATGGTGCTGGGCGGGAGGGGGGCTCCTGCATGACCCTTAAGCCATTGCTATGCCAGCAATTGCAGAAGGGCCTTAAAGCCCCCTCTGCCTCCTCTTTATAAGTCTTTGACTTTTAAACTATTCCCTTAATTCTTGAAAGTGAAGTTTTGTAACATTTGCCTCCACTAGACCGGAGGAGTCCCGCGCACCCCTGTAGCCAGCCACCCAACGCAACAAGGGCTTGCAAAGCCAGAAACAAAATAGTTTATTGTTGGAAACGGGGAATTAGTTTATAGCTAATACTGAACTGCACTGATTGCAAATTGAAACTTGGCTTTGAATTGAAAATTAGGATAGGAATCATAGGATTTGAGTCTTTATACTCTCGATCCTCAGTACCATACCTGTCTCTCAAGGTGACAGTGAGAACTGGACAATGATCAGGCCTGGCCTGGCCGGCTAGTCAATTCTATTTTGCCCAGAGCCAACATATATACATTTTTTTCTGTTTAATCTAAGCGTCGTGGGCCCATTGCTTGCTTCTTTTGTTGTTGGGAATCGTAAAAAGCGAAGCTAAAGCAATTTCCCATTCCAACCCGCAGCCGCACGCTTAATCTGCTTTGGGCAGCTCGTGCGGACAGTCAAATCATGTTTCTCTCTTCTATGGCAAGGCAATCCTTTGCGGGATTCTATTCCCACGTCGACGCGGCCCCCGACTCCCACGCCGGTCTGTATTCCCGTGCACGCATGGCCAGCATGGCATACAATGCATGCGCGCCGCTTGCCTTTGTTTGATCAGCTATTCCGCCTATTTGAATGAAGGCTGAAGCCCCAAAGCTGCACGCTTAGCACTAGCAGGCTAGTTAGCATATATATAGGACTCGGATTAAAGGGATTAGCCACTCATGCTCGTGCACATTACCGTTACATTTAGAATTTGATATTAACGTTAGCTACGGTAACGGTACATCTTTTACTTTTGTAACCAGCTCGTCATTGAGGAGAGTGGGTTGCACCTTCGGACCCTGGCATTGGCAGGAAAATGACTCAAAATCAAACAAACAATTACAATACATATGGATAGACTGTCTAAGCCAGCCCCGCTGTGCCAGCCAAATCACAGCTGAGAGTTGAGAAGAAACTGCCCTGTCACTCCATCGTGCCTCTAGCAAAAGAAGACTTCAGTTTTTCTTCAATTGTTATAACTAACAATGAGATCCAGCCCAGACTGCGGGACAATGACTGGCTTGGAGAGCCCATCAGGGTGACACGCATCGCATCGCTAAACTCATTTTATGTCTTGTCGCTAACTGGATGCGTCTGGCCGGAAAAAAGCATAAAAGCTTATAAGAAATGCTATATATGAGTTTGGGGCTTCATCTTCAGCTCTTGCAACCCATAACCTAAGCTATACAAAAAGTTGGAGGCTCCAGAGCAGCAAAAAGGGCGCTCTTCTTTTGGTAATATCGGGCTGAAGCTGCACCGGGGCGGGGGTTGGCGGCGGCGTCAAGCGGCGGAAGAGATAATAGGAGGGAGAATGGGAGAGGCGAGCCTGAAGGATGGGGACTCCTGAGGAGGGTGGGGTGTCTGGCCCAGCATCCCTTCTCAGCCAGCTTAATTCCAGGCAAAGGAGAAGCCAGCGGTTGAGTAGGCAGGCCTTCGCCTCTTCCGATAAGATCTATTAGATTACGGAGCCACCCCCTCCTCCCTAGTCTTCTGCCCCTTTTTAGCGGCTTCCCCATTCCAACCAAATCTCCCCTCTGGGTCTGGGCTGCAGCCCGCCTGCATGCGCCGAGGCGAGAGAGGGCGAGGAGGAATGGGGGAGGGGCGGCGCTGCGAGCCGCTGTATAAGTGAAAAGCAAATAACTTCCTCAGCGGTTGGGAGGGGGAGAATTCTCCCCACAGCACCACTTCCCACTTCGCTCCCTTCAAGCTCCACCCACTTTCACTCTCGCTTGTCTGAAAGCAGCGCTGGGGCAGTCGCCGGGACTCTCGGAGCTGGAATTGGAATACTCCCAGCCGAGTATAGCCATAGAGTCACTCATTGTAGTGCAATATTGTTGCTATCCCGAAATTCCACAGTTGCAGAATTCCAAAAAAACATAGCTCTCCATGGAGATCACGGCCGGAGATATCCCAAACTTTTAGCGATTGCGACCTCGAAACAGGGGGGGGGGTTGCTTGAAGCGGGATGGATGGGGAACGCCGGCAGTAAAAAGGCCAATAGGATATTTTATGCATTCCCTCCAGTGATTAATGGCGCCAATCTTCCCCTCTGGGGGAGTTCGAACTTCGAAGGGAGGCGGCAGCCCCCACTCCAGTCCCCCCCCCATTTTTCTCCCTTCCCAAGTTGCAATGGATTCCCCTCGCTGGTCCTGGCGACCCGATAGCCCCGCAGTCCCCCCCATCGGAAACTTATCAGTTTTTTATCCCCACACCCCGATTTGGCTTGAAAAGGCCGGAACATCTGGAGGGGGTTGCGGCGGCAAAGCGAGCAGGTGTGGGGAAGCAAACTCGGCTTGCCGCTCTCAACGCTCGGCGCTCGGGATCGGAAAATTAGCGAAATTGTATGAGGCGTAGGCGGAGACAGGTGGATACTGGCAATCATAAATCAAAATTTGTCATTTCTCCGACACAACCTACTGGTTTCCATCTGGGACCAGAGATATTGCCTGCAACTTGCATTTCAGTTCTGCGTACAGTTTTTTAGATGCCATAAATTGCCCTCATAACTCAATGTTAATCCAATGTGTACAAATTTCCCTGGATCTTGAATTCCCTCAATAGATACAAAAGATCCCAGATTCTCATGTAGATCCCAGATTCTCATGTAGATCCCAGATTCTCATGTAGATCCCAGATTCTCATGTAGATCCCAGATTCTCATGTAGATCCCAGATTCTCATGTAGATCCCAGATTCTCATGTAGATCCCAGATTCTCATGTAGATCCCAGATTCTCATGTAGATCACAGATTCTCATGTAGATCCCAGATTCTCATGTAGATCCCAGATTCTCATGTAGATCCCAGATTCTCATGTAGATCCCAGATTCTCATGTAGATCCCAGATTCTCATGTAGATACCAGATTCCCTGCAGATCCCAGATTCCCTGCAGATCCCAGATTCCCTGCAGATCCCAGATTCCCTGCAGATCCCAGATTCCCTGCAGATCCCAGATTCCCTGCAGATCCCAGATTCCCTGCAGATCCCAGATTCCCTGCAGATCCCAGATTCCCTGCAGATTCCAGATTCCCTGCAGATCCCAGATTCCCTGCAGATTCCAGATTCCCTGCAGATCCCAGATTCCCTGCAGATTCCAGATTCCCTGCAGATCCCAGATTCCCTGCAGATCCCAGATTCCCTGCAGATCCCAGATTCCCTGCAGATCCCAGATTCCCTGCAGATCCCAGATTCCCTGCAGATCCCAGATTCCCTGCAGATCCCAGATTACCTGCAGATCCCAGATTCCCTGCAGATCCCAGATTCCCTGCAGATTCCAGATTCCCTGCAGATTCCAGATTCACTGATCCCATATTTCTTTGAATGATGTCTGGTTTCGCAATGTAACTAGGAATCAAATCTGTATATTGGAGAAGTTTGGGATAATAAAAGCAACTCACAATAACCACGCGGCCTGAGAACTGCGAATCGAACAGCCAGGCAAAATGGGATTTGAAAAAATTGGCCAAGCTGGGAAGCATTTGCAGTGCGGGGAATACAAAGGAAATTGGCCAAAAGCTTCAAATCCGAGCTGCTGTATAATAGGGCGGGCTGGGGGGCGGCTGGGGGAATGATGAGGCGCAAAGGAGCCTGGCCCAAGCCCCGTCTAATGGGAGCTATTGATTAAGCGTGAATGATTGGTGAGGGGTCCCAGGGCTCGGGTTTCCGCGGGCTTTGAGGCCCGACTCGCCTGCCCGCCCGCCCTCCTCTCGCCATTCTCTCGCCGCGGGAGTTACGTGCTAGACTGGCTCCCTGGGCTTCCCTCTCACTGAGTTCCCCCCCCCACCTCCCTTCCTCCCCTCTTTCTCCATGCAGTCGGCTCCATCATCCTATCTGCCCCCCTCCGATCTGCATCCTCAAACCGCCCCCCACCGATTTCAAAGGCCCATTTTGCCAGCCAGCCAGGCAGACAGACGGACAGGCAGTCTCCTTGCACCGCGTGGTACTGCTGCTACCTGGATACGAATGCTTCAGCCATGCAACTTTGCCCGGCGCTTTTTAGGCTGGTTTCCGGGGCAGGGGCTGACAGTCCTTTGTCTCTGGTTTGCCCGTCTGTCTCAATTGTTCTTTGTGACTGTTTGTCTTCTGACTCTCTCTGACTGTCTCTGACTGTCTCTGACTGTCTCTGACTGTCTCTGACTGTCTCTGACTGTCTCTGACTGTCTCTGACTGTCTCTGACTGTCTCTGACTGTCTCTGACTCTGGCTGTCTCTGACTGTCTCTGACTCTGGCTGTCTCTGACTGTCTCTGACTGTCTCTGACTGTCTCTGACTGTCTCTGACTGTCTCTGACTGTCTCTGACTGTCTCTGACTCTGGCTGTCTCTGACTGTCTCTGACTCTGGCTGTCTCTGACTGTCTCTGACTGTCTCTGACTCTGGCTGTCTCTGACTGTCTCTGACTGTCTCTGACTCTGGCTGTCTCTGATTGTCTCTGACTCTGGCTGTCTCTGACTGTCTCTGACTGTCTCTGACTCTGGCTGTCTCTGACTGTCTCTGACTCTGGCTGTCCCTGACTGTCTCTGACTGTCTCTGACTCTGGCTGTCTCTGACTGTCTCTGACTGTCTCTGACTGTCTCTGACTCTGGCTGTCTCTGATTGTCTCTGACTCTGGCTGTCTCTGACTGTCTCTGACTGTCTCTGACTCTGGCTGTCTCTGACTGTCTCTGACTCTGGCTGTCCCTGACTGTCTCTGACTGTCTCTGACTCTGGCTGTCTCTGACTGTCTCTGACTGTCTCTGACTCTGGCTGTCTCTGACTGTCTCTGACTGTCTCTGACTGTCTCTGACTGTCTCTGACTGTCTCTGACTGTCTCTGACTGTCTCTGACTGTCTCTGACTGTCTCTGACTGTCTCTGACTGTCTCTGACTGTCTCTGGCTGTCTCTGACTGTCTCTGACTGTCTCTGACTGTCTCTGGCTGTCTCTGACTGTCTCTGACTGTCTCTGACTGTCTCTGACTGTCTCTGACTCTGGCTGTCTCTGACTGTCTCTGGCTGTCTCTGACTGTCTCTGACTGTCTCTGACTGTCTCTGACTGTCTCTGACTCTGGCTGTCTCTGACTCTCTCTGACTGTCTCTGACTGTCTCTGACTCTGGCTGTCTCTGACTGTCTCTGGCTGTCTCTGACTGTCTCTGACTGGCTCTGACTGTCTCTGACTGGCTCTGACTGTCTCTGACTGTCTCTGGCTGTCTCTGACTGTCTCTGACTGTCTCTGACTGTCTCTGACTGTCTCTGACTCTGGCTGTCTCTGACTGTCTCTGGCTGTCTCTGACTGTCTCTGACTGTCTCTGACTGTCTCTGACTGTCTCTGACTGTCTCTGACTCTGGCTGTCTCTGACTCTCTCTGACTGTCTCTGACTGTCTCTGACTGTCTCTGACTCTGGCTGTCTCTGACTCTCTCTGACTGTCTCTGACTGTCTCTGACTGTCTCTGACTGTCTCTGACTGTCTCTGACTCTGGCTGTCTCTGACTCTCTCTGACTGTCTCTGACTGTCTCTGACTGTCTCTGACTCTGGCTGTCTCTGACTCTCTCTGACTCTCTCTGACTGTCTCTGACTGTCTCTGACTCTGGCTGTCTCTGACTGTCTCTGACTGTCTCTGACTCTGGCTGTCTCTGACTGTCTCTGACTCTGGCTGTCTCTGACTCTCTCTGACTGTCTCTGACTGTCTCTGACTGTCTCTGACTGTCTCTGACTCTGGCTGTCTCTGACTCTCTCTGACTGTCTCTGACTGTCTCTGACTGTCTCTGACTCTGGCTGTCTCTGACTGTCTCTGACTGTCTCTGACTGTCTCTGACTGTCTCTGACTGTCTCTGACTGTCTCTGACTGTCTCTGACTGTCTCTGACTGTCTCTGACTGTCTCTGACTGTCTCTGACTCTGGCTGTCTCTGACTCTCTCTGACTGTCTCTGACTGTCTCTGACTGTCTCTGACTCTGGCTGTCTCTGACTCTCTCTGACTCTCTCTGACTGTCTCTGACTGTCTCTGACTCTGGCTGTCTCTGACTGTCTCTGACTGTCTCTGACTCTGGCTGTCTCTGACTCTCTGACTCTGGCTGTCTCTGACTGTCTCTGACTCTCTCTGACTCTGGCTGTCTCTGACTGTCTGTCTCTGACTGTCTCTGACTGTCTCTGACTCTCTCTGACTGTCTCTGACTGTCTCTGACTCTCTCTGACTCTGGCTGTCTCTGACTGTCTCTGGCTGTCTCTGACTGTCTCTGACTGGCTCTGACTGTCTCTGACTGTCTCTGGCTGTCTCTGACTGTCTCTGACTGTCTCTGACTGTCTCTGACTGTCTCTGACTCTGGCTGTCTCTGACTGTCTCTGGCTGTCTCTGACTGTCTCTGACTGTCTCTGACTGTCTCTGACTGTCTCTGACTGTCTCTGACTGTCTCTGACTCTGGCTGTCTCTGACTCTCTCTGACTGTCTCTGACTGTCTCTGACTGTCTCTGACTGTCTCTGACTGTCTCTGACTCTGGCTGTCTCTGACTCTCTCTGACTGTCTCTGACTGTCTCTGACTGTCTCTGACTCTGGCTGTCTCTGACTCTCTCTGACTCTCTCTGACTGTCTCTGACTGTCTCTGACTCTGGCTGTCTCTGACTGTCTCTGACTGTCTCTGACTCTGGCTGTCTCTGACTGTCTCTGACTCTGGCTGTCTCTGACTGTCTCTGACTGTCTCTGACTCTGGCTGTCTCTGACTGTCTCTGACTGTCTCTGACTCTGGCTGTCTCTGACTCTCTGACTCTGGCTGTCTCTGACTGTCTCTGACTGTCTCTGACTCTGGCTGTCTCTGACTGTCTCTGACTGTCTCTGACTGTCTCTGACTGTCTCTGACTGTCTCTGGCTGTCTCTGACTGTCTCTGACTGTCTCTGACTGTCTCTGACTGTCTCTGACTGTCTCTGACTCTGGCTGTCTCTGACTCTCTGACTCTCTGGCTGTCTCTGACTGTCTCTGACTCTCTCTGACTCTGGCTGTCTCTGACTGTCTCTGACTCTCTGACTGTCTCTGACTGTCTCTGACTGTCTCTGACTGTCTCTGACTGTCTCTGACTGTCTCTGACTGTCTCTGACTGTCTCTGACTGTCTCTGACTCTGGCTGTCTCTGACTCTCTGACTCTGGCTGTCTCTGACTGTCTCTGACTGTCTCTGACTGTCTCTGACTGTCTCTGACTGTCTCTGACTGTCTCTGACTGTCTCTGACTGTCTCTGACTGTCTCTGACTGTCTCTGACTGGCTCTGACTGTCTCTGACTGTCTCTGACTGTCTGTCTCTGACTGTCTCTGACTGTCTCTGACTGTCTCTGACTGTCTCTGACTATCTCTGACTGTCTCTGGCTGTCTCTGACTGTCTCTGACTGTCTCTGACTGTCTCTGACTGTCTGTCTCTGACTGTCTCTGACTGTCTCTGACTGGCTCTGACTGTCTCTGACTGTCTCTGACTGTCTGTCTCTGACTGTCTGTCTCTGACTGTCTCTGACTGTCTCTGACTGTCTCTGACTGTCTCTGACTCTCTGACTCTGGCTGTCTCTGACTGTCTTTGACTGTCTCTGACTGTCTCTGGCTGTCTCTGACTGTCTCTGACTGTCTCTGACTGTCTCTGACTGTCTCTGACTGTCTCTGACTGTCTCTGACTGTCTCTGACTCTGGCTGTCTCTGACTCTCTGACTCTGGCTGTCTCTGACTGTCTCTGACTGTCTCTGACTGTCTCTGACTGTCTCTGACTGTCTCTGACTGTCTCTGACTGTCTCTGACTCCTTGTGCTTTATCGGAGTCCCTCTAATTTTCATTGACTTTATCTGACTCTCCCTGACTCTTCCTAATCCTTTATAAAACCCTGTGCGATTCCCCAACTCCAACTCTCACTGACTATTATACTGCACTCCCCCACTTTTATCGGCATCTGTCTCTGAATATTCCCAATTCCCTGCCACTCTCCTCCCTCATGCAGCATCAGAGAGGACTGTGCGGTGGGGAGTCGCGTGTCGCATGATGCTGCAGACTGCAGAAGAGGCCACGCCTCACAGAGACACTCATAGAGTAGAGAGAGACAGACAGGCCCTGCTCCTAGCCAAGCGTTTTGCATCTGTTTTCATTGTTATAAAAAACAGTCACGGCATGAGCTGTGTTGAATTGATTTGCACGGTGCGGAGGCCCTGCGTTGACATGCATTGGCGCATACGGTTAGCATTCATGCCAATAATGCCACTTCTTTTGCACTGTTTTAGCGACCCGCGTAGAGTCCCAGCCCAGCACCTGCCCCCCCCCCGTGGCATGTTAGCCGGGCTAGCAGGCTAGCCGGGGAAGTGATAGGAGGAAATGAAGGCTTGGCCCGTGGGCGGGGCGGGGACGTGACATTGATTGAATAGGAGAGCCGGGGAGGAGAGGGGGTGAATGACGGCACATCAGTTCTCCCCTGTGATCGAACCCGATCCCAAACAAGCAGCTCGGGATCTCTCGATATAAATCTGTCTGTGTAAGCAGCGACATCTTGTTGACTGACCTCCCGCTATTGATGAGCCGAGTCTTGAGAAGCTTGAGGAAAACCGCAGCTCGAAGCAACTGGAGCGCAACAGACCTGGGGTGGAAGGCAAATAAATTAAATATTATAATCGGGGACACCGGAGAGGCCGGGTGGCAGGAGCGGCTTTGTTCCACGCCGTGTTGATTGTTTGCATAATGAATAAGTGAAACCGGGCACCGAGCCCGAGCCGCCGTTGCCCCGGCGAGCCGGCCTTTCGAAAAAATTCTGTGGTGGGGTTCGGGGGCGGAGAGGGCGGGCGGAGGTCTGCAGCCGAATAGCTCGAAATTCGCCTGCCCGCCTCTGCGCTGCTGCTTCTGCAGCCGCTACACTTTCCGCTCGCTGTGCTGCACTGGGTGTCCGATTTCTGGCTGCACCCGCTTGTTGCATTCTGCCTTCGAGCCTCTGCAGCTCTGTGAGAGCCTGGGCTGACACTGACTCCACCAGGGATTGCCGCCA
Organism: Macrostomum lignano; assembly: GCA_002269645.1. NCBI lineage: Eukaryota > Metazoa > Platyhelminthes > Macrostomidae > Macrostomum > Macrostomum lignano. Next base: position 68,764 of record NIVC01000292.1, on the reverse strand, counting down.
TTCTCCATTGTGAGACCCAACCAACTGTAACACATGCACTTCGTTGTTTCTGTTTGCCGCCTAATATTCCATCTCCACTCTCCATGTCTCACATCTCCACTCTCCATGTCTCACATCTCCACTCTCCATGTCTCACATCTCCACTCTCCATGTCTCACATCTCCACTCTCCATGTCTCACATCTCCACTCTCCATGTCTCACATCTCCACTCTCCATGTCTCACATCTCCACTCTCCATGTCTCACATCTCCACTCTCCATGTCTCACATCTCCACTCTCCATGTCTCACATCTCCACTCTCCATGTCTCACATCTCCACTCTCCATGTCTCACATCTCCACTCTCCATGTCTCACATCTCCACTCTCCATGTCTCACATCTCCACTCTCCATGTCTCACATCTCCACTCTCCATGTCTCACATCTCCACTCTCCATGTCTCACATCTCCACTCTCCATGTCTCACATCTCCACTCTCCATGTCTCACATCTCCACTCTCCATGTCTCACATCTCCACTCTCAATGTCTCACATCTCCACTCTCCATGTCTCACATCTCCACTCTCCATGTCTCACATCTCCACTCTCCATGTCTCACATCTCCACTCTCCATGTCTCACATCTCCACTCTCCATGTCTCACATCTCCACTCTCCATGTCTCACATCTCCACTCTCCATGTCTCACATCTCCACTCTCCATGTCTCACATCTCCACTCTCCATGTCTCACATCTCCACTCTCCATGTCTCACATCTCCACTCTCCATGTCTCACATCTCCACTCTCCATGTCTCACATCTCCACTCTCCATGTCTCACATCTCCACTCTCCATGTCTCACATCTCCACTCTCAATGTCTCACATCTCCACTCTCCATGTCTCACATCTCCACTCTCCATGTCTCACATCTCCACTCTCAATGTCTCACATCTCCACTCTCAATGTCTCACATCTCCACTCTCAATGTCTCACATCTCTCCACTATCAATGTCTCACATCTCCACTATCAATGTCTCACATCTCCCCACTCTCAATGTCTCACATCTCCACTATCAATGTCTCACATCTCCACTATCAATGTCTCACATCTCCCCACTCTCAATGTCTCACATCTCCACTATCAATGTCTCACATCTCCACTATCAATGTCTCACATCTCCACTATCAATGTCTCACATCTCCCCACTCTCAATGTCTCACATCTCCACTCTCAATGTCTCACATCTCCACTCTCAATGTCTCACATCTCCACTCTCAATGTCTCACATCTCCACTCTCAATGTCTCACATCTCCACTATCAATGTCTCACATCTCCACTATCAATGTCTCACATCTCCCCACTCTCAATGTCTCACATCTCCACTCTCAATGTCTCACATCTCCACTCTCAATGTCTCACATCTCCACTATCAATGTCTCACATCTCCACTATCAATGTCTCACATCTCCACTATCAATGTCTCACATCTCCACTATCAATGTCTCACATCTCCACTATCAATGTCTCACATCTCCCCACTCTCAATGTCTCACATCTCCACTCTCAATGTCTCACATCTCCCCACTCTCAATGTCTCACATCTCCACTATCAATGTCTCACATCTCCACTATCAATGTCTCACATCTCCACTATCAATGTCTCACATCTCCCCACTCTCAATGTCTCACATCTCCACTCTCAATGTCTCACATCTCCCCACTCTCAATGTCTCACATCTCCACTCTCAATGTCTCACATCTCCACTCTCAATGTCTCACATCTCCACTATCAATGTCTCACATCTCCACTCTCAATGTCTCACATCTCCCCACTCTCAATGTTTCACATCTCCACTCTCCATATCTCACATCTCCACTTTCAATTCGGGAGATAAATCCATGTATACTAACAAGGTCTTTATCTCCAATTTCTCCCCAATCTCCTGTCTCTACACCTCCTATTTTCTATTCTCTGCGTCTCCCATCTCGCACTATCTGCATCTCCCATCTCACATTCTCTGCATCTCCAATCTCGCACTCTCTGAATCTCCCATCCCAACTCATGCAACTCCTCAATGCCCTCCCCTCTCTCACGCTGGACTCTCCCCTCTCTGCTGCCCAAATGTTGCCAAGCGGATCTCGTGAAGCCACCGGCCGGTCTCGGCAATCAGCTGCGGCCCGCCAGCCCCCCCCCCATGGCCGGCCCCCCGCAGCGTCAGCTTAGCCCCGAGGGGGGGGGAGGCGGGGTGCCACCAGGCCCGGGGCTTTCCGGTCTGAAAAAACACTGCAGACGGACAGGAGCCGCCGCCACCCGCCTCCTCTCTCTGGGGCCGACTCGCTTTTTCTCCTGTTGCGAATCCCCGGGATAAAATGGGAGCGGCTGGGCTGGGAGAGGCGAAAAGCGGGCGAGGATTGGGGCGTGAAGGCAGACCCGGGCTGGGAGAATTGGGGGATGGGAGGTCTATTAAAAAAGGGCCGCCACTGCCCGCAGGCTGGAGTGGGGCTCCCAGCATCGGGCCTAGAAATTTAAGGAAATGAGGGATTTCTCTGTTCGGCTTTTGGCTTGAATGCGGAGCGGCTTGGAATGATTCTGTGCACATTCGGTACACACTACTGCTGTGGGCAGTAGCTGCAGTCTATAGGGTGGACAGACAGACAGACAGACAGACAGACAGACACTAAGACAGACAGACAGACAGACAGACACTAAGACAGACAGACAGACAGACAGACACTAAGACAGACAGACAGACAGACAGACTCTAAGACAGACAGACAGACACACAGACACTAAGACAGACAGACAGACAGACAGAAAGACACTAAGACAGACAGACAGACACACAGACACTAAGACAGACAGACAGACAGACAGACAGACAGACAGACACAGACACTATCGAATTTCACCATCTCTGCCCCATCAAACAGCATCAGTTTGTATTTTCTAAATGCTGTCAGCAGTTGCTGCCTGCCCTGTGGCATCCCCACGGACTCTCGTGGCCATTCAGCAAAGCGAGCCGCCCCCGGTTGCACAACCCCCAGCCCGAGTCAGCCACTCTCGCCGTGGAACCAACCGTTGAAACGGGGGTGCGGGTCGCATATTTCATTTCTTATCAGTTTTCCTCATTCCCGCTGCGCCCCAGGGGTCCGGCTGGTTGCGCAACCTCCATTACCACCCCCAGATCATTTGTCACCCCCACCATGGGCAGTCAGTTCTATTATTTTTTTGATGCTTATACACCGAGAGCAATTTAGAACTGAGGATTTCGGCCGGTTGCGCAACCGAGCTCGATAATAATCGGCCCCCGCCAACCCCCTCCCCATTATTGATGACAGACGGCCAAGTTGAAATTTCCCAGTTGATGACATGCAACACGAAAACACAAACAAGCTTAATTGATACATAAATAGAGTGTTTACACAAATTAAATTTGGAATTATTTATGAAGTCGGAGGTTGTCAAGTTAGTTCATGTTTGAGTCATAAAAAGTTTATGACTGACTCGAGTGCGCATTGTATTTGCTGCAGTCTGTCTGCGCTGGACAAGCAAAGTGGGCAATTAGTTCTGACACAGTCTAGCCCCAACCTGACACAGTCTAGCCCCAACCTGGCACAGTCTAGCCTCAACCTGGCACAGTCTAGCCTCAAACTGACAGTCTAGCCTCAACCTGACACAGTCTAGCCCCAACCTGACACAGTCTAGCCTCAACCTGACACAGTCTAGCCTCAACCTGACACAGTCTAGCCCCAACCTGACACAGTCTAGCCCCAACCTGACACAGTCTAGCCTCAACCTGACACAGTCTAGCCTCAACCTGACACAGTCTAGCCTCAAACTGACACAGTCTAGCCTCAACCTGACACAGTCTAGCCTCAACCTGGCACAGTCTAGCCTCAAACTGACACAGTCTAGCCTCAACCTGACACAGTCTAGCCTCAACCTGGCAGTCTAGCCTCAACCTGGCACAGTCTAGCTCCAATCTGGCCTCAGTAAAACCCAATGAAATCAAGAAAATGCCTGAAACACAGGGCACTGCTAATGTCCCACATAGTTTTCATTCGTTGCCATTGCAGCGAGATCCCCCAGAGCTCAGAGCACAGCGGCTACAGACTGCAGTTGAAGGCCCGGTGAAATTGCAGCAGCTGCTCGACCGGCTTGTTCACCCTGGAAGTCAGGGGTTGGGGTGCGAACGCAGTCAGGTGTCCATCCACCTTGGGAATAATAAAATAATGATTACCCTGGCCATTACGGCCTAATTCCTCACCTGTCCCTCCAGCTGGGGTAGGCGCCTTGATCGGCGGCCTCCGCGGGGTCCTGCAGCGCGTCATGAGCGCAATTACTCTGGGCGGAATTAGAAATTTTGCGAACGTCATTTTCGAAATTGTCCTTTTACAAAAACATTTTTTTGCCTCAGAGCACGGCGCGCCTACCTTGGCGTACGCGAGGAAAAACTGGCGGGTCAGCCGATCAACTTCCTCAGCAGGCAGGTGCTGCACGGACTCGCTGAATGCCTGGGTTGGCAGGTGAGAGTAGATTGGTGAGAGTAGATTGGTGAGAGTATATTGGTGAGAGTAGATTGGTGAGAGTAGATTGGTGAGAGTAGACTGGTGAGAGTAGATTGGTGAGAGTAGATTGGTGAGAGTAGACTGGTGAGAGCAGCCTCGTGAGAGTAGACTGCTGAGAGCAGCCTGGTGAGAGTAGACAGGTGAGAGTAGACTGGTGAGAGTAGGCAGGTGAGAGTAGACTGGTGAGAGTAGACTGGTGATAGCAGACTGGTGAGAGTAGACTGGTGAGAGTAGACTGGTGAGAGTAGACTGGTGAGAGTAGACAGGTGAGAGTAGACAGGTGAGAGTAGGCAGGTGAGATTAGGCAGGTGAGATTAGGCAGGTGAGTGTAGTCAGGTGAGTGTAGGCAGTTGAGAGAGTAAACTGGTGATAGTAGACTGGTGATAGTAGACTGGTGAGAGTAGACAGGTGAGAGTAGACAGGTGAGAGTATACTGGTGAGAGAGTAGACAGGTGAGAGTTAGACAGGTGAGAGTAGGCAGGTGAGATTAGGCAGGTGAGTGTAGGCAGCTGAGAGAGTAAACTGGTGAGAGTAGACTGGTGATAGTAGACTGGTGAGAGTAGACAGGTGAGAGTAGACAGGTGAGAGTATACTGGTGAGAGAGTAGACAGGTGAGAGTAGACAGGTGATAGTAGACTGGTGAGAGTAGACAGGTGAGAGTATACTGGTGAGAGAGTAGACAGGTGAGAGTATACTGGTGAGAGAGTAGACAGGTGAGAGTAGACAGGTGATAGTAGACTGGTGAGAGTAGACTGGTGATAGCAGACTCGTGAGAGTAGACAGGTGAGAGTAGACTGGTGAGAGTAGACAGGTGAGAGTAGATTATTGAGATCATACAAATTAGAGAGGCGCACACCAATAAGTCATTAAATAAAGTCACGAGAAGCGCTTAGGCAACTCACAGCCAGCGCCATGAGGAGTCCAAACTGGTCAGCCAGGCTCTCATCCGACAGCTGCAAGGTTGCGGGTTAAAAAATGTGCCAATGCCGCCTAAATGGTTGGCATGCTATTTGAATTCGCGCCTCTCCAGCTGTGACGCAATTCGCGCATGGCAGGCATTTGATGAGCTTCACATTGGGGGAGGGGGGACTTCGACTAGAGAATAATTTGAGAACAACGTGCTGTGACCATAATTCAATGATTCGGCTGTTGTCAAGGCTAAATACCAGCTTTCTACGGCTTGTTAAGTCTCAGATTCTCCTAGTTGCGTAAGGTGGGTTGGACTTCCGAATCAGAATGACGAGAATGGCTTGGCTGTCCCTGAAGTTCGAAAGCTAGACTCATGGACTCACAGACTCATGGACTCCCAGACTCATGGACTCCCAGACTCATGGACTCCCAGACTCATGGACTCCCAGACTCATGGACTCCCAGACTCATGGACTCCCAGACTCATGGACTCCCAGACTCATGGACTCCCAGACTCATGGACTCCCAGACTCATGGACTCCCAGACTCATGGACTCCCAGACTCATGGACTCCCAGACTCATGGACTCCCAGACTCATGGACTCCCAGACTCATGGACTCCCAGACTCATGGACTCCCAGACTCATGGACTCCCAGACTCATGGACTCCCAGACTCATGGACTCCCAGACTCATGGACTCCCAGACTCATGGACTCCCAGACTCATGGACTCCCAGACTCATGGACTCCCAGACTCATGGACTCCCAGACTCATGGACTCCCAGACTCATGGACTCCCAGACTCATGGACTCCCAGACTCATGGACTCCCAGACTCATGGACTCCCAGACTCATGGACTCCCAGACTCATGGACTCCCAGACTCATGGACTCCCAGACTCATGGACTCCCAGACTCATGGACTCCCAGACTCATGGACTCCCAGACTCATGGACTCCCAGACTCATGGACTCCCAGACTCATGGACTCCCAGACTCATGGACTCCCAGACTCATGGACTCCCAGACTCATGGACTCCCAGACTCATGGACTCCCAGACTCATGGACTCCCAGACTCATGGACTCCCAGACTCATGGACTCCCAGACTCATGGACTCCCAGACTCATGGACTCCCAGACTCATGGACTCCCAGACTCATGGACTCCCAGACTCATGGACTCCCAGACTCATGGACTCCCAGACTCATGGACTCCCAGACTCATGGACTCCCAGACTCATGGACTCCCAGACTCATGGACTCCCAGACTCATGGACTCCCAGACTCATGGACTCCCAGACTCATGGACTCCCAGACTCATGGACTCCCAGACTCATGGACTCCCAGACTCATGGACTCCCAGACTCATGGACTCCCAGACTCATGGAAAGAACTCGATGATTTAAATTCGCCCCATCACATTGTTAGGCGACAAAAAATAATGAAAAATATAGTGTTGCGAGCGTTCATCTACTGACAAGTAGAAGGCATGGATTGTGGCGGGATAATTTGCACGCTAAGTAAAAAAGTTCGGCCTTCTTACTGTAGGACCAATGGTGGCAATACAAATACTAAGCGAATCAATTTCCTTACAGTCCTACTATGAGTAGATCGCACGAATGTCCTCACCTCGGTGAGCTGACGCGGATCGCAGCCGACCAGGTGCTGGGTGCAGAGTCTGGCCAGCGGCTGGGTTACCAGCAGCGGCCGGCGGCCCAGCAGGTCCAGCCTGGCGCCGGCAGAGCCAAACCGGCGGCCCACGGAATCGATGCCGTGGAAGATCTCGTGTCCGAACACGGAGCCGAGGTCGGCGAAGTTAGCGAAGTCCGGGCCGGCCGGGCTGAAGAACGGCGGCTGGAAGTTGGCCATGGACATCTGGACTGAGTTGCGCTGCCGGTTGTAGAAGGCGTTCACCTGCAGCTGGCTGGCGAGCTCCCGGCTGGATGGCGGCGGAGGGTCGGCGGGTTTGGCACTCATTATGTATAGCGATGTATCTGTGAGTGTATAGCGATGTATCTGTGAGTGTATAGCGATGTATCTGTGAGTGTATAGCGATGTGTCTGTGAGTGTATAGCGATGTATCTGTGAGTGTATAGCGATGTATCTGTGAGTGTATAGCGATGTGTCTGTGAGTGTATAGCGATGTATCTGTGAGTGTATAGCGATGTGTCTGTGAGTGTATAGCGATTTGTCTGTGAGTGTATAGCGTATATAGTGTATAGAAAACAGTTATTAGTAAGTTAGAAACTGTATAGATCGTAAAAGTCTTTTGTTGTAGTTAATTGCCTGCTTAAAGTTATAGTCAGAAATATTCTATGCTCAGGCTATGGTAAAGCTATGCATGCACTCAATAATGCACGAAAAAGCATGCAATACTACTAAAATACAAACTAGGAGTAGTAAGCTGGTAATATAAGGCTCACGAATCGTTGGCGGCCAGGGTAATTGTCAGTACAATTTCAAAGTAGCTTCTCTCTGCTGGCTGCCGCAGCTCCGCTGGGAAACTTGAATTTTGAGCAGTCCCGGGTTCGAATCCGATATCCTCGGCGATTTTTATCCGCTGAATCTGATTAACAGGGTTATAAATGCTTCTGTGCCAGTTCGGTGTACACACCGGAATCAAGCAATGTACACACCGGAATCAATCAATGTACACACCGGAATCAACCAATGTACACACCGGAATCAACCAATGTACGCACCGGAATCAATCAATGTACACACCGGAATCAACCAATGTACACACTGGAATCAACCAATGTACACACCGGAATCAATCAATGTACACACCGGAATCAACCAATGTACACACCGGAATCAATCAATGTACACACCGGAATCAAGCAATGTACACACCGGAATCAACCAATGTACACACCGGAATCAATCAATGTACACACTGGAATCAACCAATGTACACACCGGAATCAATCAATGTACACACCGGAATCAACCAATGTACACACCGGAATCAACCAATGTACGCACCGGAATCAATCAATGTACACACCGGAATCAACCAATGTACACACTGGAATCAACCAATGTACACACCGGAATCAATCAATGTACACACCGGAATCAACCAATGTACACACCGGAATCAATCAATGTACACACCGGAATCAAGCAATGTACACACCGGAATCAACCAATGTACACACCGGAATCAATCAATGTACACACCGGAATCAACCAATGTACACACCGGAATCAATCAATGTACACACCGGAATCAATCAATGTACACGCCGGAATCAACCAATGTACACACCGGAATCAATCAATGTACACGCCGGAATCAATCAATGTACACGCCGGAATCAACCAATGTACACACCGGAATCAAAAAATGTTACAGAGTAGCAGGCCACTGGTTTGCAGCCTTGCTCACCTTGTCCAGAATTCGCGAATCAATCAGGATGCCAGTTCTGACCAGCTGTTTCACCCACTGGTCCCGGATCCGTCGGCCAAGAAGTTGCACCTGAAGAGGACGGAGTGACGTCACAGATTTCATGCTTGTCAAGTTCCGCACTGACTGCTCAAGCTCACCTGCACTCGGCGCTCATTCAACTGCCGGCCCAGTGGGCTCCGCGCCAGGGTCTCCGCCAGCGGACCGGGGGGCAGGCGGTGCAGGCACCAGATCCAGCCCGGCTCCGCCTGGTCCGCCCGGCTCGCCGCCGACATCTCGTCGAATGTGGCTTTGGAGACGAACGGATAGAAACTCCGGGCCAAGGACCAGCGCAGGTAGGTGCGGAGGTCGCTGCCGCGGGATACAAACGGTATTTACTATCCTCCTCTTCGGAATTCCCAATGTCCGAATTTTTCCGTCTCCCATTTCCTATCTCAAAATCTCCCATCGCTGATTCCCACATCCCCGATTAGAGAGGAGCTCGATTACGTTCTCCGCCGCGCGCTCGAGAAAGAAGACGATGCACGCGCCGCAAGAGCCTACGTTTCCTCAGTGTCACGATTGCCTTTGCTGAGGACATCGCCCTCTCCTGCCGTGACCCGGAAGCCGCTCAGCACACCCTTACCCGCCTCGGCGGGTGCTCCTGCTCTGATCCTCCCTAGCGGTGGCACCATTGCAGAGTGCCGGGACTTCCGCTACCTCGGCTGTCTTTTCGCCTCTCCAGATGACATCATTGCGGACTGGCAAGCTTGGAGGGCAGCTGACCAGCTCAGTCCTGTCTTCACCTCATCGATGGACGACAAGCTCAAACTCCGCATCTTCTGAGCACTGAGCTGCGGTCGAACCCATCTTCCTATACTTCCTATACATCTTCCTAGTCCTGTACCTGACTCCTAGCGAGGCCATGGGTCTTCCATCCTCGGTTTTCCGCCAGCACTTGTGCACTAGGGCTCTTTGGCTCTTAAGGCTCTTTCTCCCATCCAGATTCTCCCATCTCCAACTCTCAAATCTCCAACTCTCCCATCCCGATTCTCCCATCTCCAACTCTCAAATCTCCAACTCTCCCATCCCGATTCTCCCATCTCCAACTCTCAAATCTCCAACTCTCAAATCTCCAACTCTCCCATCCCGATTCTCCCATCTCCAACTCTCAAATCTCCAACTCTCCCATCCCGATTCTCCCATCTCCAACTCTCAAATCTCCAACTCTCAAATCTCCAACTCTCCCATCCCGATTCTCCCATCTCCAACTCTCAAATCTCCAACTCTCCCATCCCCGATTCTCCCATCTCCAACTCTCAAATCTCCAACTCTCCCATCCCGATTCTCCCATCTCCAACTCTCAAATCTCCAACTCTCCCATCCCGATTCTCCCATCTCCAACTCTCAAATCTCCAACTCTCAAATCTCCAACTCTCCCATCTCGATTCTCCCATCTCCAACTCTCAAGTCTCCAACTCTCAAATCTCCAACTCTCCCATCCCGATTCTCCCATCTCCAACTCTCAAATCTTCAACTCTCCCATCCCCGATTCTCCCATCTCCAATTCTCCCATCTCCAACTCTCTCATCTCCGATTGTCCCATTCCCTATTATTCCCAATCACTAAATTTCCCATCTCTAAAAAATCCACCCATCCAATTCGAATCCCTATCAGTTTTCAATCCCAGCTCACTCGCGTCCCAGCGGCCTCAGCAGCTCTCCCAGAAGTTTGATGAAGCCCAGGTCGGCGTACAGCTGCCGGCTCCGCGGATCCCCGGACAGGATCTTGGACCAGTCGAACTGCAATTGGGGGGGGGGTTTCTTAGAAACCAACTGAACCAGCGCCGCTGACAAAGGGAGTGTCCACTCTTCCGCTCCCAACCTGAGGCAGGTGCCGCTGCAGCTGCAGCTCGCTGATTGGCTCGGCGCGGGCGTCCAAAGGATCCGAGAATTGCAGAGACGCGTTGCCGGAGAGGTGCTGCGCGGGAAAAGTTCGGGGTTAGTTTGGGACCAGTAGATGGGATCAATTGATGGAACCAGTAGATGGGATCAATTGATGGAACCAGTAGATGGGATCAATTGATGGAACCAGTAGATGGGATCAATTGATGGAACCAGTAGATGGGATCAATTGATGGAACCAGTAGATGGGATCAATTGATGGAACCAGTAGATGGGATCAATTGATGGAACCAGTAGATGGGATCAATTGATGGAACCAGTAGATGGGATCAATTGATGGGCCAGTAGATGGGATCAATTGATGGGTCAGTAGATGGGATCAATTGATGGGACCAGTAGATGGGATCAATTGATGGGCCAGTAGATGGGATCAATTGATGGGTCAGTAGATGGGATTAATTGATGGGACCAGTAGATGGGATCAATTGATGGGTCAGTAGATGGGATTAATTGATGGGACCAGTAGATGGGATCAATTGATGGGACCAGTAGATGGGATCAATTGATGGAACCAGTAGATGGGATCAATTGATGGGACCAGTAGATGAGATCAATTGATGGGACCAGTAGATGGGATCAATTGATGGGTCAGTAGATGGGATCAATTGATGGGTCAGTAGATGGGATCAATTGATGGGTCAGTAGATGGGATCAATTGATGGGACCAGTAGATGGGATCAATTGATGGGACCAGTAGATGGGATCAATTGATGGGTCAGTAGATGGGATCAATTGATGGGTCAGTAGATGGGATCAATTGATGGGACCAGTAGATGGGATCAATTGATGGGACCAGTAGATGGGATCAATTGATGGGCCAGTAGATGGGATCAATTGATGGGTCAGTAGATGGGATCAATTGATGGGACCAGTAGATGGGATCAATTGATGGGACTAGTAGATGGGATCAATGATGGAACCAGTAGATGGGATCAATTGATGGGACCAGTAGATGGGATCAATTGATGGGACTAGTAGATGGGATCAATGATGGAACCAGTAGATGGGATCAATTGATGGGACCAGTAGATGGGATCAATTGATGGGTCAGTAGATGGGATCAATTGATGGGTCAGTAGATGGGATCAATTGATGGGTCAGTAGATGGGATCAATTGATGGGTCAGTAGATGGGATTAATTGATGGGCCAGTAGATGGGATCAATTGATGGGTCAGTAGATGGGATTAATTGATGGGCCAGTAGATGGGATCAATTGATGGGTCAGTAGATGGGATCAATTGATGGGTCAGTAGATGGGATTAATTGATGGGCCAGTAGATGGGATCAATTGATGGGTCAGTAGATGGGATTAATTGATGGGTCAGTAGATGGGACCGATTGATTGGGCCAGTGCCCTGACCCAGCTCACATCCTCATACGCTCTCTCAATCCGCCCAATGACCCGCAGTTCCTCCCTGCAGTGCGGCAGGCGGCAGATGTTGAACATCCGGCAGACGGCCAGGACGGTGCGCCGCGGCAGAGGCAGCTGACGAACCCGGACATCGAACTGGGAGGGAGGGCGGGGGAAGGTCACAGTCAGCTGCCTCAGAGTTTCACTACTGACTTCAAAGTAGCTTGCACGCAAATGTGCTGTGTAGCCCATCTAATTATTCTATTGCAATATCTAAGCTCGTATATCTAGCTAGTGGTCCTTGCGCTGGGCATTCAGTCCAGATGCTCACATAGAGTCCCTGCTGAGCAGCATCGGCAAGCGCGGGCGCCGAGTAAACGGTCAGGAAGGTGTCCAGCCGTAGCCGCAGGTTGACCAGGCGGAACAGCGACTCCAGGCCGAGCTCAGCCTCGCCCGTCATCAGTTTGAGCCGCTCGGCAGGCAGCGACTCAGTCGCCGCCGGGTCGCCGGCTCGCCAGCGCAGGCAGGCACCGTAGACGACGTCCTTGGTGGCCAGTAGGCGGCCGTGCGCGGCCAGCTTCCAGCGGTACTCGGCCGCGTCGTAGGCGCTCCAGTCTGCGGCGCCGTTCAGCAATCGGCGCCGAAAGTCAGGCGCCGGATTCGAGCCCGGCCAGCCGGCGCACGCGTGTCGGTAGAGGTCGACGCACGGATCCGTCTCGCTTGACGAGGGCGGCGGCGTCACGGCTGCCGCGCTGCTGTCGGCGCTGTACTGGGCGTCAGCCAGGCGCAGCAGCACGTAGTCCTTGTCGGTGGCCAGCTGCTCCTCTAAGCGCCGAGTCGTTTCCGTGGAGACGTTCTTCTCGTAGCCGTCCAGCATGCGGCGGTACTCGGTCTTGAGGTTCTTGCAGGCCTGCAGCAGCTGGTGCCCGGCCTCCAGCTTCGAGCCCGACTGCACCAGCCGATGGTGAGGCCGACCGTCACGCCGCCGAGGAACAGGATGGCGCAGAACATGATCACCTCGCGGCCGTTGCAGTCGTGACGGGCCATGGCGTCTCTGGCGTCCTTGGTTACCTGTGGGCGTATCTTAGCAACTAAGCAACTAACTAACTAACTAACTAACTAACTAACTAACTAACTAACTAACTAACTAACTAACTAACTAACTAACTAACTAACTAACTAACTAACTAACTAACTAACTAACTAACTAACTAACTAACTAACTAACTAACTAACTAACTAACTAACTAACTAACTAACTAACTAACTAACTAACTAACTAACTAACTAACTAACTAACTAACTAACTAACTAACTAACTAACTAACTAACTAACTAACTAACTAACTAATGCAACCTGGCACATGTACACTGGCAGGACTCAGCAGCATCTCCAGCTCAGCCTCATCCGCTTCCGCATCCGGGTTGCTTTTGTTGCCCGCGTCTTCTTCCACTTCCTCCAGCCGCGGTGGGCGCACCATAGAGCTGGACGAAGAATCCGCAGTCGCCGCATTCGCCGAGGCGTCCACGGTAGGCATGATGAGCTGTCAGTCGGATCCCGCAGTCTCTCAATTCCTGGCATTTTTATATTTAAACAGCCGAAATTCAACAGGAGCCCCCAGCTCGGGTGCCGCGCCAATCATCCATCATCCCAGCCTCCCCCGACCAGCTTCATCTATCTGGAAAAAAACGGGCAAGCGCCGCTCCCTGCTGCTTCGCGAGGGCATAAAAATTTGCAAAATTTGTCTCCCCGCCATCAAGCGGGAGTCCCTCGGGAGTCCCGGCTGAAGAAATGCAAATCGCCCGGTCCCGGCGAATCCGAGAGAAGATGCGCCCCGACAGGCAGCTGTTTGCCTGCGTGTTCTATCATTAGCTTATGAAAAATTGACCATTTAGCCTTTTCTTTGTTAATCTGCATTTCTCTCCCGCTGAAGTAAAGGGACTTCATAATGCTTTCGGGCATTGCCAAGATCTGTGAAGTCTCCAAGCCGCTCCAACCTGCCATCTCTTCACCCCCTTTCATCCCACCTCCCTTCTCCTCTCCCTCCAATCTCCCCTCTCCTTGTCCTTTTCCCTTCTTCATATTTCTCCCCTCGGCCCCTACCTCCATCTCTCTAACCCACACTACCAGTCATTTATCCCATCTCCCTCCCTACTCTTCCCTTACCTCTCCCCGATCTCTGCCATTCTCTTACCTTTCGTAGCACCCTCTCTCTACCTTCTCTCCACTAACCCTCTCACTCCCATCTCCCCTCTCACTCCCATCTCCCCTCTAACTCCAATCTCCCCTCTCACTCCCATCTCCCCTCTCCCTCCGATCTCTCCTCTCACTCCCATCTCCCCTCTCACTCACATCTCCCCTCTCACTCACATCTCCCCTCTCACTCCCATCTCCCCTCTCACTCCCATCTCACCTCTCACTCCCATCTCCCCTCTCACTCCGATCTCTCCTCTCACTCCCATCTCCCCTCTCACTCCCATCTCACCTCTCAATCCCATCTCACCTCTCACTCCCATCTCCCCTCTCACTCCCATCTCCCCTCTCACTCACATCTCCCATCTCACTCACATCTCCCCTCTCACTCCCATCTCCCCTCTCACTCCCATCTCCCCTCTCACTCCCATCTCCCCTCTCACTCCCATCTCCCCTCTCACTCCCATCTCTCCTCTCACTCACATCTCCCCTCTCACTCACATCTCCCCTCTCACTCCTATCTCCCCTTTCATTCCCATTTCCCCTCTTACTCCCATCTCCCCTCTCACTCACATCTCCCCTCTCACTCCCATCTCCCCTCTCACTCCCATCTCCCCTCTCACTCACATCTCCCCTCTCACTCACATCTCCCCTCTCACTCCCATCTCCCCTCTCACTCCCATCTCCCCTCTTACTCACATCTCCCCTCTCACTCACATCTCCCCTCTAACTCACATCTCCCCTCTCACTCCTATCTCCCCTTTCATTCCCATTTCCCCTCTTACTCACATCTCCCCTCTCACTCCCATCTCCCCTCTAACTCACATCTCCCATCTCTCGCTCCCATCTCCCTCTCGGACTTAAGTTTGACGACTGCCAGCTTTCGGCTGCTTTTGATGTCGCCCAGATCTGAGCTGCGCGCTCTGCAACGGCTCAGTGCTGGCTGAGTAAGCCTGCTCAAACGTAACTGGCGCTCAACGTGAGCAGGGGCTGAGCAATTTGAGACCTCAGCTATACTCTCACTAACTTTTTCGCCTCGGTAAATTTACATTTTTATCGCGGAGGGTAGCTGAAGCTTTCGTTGCAAGTTGGAGAAGCGAGGAGAGGCAGCCAGGTCCCCTGGGAGAGGTGCTTGACCAGGCTGCGGGGTCCGGTCGCTTTGGGGCACGAGATTGGCCCCGTTGCGGATGCTGAGTGCCTCATCAGCGCTAACTGATAGGTCTGCTATGATAATGCACTGCTAAATATCTCAGCGGCATTCGAATTCGCTTTGCCAGCACGGGACCAAAAATTATGTCTCTGGAACCCTGATGATCCTCTGAGCCCCTGATGAACCCCTGAGCCCCTGATGAGCCCCTGATGAGCCTCTGATGTACCTCTGATCCCCTGATGAGCCTTTGAGGAACCTCTGATAAGCCCCTGATGTACCTCTGAGCCCTCATGAGCCTTTTAGGAACCTCTGAGCCCTCATGAGCCTTTTAGGAACCTCTGATGAGCCCCTGATGTACCTCTGACCCCCTGAAAACCAAACCCGAGTGCGCGTCTGTCCTCGCCGGTAGGGTAGACTGCAAGACCGTCCCACCTGAACGCAGAATCCTGAATACCTGAACCTAGAACCCACCAGCTCCGTGGGAGCAACTCTTGACCCCGAATAGCTCAATCCTGAGCTCTGATCCCAAAGCCCCGATCCGTGGAATTCCGAGCGTCCTTTAACCTCCAGGATGTCCTTGAACCCCTTGAACCCGATCTGAATTAGTCAAGTTTGGCCTTCAAAAGCAGGCTGTACACAGGATTGACTCAAAACCGTTTAGAGTTTCAACTTGGCAGGTAAGTTTACGGCTGGCCCCTAGAGACAATTCTATTTTTGAAATCTGGAAAGGAGTCAAAGTCTTAAAAAACTGTTTAAAAAATCAAATCACAGCAAAAGAGTTCTGTGTATTCGAAACAGCCGCCTTCCTCTTTTGTTTGTTGACAACATAAAAATGTTTTTTCGGTCATTTAAAGTCTCTTGGTTGTCAGTCACTGAAGCCCAGCGGGTGGGCGGATCTTGGTCAAACAGAAAATCTCGCGCCGCGGCGGCCGCCACTTCAGGGGCAGTACACCAGAAGGTCGTACTCCTCCAGGGGCACCTCCTTGCCGCCGTACGGGAAGCAGGCGATGGACTGGCCCTCGCTCAGCTTGCCGACGCACCACTCACCGTTGATGCAGGCCCTGGCGATGTAGATCGGCTGCTTGCAGGCCGTGTGCCCGCCGATGACGGCCGTGGGCGGCACGTTGACCGGCTCGCATTTGGCGTCGATGGGGCACCACTCGTAGCCCTGGCCGAAGCACTGCAGGGCGGTGTCGCAGAGCACCTCGTAGTCCTCGTGGCAGTGCTCCTCGCCGCAGTAGGGCACGTACAGCTGGCCGTGGATGCCGGTGCCGGGGATCACCTCGTTCTCGTGCTTGGCCCGGCCGATGTGCACGCTGGAGCCCAGGATGATGGCTCGGTCGGGGATCTCACCGCAGCGGGTGGGCCTCCAGCTCAGGGCGACTTGGCGGCACATGGCGATTTGTGGTCCGACTGCTTTCGGGATCGACTGAAGTGTTGCTGTGGCTTAAGGGGGGGCCTTGGCCTTCCTGGGCTTGCTGCTCCTGTTTGACTGCAACCGAGCGCTGGTTTCTGGCTCCTAGGGAGGGTCCGACTGCTACAGGCCGCGCCGCGCGCTTTCGGCCATAGACGGCAGCTTTGAGGCTGGCCAGACTGACAGCCATAGACTGAAGTTTCCTCCCCGCTAAGCCAGCTAGCTGTCGAAGTTCTCTGAGCCACGTTTTTAAAAGTACATTTTAGAAGTCGCTTACTTGATTTCTTAGTAACTGTTACTTAATGTAGCAAGTCTTCTCAGAGCAAAACGTCGGCTTATGCCTTTCAAATAAGATTAAACATTTTTTAACTGGTTTACGAGTATAAGCATGAATTTTCTTTTGCGTATATGCTCGGATAGTTAAAAGTTTCATTTAGATTTTTTTTCATTCAATCGAAGCTCAGGGCTTCCCGGCGTCGAAGACGCTGTTAAACAGGCTGCCACTGCACCGCTGGCCGCCGTTCCCGCCGCACTTCTTGTCGCACTTGGCATCCACAGCCGGGCCATGCTTTCCGTAGCTGTCGCCGCACCAGCAGTCGGTGCCGGACTGCAGGCCGAAGTACCTGTGCATCTTGGCGGTGCACGACTGTATGCACTTTTCAGTTGTCATTGCGGACCCGCTGCCACCGCGCACCGGGAGGTCACGATGGCTGGCCGAGTCCTTGAAGCAGCCGACGCTGCGGGCCTCCGCTGGAATGTCGGTGTGATTGGAGCTGGTGTGATGGGAGCTGGTGTGATGGGAGCTGGTGTGATGGGAGCTGGTGTGATGGGAGCTGGTGTGATGGGAGCTGGTGTGATGGGAGCTGGTGTGATGGGAGCTGGTGTGATGGGAGCTGGTGTGATGGGAGCTGGTGGGATGGGAGCTGGTGTGATGGGAGCTGGTGTGATGGGAGCTGGTGTGATGGGAGCTGGTGTGATGGGAGCTGGTGTGATGGGAGCTGGTGTGATGGGAGCTGGTGTGATGGGAGCTGGTGTGATGGGAGCTGGTGTGATGGGAGCTGGTGTGATAGGAGCTGGTGTGATGGGAGCTGGTGTGATGGGAGCTGGTGTGATGGGAGCTGGTGTGATGGGAGCTGGTGTGATGGGAGCTGGTGTGATGGGAGCTGGTGTGATGGGAGCTGGTGTGATGGGAGCTGGTGTGATGGGAGCTGGTGTGATGGGAGCTGGTGTGATGGGAGCTGGTGTGATGGGAGCTGGTGTGATGGGAGCTGGTGTGATGGGAGCTGGTGTGATGGGAGCTGGTGTGATGGGAGCTGGTGTGATGGGAGCTGGTGTGATAGGAGCTGGTGTGATGGGAGCTGGTGTGATGGGAGCTGGTGTGATGGGAGCTGGTGTGATGGGAGCTGGTGTGATGGGAGCTGGTGTGATGGGAGCTGGTGTGATGGGAGCTGGTGTGATGGGAGCTGGTGTGATGGGAGCTGGTGTGATGGGAGCTGGTGTGATGGGAGCTGGTGTGATGGGAGCTGGTGTGATGGGAGCTGGTGTGATGGGAGCTGGTGTGATGGGAGCTGGTGTGATGGGAGCTGGTGTGATGGGAGCTAGTGTGAGCATGGCACCGGAAGCAGGCGCAGCTGTGAAGCCCACTCACACACAACTGTCTTCGTCTCATAGCCGCTGGCGGTGCTCCCAGCTGAAATTGTCGAAAATCGAAACATTAATTCAGAGAATTAGAAACCAGGGTTAAAATCGTTTTTTCATTGTGTCCTACCCTCCCGGCCATTCCTCCTTCCAACCTTCCGTCCTTTCCGTCTTCTCCTCTTTCCGGCCCTCAGTCTCATCCTCTTTCCAGGGACTTCTCTATATGCATACCCTGCTCTTTCTAACCCTCGGTCTTCTCTTTCCGGCCCTCAGGCTTTTCCTCTTTCCAACTTTCTTTGTTCCCTTATTTCCTTTGAACTTTCTGTTTTTCTTTTTTTGCATCCGAGTTTTTTCTTTTACGCCGTTCCGTCCTTTCCTCCTTTCTGGAAACTTTATGGTCTTTAATTTCTTTGCCTGCCAAGTGAACCGACGTCTGCTGTGATGGCTAGAGCCAGTCTTCATGGTTGTTTGGCGGTCTGAAAAGTTGAAATTCAGTCAGTCAGTCAGTCAGTCAGTCAGTCAGTCAGTCAGTCAGTCAGTCAGTCAGTCAGTCAGTCAGTCAGTCAGTCAGTCAGTCAGTCAGTCAGTCAGTCAGTCAGTCAGTCAGTCAGTCAGTCAGTCAGTCAGTCAGTCAGTCAGTCAGTCAGTCAGTCAGTCAGTCAGTCAGTCAGTCAGTCAGTCAGTCAGTCAGTCAGTCAGTCAGTCAGTCAGTCAGTCAGTCAGTCAGTCAGTCAGTCAGTCAGTCAGTCAGTCAGTCAGTCAGTCAGTCAGTCAGTCAGTCAGTCAGTCAGTCAGTCAGTCAGTCAGTCAGTCAGTCAGTCAGTCAGTCAGTCAGTCAGTCAGTCAGTCAGTCAGTCATATTGCTTTACTGCAAACAGGCAATGCTTTACTGCAAACAGGCAATGCTTTACTGCAAACAGGCAATGCTTTACTGCAAACAGGCAATGCTTTACTGCAAACAGGCAATGCTTTACTGCAAACAGGCAATGCTTTACTGCAAACAGGCAATGCTTTACTGCAAACAGGCAATGCTTTACTGCAAACAGGCAATGCTTCAGTGTAAACAGGCAATGCTTCAGTGTAAACAGGCAATGCTTCAGTGTAAACAGGCAATGCTTCAGAGCTCAAGAAGCTTACAGAACTCAGGCCGCAGACCATCGGTCAGTCGGTCAGCCTGGCACTGCGCCAGTGTCAGGAGGCCGGTCAGGAGCAGCCCAGTGACTGCCAGTCGCATCTTCGGTTATCGAAGTTGAGCAGCAAGCAGTGCACTATCAGTTTGACAGCTTAGAGAGACAGCTCAGTTCCTCGGCTACCAAGCAACTGCTGACGTTTTGACGTTTTGACGGCTTTTAAAGAAGTTTTCAGCTGCTTTGACTTTCACCACCGTTACACCTCCCCCCCTTCGGTCACCGACCCGACAATTGCCCCTTCGCACCTCTTGAGCTTCGCTTTCGCTGCCACTTCAGCATGGGGGGGGGCAGTTCAGCTACTGTATTCCCACTGCATTCAGAACTCGAGCAGCATTTCAGATCCCAGAGCAGCAGCTTGAGTCGCTTGAGCCGCTCGTACAGTTCTGTGAGACTTGGATTTGTGAGCCAACGGAATTCGCATGATCAATTAGAGTCTATGCGATGCTGACTAAGGGAGAAGTCCTGCACTACTAGTCGTAATAACGAGTGATCGTGCCCCTTTGCAATTGTTTTTTCGATACTCTCTATCACTAACTTGCAGTGGGCAAAGCGTTTTGACATTTGTTGTACGTGCAGTCTGTTAAACTTTGCCTAACAACATTTCTTACACAAGAAGACCTACAAGAAAAATATGTTTTGATTCGGGTAAATCTCTTTATTAAGACTCTTGACCAATCAGAAGAATATGAATTATCTGACGCGTGGCAATGTAACGATATATACCGATTTTTTTCGGCAGCAATTGCGTAAGCTGAAGCCGCGTAGCGGCTGAAGCTTAGTAGAGCAATTGCTGCCGAAAAAAATCGGTACATGTCATTATTGTACCCTTTTGACTTCCCTTGTCTATGGCCCAGACATAGTGCGGATGCTGAGTATGAAATGCGATTGTTGCCGGAATGCGCTTTGAAAGGGTTGTAGAGATAATCAATCGTCTATGGCAAATTTAGTTGCTCTCTAAATGAAAGGGTTGTAGAGATAATCAATCGTTTATGGCAAATTTAGTTGCTCTCTAAATGAAAGGGTTGTAGAGATAATTAATCGTTTATGGCAAATTTAAAGGACAGTGAAGACAGCTAGCCTGGCTGCCATGAGTTTATTCTCAAGTTGATTTTGAGCTTGAATTAATTCTCCTATTCGGAGTGCAAATAGGAAAAGTAGCTATGATTCGCTACGCAAACATTCCTGGCGGAGAAATATGTGGACTCTCCACGGACGAGTTGGCTTTTGTCACCCGAGAGTCGAGCACGCGCTACGTTCTGGAGATGGACAACCTGGATCGATAATCAAGCGATTACACTAATGACGGGACACAAGAATTCGAGCTCAGTGGATGTATACAAGCGGCGAGACATGGACTGTGTGGCCCGAATGAGCGCTTGTCTGGCTGCCTATGGGTCCAAAGTCACCAAGATTGACGACGATGCGGAATCCACCATCGAAAGTGTGACAATTGGGTCTGATAGAGGCGAGCTGATGAAAGCACCCGAGGGCGGCCAAGACCTGCCGAGAAGCCTCTGTGGTGGTCAGTTCCACAACTGCACATTCAACTTTTACGGAAAGTAAAACAATTGATTCGATCGGTTTGTTCTTAAGAACTTTTTGTGACTATGAAACACTTTCGCCGTGTTGCTATTGTTGTTCCTTGTTTTGATAGCCAAATACATTCGTCTGAAATCCGGCAACAATCGAAAAAAGCCGACAAACAATTAAATTGTTACCGCAAGTATGAATGCCGGAAACCATAGACAAAAGGGTACAAAATGCGTTGCATGAAAAAGCATTGCGGGCAATTCGATCGCGGGCAATTCTCGTGCTTCCAATAAAACATTAAATAGGTTTTCACCTGTCTCCTTGAAGATCATCAGAAATGGGACAAGATAGCAACGACTGTTCGAACCCCTGCCTGTGACACCCCAGAGTTCTGCTAGGAGACCCGGATCTGCCTGCTATCGGAGGCGAGATCGAAATTTAACGGTAATAAAATACGAATTAAAAGTGAGAGTGCCCCTGAAATGTTTTACTGAAATCTTTTAGGCGCGCTACTGTAAGTAGGCAATATCGCGAGTTCATTTCTAGCCGTTAAAGCTTTATTTCCCAGTTTGCTATTAACTGCAAACTTTCTCTGCTATCATCAACGAGTAAAGTGCTGAAATTTAATTTTTTTGTTCTCATCCTTAGGCTTTCAGGTGAAAAGTGATAGCTCGTACTAGTTTTAAGTCTTAGCACCTGCGCTAAATGACGAATGTAGCATCCTCTTCTACAATAAAAGGTGTTTAAAAGCCCAGACTAAAACAAGGGGCGCAACATTTTTACTTGCAGGGCCAGATAAAGAGTTTAGATCATTGCTGCGGGCCAGATGAGAGTGGAAAGGAGATAGAATGGGAGAGAGAGAGAACAAGAAAGAGGAGATGACAAAAGAAAGGAGAGATGAGAGACGCGATAAATGAAGAGATGAGATAGAAGATACTCGTATTGTAGAAGATAGAATGAGATATGTTCATGTAGATACGAGTAGAAGATAAGAGAGAGATGAGAGCGGAGAGAAAAAAGGTGAGGAGCTGAGAGGAGAGAGTAGAGAGAAGAGGAGATGAGAGGAGAGAGGAGAGGAGATGAGAGATGAGAAAAGAGCGAAGAAAAAGAGAGAGGAGACAACTTAGAAAACACACAAACCCTGAGCGGATTGCTATTGTAAAGTTTCAAAGGACCCGAGGGCAGGATAGAGAGGCTTCGCGGGCCGCATTCAGCCCCCGGGCCGGAGGTTGCCGGCCCCTGCACCGTAAAACCTTGTCCTCCCATGCGAGTTATGCGGGTCCTTTTTGGGCCCACCAGTTTTTGGGAAAGCTCCGGCACCAACTGTTTATCGTGCGATGAGTCAGGCACTGTCACTGCTCCTTATCAAGCCTGCAGTTTACTGGGAAATCTGTAAGGAACAGCAAGGGACTCCTGTGCCCGCTTTGCTTTGGGCCCTGGGAACAGTTCTGCTTCCCAACACCGCCCCTCTCGGTTCATTTGTAAACTCTTTACCGAGTCTAAACTATTATTTATTGCTTCGAGCTGTGCCTCGCTCCCCTTTAACGCATAAACTTATTCCACTCACCCACCTCCGCGGGCGTGACCTCAGCTAGAGTGCACGCGGGTTGGCGGTCTTTGTTCAATCGTGTGGGAACCGTTTTTCCATCGGATGGACCAGCCAGGGTATAAAATGCGAGATTTTCTATCCGAGAATGAAATTCTATTCTTGAGCGCCCCTCATCTTGTGTCAAATCTCCGTTTCCTTGATTCTGCTTAATTCCATTTCAATTGCTCAGCTGCTCACTACCTGCCATGGCTGACGAGCACATGTCCCCCGAAGACGACCAGCAGGCAGCTGGGTACCTCTACCAGCTAGCTCCAAGCAGCGGCCAGTCCGGAACAGACGCCCAGCCAGTCCGCGCTCCATGGCTTCGTCCAGACGAGGACGCCTTATTGAGAGCCCTCGTTGCCGCCGCCACCGGGACAAACTTGCCACTAGCCCTTCGCCAGCTGCGCGCAGACTTAGAAGAGGCCTACCAACGGGCGGTCACCAAGGAAGAAGTCGATGTTGACGCCCGCTGGAGACTGATGTGCCAGCAGATGGACCCGGCCGCGACGCGCGAAACGCTCGATGAATTTCTCCAGCGAGCGGATGACTACGTCCGCCAGAGAGGCCAGCCGTGCCCCGCGTTGGCACTACTAATGGCCATCGCCTACTGGGAGGCTGGGCACCTCCAAAACGGCTGGCTGCCCCACCTGCGAGCCTTCTGGGACATCGCGGTAGAGAAGCGCCCCGAAAGGCTGTTTGTGGAAGGCGACACGGTCCACATCCTCGGCTGGCCCCCCAGCACCGCCTCAGCCCAAGGCCTTCAGGAGGCTGACGCCTCTACCAATGACGCCTCTACCAATAACGCCGAGGAACCCGTTCGACCGCCTGCCAGAGGCACTGCTGCTCGAACCCAGCGCGGCCTCAGCTACGCCCGCCGCGGTGGACGAACCGCCGGCCGCCGCTGAGATCGAGTCCATGCCAAATACTGACTGAAGGAGTTTTTGTGTGACAAATGACAAATACCGGCATTCGTTCCTCATTTGTTTTCTCCCCTCCGTACCCCAACATCCATGCTGTTTGGTGTTCATTGTATGGCCGAAGGTCGGCTTTGACCATGCAGTTGATGGACCAGGGCCTGGAAGCTCTGCACCCCCTCTTGCTATTTACATGCTCGGCCGCTGTATACGGGCCAAAATTTAACCGATCTGTTACCTTTGTTACTTTTAGTATCACTATTCCATTAATTAGTTTTTGTTTTTGCCACGACGCGACCTATAAATACCATTATTATCTCACACCGTGCGGCTCTGTCCTCTGTCGAATAAACAAGTCGAAGAAGCGGCTTGCAGTTGAAGTTCATTAATAAATAATTAGCTATATTTACTGCACCCGAAGTTTGTTAAACTTAGTAGTTTGACTTTATAAGTTCTTTGGCCCGGCTGACAAATTGCTATTCAACAGCTTTACGCTACTTATAGTAGAAATGCTCGAAAACTCAACATTAAATCTACGTATAGGTCATGGTGTCTAAAGAGTGCAAACACAAAAAGTCTGAACGAAAAAGCCAAGGACCACTGTAACTGTATATAACATTAACATATGTAACAACTGTATATAATATAATTATATATAACATACATATATATATAACATATAACAACTGACCTCCTCTCCTGCTTGTGTCGCCTGATCTTTAACCCTTCTTGGTCTCTTGATTTGGCAAAATTCCTGAAATTGATTCCAGAATGAGTAAAGCGTGTCGGCTTGATGGAGTAGCTATATAAACAGGTTACTAGTCAGAAACAGTCCATATTTCTAGTGGCTGCACTCACCTTAGCGGCCGCTTGCACTCTAGCGACAAAATATTCCTCAGCCTCTTCTGATGTTTCATGCCGCCTGCAGTGAAAAGTGCAGTGCAGGCTTGGCGCAAGTGACTTGTCCTTTGTTGAAACATCGGCTTGCATTTATTTCGATGTCTTTGGTATCTCTATTAGATTTTAATTTGATATTACCTCTTTAGCGGGGCACTTCTCTTGAACGGCTCGGAGCGCGGGGCCTGGCTCCTCGGCGCGGCGCTCGGCGCGACGCTTGTCACAGAGTTCGGTCCCTGCTGCTTGGTTTCAGGAAGCTTAGCGGATAATTGTCTGAGTGCGAATATGCATCATACAGGGAATCTAATGCAGGAGTGCCAAGAAAAGAAACCAAGAAAACTCAGCAATTGAGAAGGTCAAGTATGAGCTCGGTTGAGGCAGGGAAAGAAAAAATGGACACGAGATGTGACTGCAGTGTCTCGTGAATAAGATAGTTTCGTTTTGAAACTCTCAACGATACTACGCTTGTAATAATAATAATAATAATTAATACTACATCTGCCCTAACCGACAGCTCAGTCGTGGCTATTGCGTGGCGCATCTGAAGGCCGCGTACGGCTGTTCGGTGGGGGGCGCCACACGCACCCTCAATTACCACAGCTAACGCTGGCACCCATTTTACAGCTGGGTGAACTGAAGCTCACCCAGAGTCCGAATAGTCCGACGCTCTAACCACTAGGCTACAACCTCCTTCGAGCAGTAGTAATTATCCAGTTGGGCAGTTGACTAATAAGCAGCTGTTTAAAAATCAAAGAAAATCATGGTGGCACTGCATTGCTTACCCCTCAGTGGCGGCGCCTCACATGGCGAGCGAAGTTTTTTAGGCTCAGCCACTCACCGCATTGCCGGCATCGTCGCATGGTTGAGGACATGCTGTGAGAGCGAAATGAGAGCGGGTGGAGCTTGGCATCACTGTTGCCGACGGCTGTCACTTTTCCCGCCTTTAATTATGTAATTAAATTTTCACCATTACAAGCAATTAAACAAAAAGTAAACAGTCTTAAAATAAAGAACAGTCAAATTATTTTGGGGTAGTAATTTTTAATTCAGTACAGAATGTTGCTAAACTGGCGATAAGGAAAACGACAACGCCAAAAAATTATTGCAAAAAATTAAAAAGTTAACAAACTAATTAATAGACTTCACAGGAATTAGTTTTTATCCTTGTGAGGTGGGGGTGGAGAAGATCTTTCTTAGCACGGTTGTTTTGAATTTGCTGACACCAGTGAGGTGGGGCGGATTCCTCGTTTGAATTGCCGCCGGCGTTGAGTTCGCACGAATAAAACCGGAAAAACGCGCAGACGAATCACAACGAAATTTCTTCTCCTGTTTACTCCGACAGCCGGGTCCTCAAGTCCGGGGGGAGGGTAGTCGTAATCGTAGCGGAGCGGTCGTTAGCGGCGCGGTCGTTCAAAGCGGAGAAAACACCGGAGATTTCTGACTCCGAAAATTAATGCGTCGACTATCGGAACTCGTTACTTTCAGTAGTTGCTGCCACCACCGTAATTTACGTATGAGTCCCAGAGCTTTCTTTGAGATGAGAACTTGGTTATTTTACGCCCCACGGGCAAATGACTCAAGAAATACTATGGCTTTAGTACAATAAAATAAATACTAATGGTTGGAGTTTATTATATTGACTTATTTCGAGCAGGCTGGATAATAAAATAAATTTTACACGACACTACACGGATGAGACGCGGGCCGAGGTCGAAAATGTTTCGACTGGGCTTAAACGAGCAGAAAACTGTAGCACTAAATTTAAACGGTAGTAGAAAAATAGTAGAAGGAGCAGTTGAAGGAGCAGTTGAAGGAGCAGTTGAAGGAGCAGTTGAAGGAGCAGTCATGTAAATCATCGCTTTAAATAGAGGGGAGTGACTGGTCACGCAGTGGGGACAGAGGCTGGGCATGCACAGTGGGAGAGAAAAATCACGTAAAAGGGCGGCTTAAACACATAGAAAAAAAAACAAAATTACGGCACACATCCAACTCCGTGTAAGCAGTACACGTTGCGGGTATAGACAGAAACCAACATCGGGAGTGATGTCACTCCAATAAAGGGGGAAACGCAGCGGTTCACCATGCACATGCAAAAAAAATTAAACATGCCAAATTCCAGTCATCGCATCTTACGTGGCAACCCGCCTGCCACACTTGCTTTTTGGTCATTTGAATATACAAGTTTTTTGTTATAACAGAGTTCGCTATTCTATAGTTTTTTCCCCGAAACGAGAATCGCAAACGGAAACTCACGAAAGAAGCTGATGCTTGTGCCAAGCTAGACCACCCGCTGTGCCGTGCCGTGCATAGCCGTGCATTCTTAAAAGAAAGTTGATTGACCTAGACAGACTCTTTATCATAAGCAACTGATTGAATAGGCCTATCTATATAATGAAAATATAATATCACCTAAATCTATATGGACCTATGAATATTATAAACCTATTAGGCTAGCTATTTTAAACATTGCTTGCAATGAAGAATTAGAAGAAATGCCCTGGAAATCCTTCTGTACCCTCTGTAAATTCCAAAAATGCACTTTTTCAACTAAAAATAATTTTCAAATTAATTTAGCTCACTTTTCACACTAAAAACAAAGTAAAAAAGCTAATTTTAAAGTAAATTTGTTTGAATAATTAATAAATAAGGTTTATTTAAGTCACTAAGCCTGGTCAATCAGTCACAATTGACTTATTATCAAATAAAAGTACAGAGAAAATACAGTAATTGCTGTTATACAAATTCAAAATAAAATTGTATTATATTTAAAAAAATATTTTAAAGATAAATTGATTTTATTTTAGGGTAAAAATTATACATTAAACTTATTTGTTATTTGAAAAATCATTTTTAGTTAAAATTTTTAGAATTTTTTGGTAGGGGTATATAATTCTATAAAAAGATTGCCAATACCCCAAACATACATGCGCAACAATCGGCCAACCAAGGAAGTCGCAAAAATGCCCACCCAAAAAAACACCAAAGTAGTAGTACTAAGTAGCTGATGAGGCATTTCAGCTTAATAAGACAGTCATAGTTACTCCTGCCGTTTACCCAAAGTTGCGTTAATTTTGATTTGGGTTTTTTTACATGTAAGTCACATTTTTGGCCAAAAACTATGTCGCATTTTTGTTAAAACTAAGTCGCATGGCCGACCAAATTTTGGAGGTTGCGCATGCATACATGCGCAACTGCTGGCCGACCTGGCCGATCCGGCCACCGTAAATCGTGGCTGACCAGGGGTAAGTCGCAAAATTGAGTCAACCAAAAACAGAAAAACACAAGAACCAAGAAAGGCAAGAGGAAAGCGAAAGAAAGAGCAGTTCAGGGAAAATGGTGAAGCAAAAGAAAAACAATTCGCAAAAGAAGCAAACTAAGTTGTAAAAATAATCAGGTAAGTCGCAAAAAGGATCAGGTAAGTCGCAAAAGAAGCAAACTAAGTCGCAAAAAGGATCAGGTAAGTCGCAACAGGAATCAGGTAAGTCGCAAAAGAAGCAAACTAAGTCGCAAAAAGGATCAGGTAAGTCGCAAAAGGGTTAGGTAAGTCGCAAAAGGATTAGGTAAGTCGCAAAAGGGTTAGGTAAGTCGCAAAAAGGATTAGGTAAGTTGCAAAAAGAAGCAACTAAGTCGCAATAAGAGGGAAGTAAGTCACAATCAGAGGCAATCAGGGGGTAGTAGGTGCAAGTGTGGCAAGAGAGCAAAAACAGAATAGAAGCCTTCAACCACAGACAAGATCTTTGAAATCAGAAGCCCACGTCAACAGTTTCCCATTGATTTCTTAAACTCTGGAGCAGGGGTTGGCAAACTCCGGCTCGCGAAGCCCCTCTATCTGGCCCTCGCCCCTCGGGCTCTTTGAAACTTCCTAACCAGCAAGGTTGGTGTCTCTTCAACTCTCATCTCTCTCTTCTTCTCTACCTTGCCTCCCCTCTTCTCTCTCTCCCCCTTTTCCCTCTTCTCTCTCGTCTCATTTTTACTCTCCTCTCTTCTCCCCCTTTCTCTCTACCCTTTCTCCTCAATGCCCTCTTCTCTCCTCTTATCTTCAGAAAAAATATGTGCATATTTTCTTACTTCAAAGTAGAGGGAATAGAAGATTAGAGATAAGCAAACAGAGGAGAGGCGAGCGATGCGATGGGAGAAAAGATAGAAGAGGAGAGAAAAGCTGAGGGAGGAAAAAGAGATGAGAGAGAAGAGGAGATGAGAGGAAAGAGGAAAGAAAAGATGATGGATGAGATCAGAAGAGAGGAAAGAGGAAAGAGGAGAGAGTAGATGAGAGAAGAGAGGATAAAGAGGAGATGAGAGGAGAGTGAAGAGAGGAGAGATGAGAGAGTAGAAAAGAGAGGAGAGATAAGATGAGAGAGTAGAGTGGAGAGAGACGAGAGGGAAGATAAGATGAGAGAGTAGAGTGGAATGGAGAGAGACGAGAGGAGAGATAATAATGTAGAGAGGAGACAGAAGAGATAGGAGAGGAGAGGAAAGAGAGAAGGGATAAGGGATGAGAGAGAAAAGAAAAAGAGGATGAGAAGATTGAGGAATGGAGAGAATTTGCAAAGGCCTCAAATCTTAGTTTAACGTGCATTACTCCCATCTTTGCCTTTTTCCTAACTGTTAACAAGTTTTTGTTTGAGCATGACTTCAAATTTAAAATCTATGCAAAAATAGTTCCGGGAATTAGAATTCAGTGGTTTAAAAATCTGTGGGTTTTCACAGCTTGTATCTCTACTGGATTCGTATTCTGCATCTGATGAGCCATCTGAATCAGGGCTCTCATCTTCCATGCCAAATCGTCTAGCAAATCGTTCTTGAGCTATAGGTCACACTGTATTCTCTTCACTTACTTCTGGACATTCATGAATCATGACTTTTGTAGTATGCTCACTACACTGTACTGACAATTTACTAATTGCTTCATGCCGCCACTAGATGACATACTGATTAGCTGTTATAAAAACGCGAAATCTGCACGCAGCACTAACTAGCTGGCGAGGCAATTAGCTTTAAATTATGGTCATAGTTACTCCTGCCGTTTACCTAAAGTTTTTGCTTTGCTCTTTCATAGGTAAGTCGCATTTTTTATCAAAAACTAAGTCGCACGGCCAGCGTAATTTCAGAAGTTGCGCATGTATGACCCCAAATGCTCTTGCTTAGAAAGTTCCTTAGTCTAACTCCTTAGCTTAGCTAGCCTCATAGCTCTGCAGTGTTGGGCACAATTCCGACACTCCGATACTCCAATACTATCGGCGATACCTTTTGGGTATTGGAGTATTAGAAGTTGATACTTTTTTGATAGTATTGGACTTTGGTAACTTCAATACAATTTTCAAATTTTTTTGATAGTCCAATACTATTTTTAATTTTGAGCATGCAAACAATGAAAGTTTCGTTATAATGAAAGAAAAATTGAATAATTTTATAGAAATTAATGATAAATACTTCACTTTTTGGTCAATGAAGCTGAAATGAATAATATTTTCGTCCTTAAAACTACTTTTTAGAACTTTTTAAAATTGCCTGCCCCTTACCTTATCAGTATCACTTAGTTATTAATTAGTAATTATCATCAAAATGATGATTTTGACAATTTATTTTAGTAAATTGTCATGCTGCAAGTTCTGCAACACTTTCACTGCTAGCCACTGATTGCCAATCGATTCTACAATTTCTACAATATATAATATACACAAGTACTACACTAGTAACACAAGCAATTTAGTGAACAATGCGTACATGCAAACATTCATGTATAGAACAGAAATAAATAAATAAATCCACTATTTTGGGTGCACATATTGGGCAAGGCCAAAGAGTAAAGGGAAAAGAAGTGATACAATTTACTTTAGGTTTATATGTATAGAAAGTGGATATGTTGCCCAATCAGAGGTAAGGCTTTAAAGTCAGTATCTCAGCTGGGAGCATTCAGTCTGGCTGGCAGCTGGCTATATGTACATGTAAGCTAGTGCACCCAACCCAAAAAAATAAGGCTAAGGTTACCCTGCAGGTGCACCAATCACAGACTGGCAGGCCGCCACACT
Source organism: Macrostomum lignano (assembly GCA_002269645.1). Classification (NCBI taxonomy): domain Eukaryota; kingdom Metazoa; phylum Platyhelminthes; family Macrostomidae; genus Macrostomum; species Macrostomum lignano. The sequence goes on along the minus strand of NIVC01000292.1, from coordinate 38,053 downwards.
ATACTAAAACAAAAACAGTACTAATAGGCGTAAAGAAGAATGACTAAGAGGATAATAAATAGTTAATGATTGACTAAGAGGATAATAAATAGTTAATGATTGACTAAGAGGATAATAAATAGTTAATGATTGACTAAGAGGATAATAAATAGTTAATGATTGACTAAGAGGATAATAAATAGTTAATGATTGACTAAGAGGATAATAAATAGTTAATGATTGACTAAGAGGATAATAAATAGTTAATGATTGACTACAGTGGCAACTGTTGGTTTTTATTCGTAAATTTTATTCTATTTGTTTTACTGAAAGCTTCATCATTTAAAACAATGCTAAGCTTGCTTTATTTGCCTTAAAAATCTAGGAGAAGATCTGACAAGCTTAAATTATATGCATTTATATTTGTTAAACATTTCTTTTGGCAAAAATCGGGTATCGGAATAAAGTATTAGAATTGAGTATCGCCAATATTCAAATTTGGGTATCGGACTTTCAGGTATTGGCAATAGTTTTTTGAGAAAGGCTATTGGAGTATTGGTTTTCATCGATACTTTTTTGAGTATCGTGCCTAACACTGTAGCTTTGCTATATAAATCTATATTAGAAATCTTGGGTATAATAATTCTATCTATAATATAAATATATAAGTCAAGAAATGCCTGAAGCTTTTAAATAAGGCTTAAACATGTCAACATTTTATTAGATATCAATAATTTACTGGATTTTGGTTTAATGGTAATAAAGTAAGCCTGCATGATCATTCATATTTTCTTTATAATATTTAAAAACAAAATACTTTAGTCATCATTTAGGCTTCATAATCTAAAAAGAACAATTTAAATAAATACACAGGTTTTTTTACCAAATAATCCGGATATTTTTTAATTACTTTTTTTGTTTTTTTCTTTTTCATATTATGTTTTTAATTTTAAATACTTGTAAGGTTTTTAAAATGAAAGCTATTATATTATAGAATAACTTTATTAATTTTGTTTGGTGAAATATTCCTATCTATGATCTATCTTATTATCCCTTTTCATTCCTTCCCTTATTCATGCCATTTTTTATCTTTCTTGCTATTCCTTTTCCCTACCCTCTCTATTATTCATTTCCCATTTTCCCCAACACCTCTAACTCCCATATAATTCTTAAGATTAATATTGGAATATCATAAGCTTAGCTTGGTCCAATTGCAACTTCATTTTTTCTTTATTCTTTCTGTCATTTTGTATTTTTGTATAAATATACAAGAAATAAAAAATATATAATTATTTCTAGTCTAGTGCAAAGAAAAAAAATTGGATATAACTATTTAGATATTGATCCATTATTTAAGCAGATCATACATATGAAATTTCTGAAATTCATTAGCCAAAATTTTTTTTTTGGAAATTACCCTTAGTCTGCCACAAATAATTTATGCAAGGCAAACTTTTCTATAATTATATGCAATACTTCTCACTGAATTATAAGACAAGGCTTGTAGAATCAAAACTTGATCAATGATCAATGCAATCACAATCCTAAAATCTCTAGATCCTTCAAAGATTACATTGGATACAATCCCAATTATAATCCTATTATCTCAAATTAACAGTCTGTATATTGCTAGATTAGAGATTAGATTAGAGACTAGGGGCATTGTAGGTTGTGCACTAGGACTCACAACCTGAAGGTTGGGGTTTCGATCCCTGATCCAACTGTAAAACAGTTTGTGTTCTTGCTTGAGCAAGACACTCAACTCTACATGGCTTCAGTTCACCCAGCTGTAAAATGGGTGCCAGCATTAGCTGGGGTAATTGAGGGTGTGTGAGGCGACCCCCAGTCCTGGGACTGTGCAGCTATACGCAGCTTTCAGATGCGCCGCGCAATTGGGGCAGGTGCAATCAATTATTATTTATTATTATTAGATTATAGTAACGAATTTGACCAACAAATTCCGCCCGCCACCCGCAGCATCCCCTGAGCAAGTTGCATCCTCATCAGCGGCTCATCTGGTCGCTGCTGACCAGAGCGCTTCACAACAACAGAGGCAGAGGCGGCGGCGGAGGCGGCCTGCGCCGGTCCACCAGCGGCCTGGTGAGAGCGGAGAGCTGGGGTGCCCGAGTGGAGCGGCCGGCCAGTTTCTGGTCCGACACCAAAAATCTCAACAGCGACATCGAGTCGGACGGCGGCGGTGGCGGCGGTGGCGGCATGTCGGAGGCGGCCCGAGTCCACTTTGCACAGGTGCCGCTCACCCACTCGGGCCGCCCGGTTGAGTCGGGCGCCTTCTCGCCTGCCAACAGCTCGGCTGTCCGGTTTAGCCAGCTGGCCGACTCGCTGGAGCCCCGCGTGCTGGAGGCGCTCGGCCGCATGGGGGTGGACGAGATGACGCCTGTGCAGCGCGGCGCGGTGCCGGTCGGCCTGGCCGGCCTGGACGCCACGGTGCAGGCGGAGACGGGCAGCGGCAAGACCCTGGCCTACCTGGTGCCCCTGGTCAGCCGGCTGGCTGCCAACTATCCTGCCCAGGCTATGGAGCTGGTTAGGGAGGCCGATGAGCTCACCCAGTATCCTAGCGGCCTCATCATCTGCCCGACTAGGGAGCTGGCGCAGCAGATCCTCGCCGACCTGCTTCGCCTCACCTGCTTCACCAGGATCAGCTGCGGCCTGCTGGTGGGCGGCCTCAGTCCCGAGCCCATGCGGCAGAGGGTCAGTGGGGGGGTGGTTATTGTTTGACTGGTCATGCTATGTGGTCATGTGTGTCATGCTGTGTGGTCATGTGTGTCGTGCTGTGTGGTCATGTGTGTGTCATGCTGTGTGGTCATGTGTGTCATGCTATGTGGTCATGTGTGTCATCCTGTGTGGTCATGTGTGTGTCATGCTATGTGGTCATGTGTGTCATCCTGTGTCGTCATGTGTGTCATGATGTGTGGTCATGTGTGTCATCCTGTGTCGTCATGTGTGTCATGATGTGTGGTCATGTGTGTGTCATGCTGTGTGGTCATGTGTGTCATGCTGTGTGGTCATGTGTGTCATGCTGTGTGGTCGTGTGTGTCATGCTGTGTGGTCGTGTGTGTCATGCTGTGTGGTCATGTGTGTCATGCTGTGTGGTCATGTGTGTGTCATGCTGTGTGGTCGTGTGTGTCATGCTGTGTGGTCATGTGTGTCATGCTGTGTGGTCGTGTGTGTCATGCTGTGTGGTCGTGTGTGTCATGCTGTGTGGTCATGTGTGTGTCATGCTGTGTGGTCGTGTGTGTCATGCTGTGTGGTCATGTGTGTCATGCTGTGTGGTCATGTGTGTGTCATGCTGTGTGGTCGTGTGTGTCATGCTGTGTGGTCATGTGTGTCATGCTGTGTGGTCATGTGTGTGTCATGCTGTGTGGTCGTGTGTGTCATGCTGTGTGGTCATGTGTGTGTCATGCTGTGTGGTCGTGTGTGTCATGCTGTGTGGTCATGTGTGTCATGCTGTGTGGTCATGTGTGTGTCATGCTGTGTGGTCGTGTGTGTCATGCTGTGTGGTCATGTGTGTCATGCTGTGTGGTCATGTGTGTGTCATGCTGTGTGGTCGTGTGTGTCATGCTGTGTGGCCATGTGTTGTGTGCCAATGCTGTGATCATGCCAGTGCTGTGATCATGCCAATGCTGTGATCATGCCATTGCTGTGATCATGCCAGTGCTGTGATCATGCCAGTGCTGTGATCATGCCAGTGCTGTGATCATGCCAATGCTGTGATCATGCCAGTGCTGTGATCATGCCAATGCTGTGATCATGCCAGTGCTGTGATCATGCCAGTGCTGTGATCATGCCAGTGCTGTGATCATGCCAATGCTGTGATCATGCCAGTGCTGTGATCATGCCAATGCTGTGATCATGCCAGTGCTGTGATCATGCCAGTGCTGTGATCATGCCAATGCTGTGATCATGCCAGTGCTGTGATCATGCCAATGCTGTGATCATGCCAGTGTTGTGATAATACCAATCCCCTACGCAGATCCTGACCGAAGGCCTGCACATTGCCGTGGCCACGCCGGGCCGCCTGCTGGACTTCATGCAGCGCGGCATCCTGTCGCTGACGGCCTGCCGCCAGCTGGTGCTGGACGAGGCCGACCGCTGCCTGGACATGGGCTTCGAGCGCGACATCCGCAGAATCGTCAGCAGCAGGGAGTTTGGCATGCCGCCCTCGGCCGACCGGCAGACTTCGCTGTACTCGGCGACCTTCCCATCGGACGTGAACCGAATAGTTCGAAATCTGATGCGTCCGGACGACTGCGTCTCTGTCCGGGCTGGCCGGGCCGAGTCCGGGCCCGTGCCGGCCGGCATCAGCCAGGAGCTCCGCCTGATCAGCCGGGGCGAAGCTCAGCGCTTGGAGGCTTTGCAGCGCCTTCTGGCCGAACTCGGTGAAGGCGAGCGGTGCCTGCTGTTTGTGCGGACCAAAGCCGGGGCCGACCGGCTGCACCGCCGCCTGCTGGCTAGTGGCTTCTCCGCTGCGACCATCCACGGCGATATGAAGCAGCACGTGAGTCCGAGATGGGGAGGATGGCGTCTGCGATGCTGCGGAGCTCAGCTAGGCAGCGTTTGATCTTTGTTTTGCGATGAATCGGGCACAGAGAATCCCGCTACAGGGAATCTCGCTACAGGGAATCCCACTACAGGGAATCCCACTTCAGGGAATCCCACTACAGGGAATCCCACTACAGGGAATCCCACTACAGGGAATCCCACTACAGGGAATCCCACTACAGGGAATCCCACTACAGGGAATCCCACTACAGGGAATCCCACTACAGGGAATCCCACTACAGGGAATCCCGCTGCAGGAGTCCCGCTACAGGGAATCCCACTACAGGGAATCCCACTACAGGGAATCCCACTACAGGGAATCCCACTACAGGGAATCCCACTACAGGGAATCCCACTACAGGGAATCCCGCTGCAGGAGTCCCGCTACAGGGAATCCCACTACAGGGAATCCCACTACAGGGAATCCCACTACAGAGAATCCCACTACAGGTAATCCCACTACAGGGAATCCCGCTGCAGGAATCCCGCTACAGGGAATCCCACTACAGGGAATCCCACTACAGGGAATCCCGCTGCAGGAATCCCGCTACAGGGAATCCCACTACAGGGAATCCCACTACAGGGAATCCCACTACAGGAAATCTCGCTACAGAGAATCCCGCTACAGAGAATCCCATTACTCCTATTCCTACTATTCACCTACTAATTCCCAAATTCTAGGTTTCTAAAAATAGACAAACTCTTGGTTTGTTTGCATGAGAATGGAAACCCAGAAGTTTTGCTCGTCTCCGTCCCGCAGTCCCGCCAGCTGTCTCTGCAGAGCTTTAAGTCCGGCCGCAGCTCCGTGCTCATCGCCACAGACGTGGCCGCCAGAGGCCTCGACCTGCCCGGCGTCGGCCTGGTGGTGAACTTCGACGCCCCGATGTACATGGACCAGTACATCCACCGGGTCGGTCGCACCGGCCGCCTGGGCCGCCCGGGCCGGGCCGTCACCTTCTTGGACAGCGGCGACCTCCGCATTGGCGACATTCGCAAAGGCCTGCTCCAAGTCCTGCAGGCGTGCAAGCAGCAGGTGCCCGACTTCCTTGTCAACTATCGGGAGACCAGCGAGGAAGCTGAGGATGACGGCTGGGTGACCCGAAAGCCGAACCGAGGCCCGGCCGGCGTGCCCAACTTCAAGCAGGCGGTCTGGCGCAGCCGGGGCCCCCGCCAAGAGCAGCCGCAGCATCGGCGGGCGGGGAAGCGGTACAATTTCTAGGACTGCCATTTTCAGTCGCTTTGCTGCTTGTGTCTGCTGGATTGGGGTTTTCAGGTGCATGGTGGAATTGCGCTGGTAGAATCCCAATGCCGGGAAATCCCCATTTATAATCCTAATTTTGTGAAATCCCCACCTAGAATCCCAATGCCGGGAAATCCCCATTTATAATCCTAATTTTGTGAAATCCCCACCTAGAATCCCAATGCCAGGAAATCCCCATCTAGAATCCCAATGCCGGGAAATCCCCATCTAGAATCCCAATGCTGGGAAATCCCCATCTAGGATCCCAATGCCGGGAAATCCCCATCTAGAATCCCAATGCTGGGAAATCCCCATCTAGGATCCCAATGCCGGGAAATCTCCATCTAGAATCCCAATGCTGGGAAATCCCCATCTAGAATCCCAATGCCGGGAAATCCCCATCTAGAATCCCAATGCTGGGAAATCCCATCTAGAATCCCAATGCTGGGAAATCCCCATCTAGAATCCCAATGCCGGAAATCCCCATCTAGAATCCCAATGCCGGAAATCCCCATCTAGAATCCCAATGCCATGAGATCCTCATCTAGAATCCCAATGCTGGGAAATCCCCATCTAGAATCCCAATGCTGGGAAATCCCCATCTAGAATCCCAATGCTGGGAAATCCCCATCTAGAATCCCAAAGCTGGGAAATCCCCATCTAGAATCCCAATGCCGGGAAATCCCCATCTAGAATCCCAATGCCGGGAAATCCCCATCTAGAATCCCAATGCCGGGAAATCCCCATCTAGAATCCAAATGCTGAGAAATCCCCATCTAGAATCCCAATGCCGTGAGATACTCATCTAAAATCCCAATTCTGGGAAATCCCCATCTAGAATCCCAATGCCGGGAAATCCCCATCTAGAATCCCAATGCCGGGAAATCCCCATCTAGAATCCCAATGCCGGGAAATCCCCATCTAGAATCCCAATGCCGGGAAATCCCCATCTAGAATCCCAATGCCGGGAAATTCCCATCTAGAATCCCAATGCTGGGAAATCCCCATCTAGGATCCCAATGCCGGGAAAATTCCCATCTAGATTCCCAGATTTTGAGATACCTGGAATTCCTAATCCATAATCCCAACTTCCGGTATTTTCCATCTGGGAATCCCAACTTCTGGGATTATTCGCATCCACTCGCAGCATTTCAATCTGATGGTAATGCCGTATCTGTTCAACAAAGGAGTTTGTTGTTTTTAGTACAAAATACGCTCTAACTGAATGTCTTGTGGAAAATTAGTTCTTAAACTATTTTTATCCCGAGAACTGTGGCTTTGTTTTTCACCGACCTGTTTGGCGGGCTTGATGGCTCTTGAGTGAGGAACTGCATTTTTTGAATCCCAAACCGCCTCCTCTGGCCCGCCTGACTTTGTTCCTGTTGAATTATTTTTAGTCGCATCTCAGATTTATTTGTTCAACCATCCCAATGCAAATAAAGCTTGAAGTCGATCACCTGGTTGAGTTCCACTGCTCCGTTTGAGAAACATCTGAACTTTTCAAAGGTTAGTCTGGCAGACTTGTTTTGGTGACTTTATTTTTTTGCAAACAGGTCATCCCTGGTCACACCTCAGCTGAGTGGAAAACACCATCTCAGCTGAGGACACCCCATCTCTAGCTAAGGACACCTCATCTCTAGCTAAGGACACCTCTTCTCCAGCGGAGGACACCATCTCAAGCTAAGGACACCTCATCTCCAGCTGAGGACACCTCTTCTTCAACTGAGGACACCTCACCTCATCTCCAGCTAAGGACACCTCATCATTAGCCGAGGACACCATCTCCAGCTAAGGACACTGTTGTATTATTGGTGTACTAGCTCTTGTGCTAGAAAAGAAAAATGATCAGCCTCTGGGTATTCAGAACTGGATATCATATCCTGGATATTCTGGATATCCTGGATATTCAGAACTCCTAAAATGCCAGCAAGAACTTGATGCATTTCCGATTGGAGTGCAAACGATGAGTTCACCCAGTCCATTGGTAGTCTCTTATATCTCATAAGTGGCCAGTCTTTCAGGCCTGTTGAAAATGTCGTGAGCATCCTGGAGTCTTCGTGCAGTTCTAGCTGATGAAACATTTTATTGCCATCCAAGTAGGAGAAGTACTTAGCATCGCCAACGTTAATCAGTTGTTCGTCGATGCTGGGCAGTGGATAGTGCTCCTTCCTAGTAGCTTTGTTTAGGTCTCTGAGATCAACCGTGGCTCTCAATTTACCGTTGGCCTTCGGAACAGCCACTATTCTTGACACCCATTCAGTAGTTCCCTTGACTGGCTCGATTATGTCCTCTCTTAACTGCCCTTCTAGTTCTTCGGCAGTTTCTGGTGAAGGTGTGCTGGTATACGCGATGGTGGATGAACAATAGGATTGGCGTTCTCCTTCAGGCGAATCTTAACTTTGCTGTCTTTGAGTTTTCCTATTCCACGGAAGACATCCTTGAACTCTTCCAGAATCACTTGCGTTGGCTGCTGAATGTTCTCGATATGAAGGCAGCTTTTATCCGAGCCCCATGTCAGGAAACCGTGCTTGAAGGCGTCCTCAAATCCGATAATAGTGCGTGCATCCTTTACTGGAGTTATGTGAAACTTCATTTGCTGTGTACTTTCGTTGAGAGTAACTTCCAGATGTACTGTGCCTTGGGTTTCGATGGGGGTCCTGGCCCCGTACGACCAAATCTTGATATGTGATCTCGAGTTAATCTGATCCGGACTCACCATTTTAGCAACTGTGTTGTAGGATATTAGATTTAGATTGGAGCCCGAGTCAATTAGTACATCGCATTTTCTGCCGTTGATGACAGCTTGCTTTGTTGCACCGTTCTTCGCGCTGACGCTTGCTATCGTATGAATCTCCTCTAAGTCTGACGATTCAGTCACGCCCGATTCTTTCGTTTCGTAAACTTGAAGTTTACTTTTGGTTGGTAGTTTGGTTCTGCACATCTTGGCATGATGTCCCACCTTATTGCACTTCTTGCAAGTATCGTTGCGCGCATAGCAGTTTTCTGCTGTATGTGAGCTTCTTCCACAGCGGCTACAGACATCGCGAGCACTGGACTTTCTTCTGGGAAACTGCTTGCTGTCAGTTCCAGTTTTCTTCGATTTAGGGAATCTTCTTGGTCCTTTGGACTGTCCAACTGAATTGACGGTGCTCGGGTCGGAGACGTGCTTCTCAATGACTCCGCTCTGGCTGTTCGTCGATTCGAAGCATCTTCCTATTTCGATAGCTCTCTTCAGAGTCAGAGTTGACCCTTTTTGGATGAGCTTCCGTCTGAGGCTGTTTGAGTTGCAGTTTAGGACTACCAGATCGCGAATTATTCGGTCTTCATAGGACAGTTTGGTTGTTGCATCAGTGGTTGATACCTCGAGGTCGCAGTATTTCGCTGCTTCCCGCAGTCGGCCATGGAAAGAGTCAATGGCCTCACCTTCCTTTTGCCTGATTTGCAGCAGGTTGAAGGTTTCGTATACCACGTTTGTTCCGTCCTTGAAGTACTCGTCCAGTCGGGTCTGAGCCGTTTTGAAGTCAGATCCTGTGTTGTCCAGGTTTTCTAGTATTTTTCGAACTTTCACACCGGCACAGAGCAGAAATGCAGATCGCTTTCTTTTGTCGTCTGTTATTCCGCAGGCGTCCAACCACAGCGTGATTTCCTGTAGGTAGTCCTCCCATCTTTTCGCCACGTTCGATGGATCCTTTTCCGGGTCGAACGGAGATGGCTGAGGTAGTAGGCTCATATTTGGTGTGCCGCCTCTGTCCTGCAGCGGAGATGCACTTTCGCGCCAAGTGCGCTTTTACCGCTGTCACCAATGTTGTATTACTGGTGTACTAGCTCTTGTGCTAGAAAAGAAAAATGATCAGCCTCTGGGGCTGCGACTCACTTATCTGTATATTGAAGCATGACTGAGCCATAGATATAAAATAAGCATTTACATTTGCATTCGTTGGAAATACAATAGACACCTCATCTCCAGCTGAGGACACCTCATTTCCAGCTGAGGACACCATCTCCAGCTAAGGACACCTCATCTCCAGCTGAGGACACCATCTCCAGCTGAGGACACCATCTCCAGCTGAGGACACCTCATCTCCAGCTGAGGACACCTCATCTCCAGCTAAGGACACCTCATCTCCAGCTGAGGACACCTTATCTTCAGCCGAGGACACCATCTCCAGCTAAGGACACCTCATCTCCAGCTGAGGACACCTCATCTCCAGCTGAGGACACCTCATCTCCAGCTGAGGACACCTCATCTCCAGCTGAGGACACCTCATCTCCAGCTGAGGACACCTCATCTCCAGCCGAGGACACCTCATCTCCAGCCGAGGCCACCTCATCTCCAGCTAAGGACACCTCATCTCAAGCCAAGGTCACCTTATCTCCAGCTGAGGACACCTCATCTCCAGCTGAGGACACCTCATCTCAACTTCCAGCAAGTTGTATACTCGTGCAAGTATGCATACGAGCGCAGATAAGAACAAAAGCCATAGTCAAAGACTTGCATTAAGCCAACTTCGTGGTGAAAAATCTGAGTGTAAAACCAGTGCTTTTTTAGCACTAATATTAGTAGTGGCTCAATATGTATTTCAACATGCAATGATTAATATTCGGATTTAGTGTGCAAAAATATCAGCACAACACGCATTCAAGCAATAAAAATGTGCTTCGAGGTAAGCAAGCAGTTCATTCATTCAGCGGTTTCAAGCAAATCAGAATGTAAATAAAATATCTGCCAGTTTAGAAGGTTCATAAAGTACTGCGAAATTCGATGGTTTCGGCCAATGGAAACTTTTTACACCTGGGAGGTAGAAGAAAACAAACAAATCAATTGCGAGGATTCTATATCAATAAATTAAAAAAAATCAACCGAGCAATCCGTAGCTGCTTATGTTGAGTCAGTCGAATTTATATCCTTGCTATAGGTAGCTTTATGGTTCCATGGGTACTTTCTTGTTGCTATGGGTAGCTTTCTTGTTGCTATGGGTAGCTTTCTTGTTGCTATGGGTAGCTTTCTTGTTGCTATGGGTAGCTTTATGGTTCCATGGGTAGCTTTCTTGTTGCTATGGGTAGCTTTCTTGTTGCTATGGGTAGCTTTCTTGTTGCTATGGGTAGCTTTATGGTTCCATGGGTAGCTTTCTTGTTGCTATGGGTAGCTTTCTTGTTGCTATGGGTAGCTTTATGGTTGCTATGGGTAGCTTTATGGTTCCATGGGTACTTTCTTGTTGCTATGGGTAGCTTTCTTGTTGCTATGGGTAGCTTTCTTGTTGCTATGGGTAGCTCTATGGTTGCTATGGATAGCTTTATGCTTTCCATGGGTAGCTTTCTTGTTGCTATGGCGATTTTTTTTCAGAACTGAATTGGGGTTTTACAGTGAAAATTTCATGGATGTCATTGAGATTTTCACGGTTGCTATGGTGATACCTCGCCTTCTTTTAGGCAAGCAGAAATCGTGTTTAGGTTTCAGACGTAGCAGTTGGACTGCGAGTCCTCTGCTGGTGAGTCTCCGCAACAGGACGTCGGCTGGGTGGCGGACAGGCGGGGCGGCGGTGGCGGCGGCGGCGACTGTCTCGCCTGCGGCAGCGGCGGGGCCGTTTCAACGGCGTAGGCGGCATTGGGAAAATTATCCCCATAGTCCGGTTCGTAGGGATTCTCGCCGGCCTGCTGCAGCGGCAGGTCCTCGATGGAGTCGTAGCAGCTCTGGCTTTCGCTGCCGCCGTCGCGAACTTTGCCAGCTGGCCGACGCGTGAAAACCGCGGCAAACCGGGGGCTGTCATCAGCGCGCCGGCGCCTCCGCAGCAGCAGCAGCAGCACGAAGAGCAGGGCCAGCGCCAGCACGGCAATCACGGATAGCAGGACGGCCGTCAGCATCGTGGCGGAGCCGGCGGACTGCGGAATCAATCGAACCCATTATTGAGTTCATTTTATGACCAGTAAGACCAAATAAAGACAGCAATGCGCTTACAATGCTACTTATTTAGATAAGTAGTGTAATGAGACCTAATTAACAGGCAAAAGCGCGAGTCGATGCAGAGTTGGCGGCAGTGCAAACTCCATTTTATGCGCGCATAAACAGCTGCCCGTTGACCTCCTAGTGGGGGCCAAAAAATCTAAATTAAGCCCTCACTTTCAACTTTCTGCGTTCATCTTGATTAATCAACCGGTTAAGAAAAGCGGCTGAAGCGGCAAACGCTCTTTCCAATGCTTCTGTTGCTTCGCAAATTTAAACAAAATTATAAACGAAAAATAAACTGGAAATATTGAAAAAAGCTAGAAAGCATCTTTGGTGCTTAGATGGCGAGGCATATGACCTTTCCAAATACAGGCAAGTTACTCTCGCCGTTTACCTTTCAACGTATGTATCGCTTATGACCTAATTGAGTTACTGATGATGACTCACCGCGGTGTCGAGGGCTGACGCGGCCACCGGCTTCGGCTGCGGCGGCGGCAGCAGCATCGGCGGCAGCTGGCAGAGCCGGCCGGAGAAGCCCGGCTGGCAGCGGCACTCGAAGCCACCGCGGGTGTTGACGCACGTTGAACCGTGCTGGCAGGGCGACACCAGGCGGCACTCGTCGATGTCGCGGTCGCAGAGGTCGCCCTGGGTGAATTATGGGGCGAATCGTGACGAAAAATAGATCAGACAGATCCCAAATAGATCAGACAGATCCCAAATAGATCAGACAGATCCCAAATGGATCAGACAGATCCCAAATAGATCGGACAGATCCCAAATAGATCGGACAGATCCCAAATAGATCGGACCGATCCCAAATAGATCGGACAGATCCCAAATAGATCGGACAGATCCCAAATAGATTAGACAGATCCCAAATAGATCAGACTGATCCCAAATAGATCGGACAGATCCCAAATAGATCGGACAGATCCCAAATAGATCGGACAGATCCCAAATAGATCGGACAGATCCCAAATAGATCGGACAGATCCCAAATAGATCGGACAGATCCCAAATAGATCGGACAGATCCCAAATAGATTAGACAGATCCCAAATAGATCAGACTGATCCCAAATAGATCGGACAGATCCCAAATAGATCGGACAGATCCCAAATAGATCGGACAGATCCCAAATAGATCCTAAATATATCAGAAAGATCCCAAATAGATCGGACAGATCCCAAATAGATCAGACAGATCCCAAATAGATTAGACAGATCCCAAATAGATCCCAAATATATCAGACAGATCCCAAATAGATCGGACAGATCCCAAATAGATCAGGCAGATCCCAAATAGATCCCAAATAGATCGGACAGATCCCAAATAGATCGGAAGATCCCAAATAGATCAGAAAGATCCCAAATAGATCAGGCAGATCCCAAATAGATCAGACAGATCCCAAATAGATCGGACAGATCCCAACTAGATCAGACAGATCCCAAATAGATCGGACAGATCCCAACTAGATCCATGGTCGCTCACCTGATACCCGGTATCGCACACGCACTGGCCGGCGCCCGAGGCCCCCGCCGGCGCTGCGACGCACACGCCGTGCATGCAGGTGCGGCCGCCGGCGCCGCCGCAGGGCTGCAGGACGGTCTGGCAGCGGGGCCCGGCGAGGCCCTCCGGGCAGCGGCAGACCGGTCGGTCACCGGCGTCGCTGGCCGCGCATATGCCGCCGTGCTGGCAAGCCGCCGAGGCGTCGGCGCAGGGGTCGCGGCGCGAGCAGCCGGCGTCGGGGTCGAGGAAGCCGGGCAGGCAGACGCGCTGGCCGGTTGCCAAGTCGCAGCCGAAGCCGCCCTCCTCGGCCGGCCGACCGGGCGTGCAGGCGACTCGACAGGCGGGGCCGGCGCGGCCAGGCCGGCAGGAGACCCAGGCGTGCAGGGACAGCTGGTCGCCCCTGGCCAGCGCGCCGGTCAGCAGGGCGGAGCTCGGCTGCGTTGCGTTGAAGCTGACGATGAAGCGGGAGTCCAGCACCCCAGTTGTGAGGTTGGCGAGCGGCAGCGTCCAGCGGAACTGCTCTATTAGCTCGTCGGGGGTCAGCGGGTCGTGGTCTTTCACAGTGACCTGTGGGAGAGGTCAGGATTGGGATTAGGCACAGCTTATCAGTGTCTGCACCACTCAGCCCCAGCATCCCTGCAGCTGCATCAGCTTAACACCTCAATATCCAGCATCCCTGCAGCTGCATCAGCTTAACACCTCAATATCCAGCATCCCTGCAGCTGCATCAGCTTAACACCTCAATATCCAGCATCCCTGCAGCTGCATCAGCTCCAAACCTCAATCCCCAGCTCAACAGTGTCTGCACCACTCAGCTCCAGCATCCCTGCAGCTGCATCAGCTCAACACCTCAATATCCAGCATCCCTGCAGCTGCATCAGCTTCACACCTCAATCCCCAGCTTATCAGTGTCTGCACCACTCAGCCCCAGCATCCCTGCAGCTGCATCAACTCTGCACCTCAATCCCCAGCCCATCAGTGTCTGCACCACTCAGCCCCAGCATCCCTGCAGCTGCATCAACTCCGCACCTTAATGTCCAGCAGGTCACCCAGTTCATCAGAGTCTTTAAACCAGAATCGCAGCGGATTTGAGAGCTGTCCGATTTTGTTGCCAAACTGAAGCACTCGGTGCGCATTGTCCACTGGCTTGGACTCGAAGCTGGTCAGAGCTCTCCTGCCGATAGGGCCAGCAGTCACAATGAAGTAGGGATCGCACAGATCCTTAATGGCAAGCAGGCCCTGGTCACAGTGGTTTGGGTCCTTCTGCCGGTAATAGTCCAGGCGGATGTGCAGAACTCCAGCAAATTCTGTAGCCTAGGTGGGAATTTAGAAATATTTAATTAGAGCTTCTTTTTTCTGTTGCTCGATTTTATCGATTTTTTTTGCATACAAATGGTTTAAGACTCAGCATGACTAAAGACAAGACTAAAGGCTGAAGACAAGAAAAGCTATACTTTTGCAACTTAATCATTTTAGGGCAATTTTCATATTATAATGATTGTTATTGTTATCCCAAACTAATACAATACATTAAGGTGCTAATTTATAAGAGGTGCTAGAATCATTGGCTCCCTGAATGCTTAAACTCTTGAATATCTAGAAACTATTTGTAATAAGATTAGTGTTTTAAAGGCTCTACTTTATACTATTTAAAATATTTATTTAGTTGGTTGTCACTTTATTTAGTGATTGTTATCTAAAAGATTGCAATTTTCCATTTTTGGCATACATAGGTATGCATTTAGCTATGATAGGATTTTAGCTCTAGCATATACCAAATTATACAATCTAGACCCTAGATTATATTGTTAACAGAAAAAGTAATTCAAACAAAGGGGCATTTGGACAAATTTACTAAACCAATGTTTAATTTAGACTTAAATGAAAATCATGTCATATTTTATTAGATCTAGGTAGATATTCTTAGATAAGAATATAGTATTATAGTCCAATATACTAAAAATTACCTTTTCAAATACTTTAAAATGATGGTCACTTAATAAATTATGCATTATGTATATATTATGCAATGCAATATTGTGTATATGTTCATGGCTGGATGTGCGCCAAGAATTCTTCTATTAAACTCTTACATATATGAAGTGGGTAAAGCAGGTTAATAAATTTCAAATTGTACCATACTGCAATTGACATATTGTTTCTAAAATACGTATGTATATTTGAATTTTGTAAATATAAAAATTCATTGAACTATAACAAAAGAAAAGAAAGGCTATTTCAAGAATAACTATAATTTAAAATTCATTTCATTTTGTCAATTGGGAAGCCATTGATCTTAGTCTATAGTCTGGATCATGATAGGTGCATGCCCGAACAAAAATTGATAGTTACAAATGCATGCCAAAAAAATTAAGTGTACACCCATTCTTAAAACTCTGCCAGTATTGTGACAATAAATTACCTTTTTTCATTGCATAATAGACCCTTTTTGACAAATAATTTGGTTAATTTTTCTGCTTTTTTGGTGATACTATTTATAGTGGAAAATTGATACATGCAAAGAGTTGTTTAAATGCCTTATTACAAGCTTAAAAACCTGGAAAGCAGGAAATTTATGCTTAAAAATGAACTTTTTTATCTTTCTTCTACTCTACAATAATTTTTCTGCATGATTCTACAAAGTGCACGCCAGGTATATTTTCTTAGGAGTGATATATGCCAACTATGCATGCCTACTTTTGGCATACAAGGCCAATGCATGCCTAAATGTTTGGGTATATACTACATGATCCGGAGTGTGGATCTTATTCTTAATCACTTTATCAACTGACCAATCAATAAGACCTCTAAACTTGGTCACTTCATCAATAGCAAATACTGCTACCCCTGCCAAATAATCACTTTTTTGTCAACTATTTGATAAAATACCAATTGACAAAATGACCAGCACCCATCATTTGTATACATAGCATGGGTTACTCAGACCCCACTTTAAAAGCTAAGACAAATTGACAGGCCCTTTAAATTTAATCACAATTTAATTTTAATCAATACAATTCCAATAAAAAAGGCTGAAAATGAAAAAAAAACAAAACAAAAAAGCTTTATACTTACCTTTGGTCTATAAGCCAAATCCAAAGCAAATAAATTGACAAGTACAAATGCAATAAAAAGGACAGTATTTATTTGTCTGATGCATCCAGACATCTTTGACAAAACCAGATCGAACAAATGGATGACAGAATTTGAGAAATTTAATCTTTTACTATATTATAGTAATGGCTCAATGACCTAAAATTACTGAGGATAGCCAGATAGATAGAGCCTGACGAGTTTATGATAAAATTTAAAAGTTGAATACAAATTAATAATCTTCATAGGTGACGATGTGATTGGATGAAAAAAGTTTAGCAATTTTACTGTTTTACACTGTTTTTGGCCTTTAGGCACGTTTTGATAAAGTTCATTCACAGACCGATTTGGTGTATTAACACAGATTGACGAACTTGAGTCCCGCAAAATGTTTAATATTTCATTTCATTTGAAGGTGGTGGAAGTGTGGCAGTCGGGTTGCCACTTTGGTATAGGAATTATTTTTTGTTCAATTTACTAATTTGAACTTTAATCATGTGCCCCAACACCCGGAATTTTTGCGTAATCTGTCAACGGTTGATAATTCGTCATTTTTTTTCACAGGTTGTCTTCTCGTTCCCAATTTTGTTCCTCCCATCTGTCCCACCTTTGAAGCAACGTTTCCCCACTCTTGTTGTTTTTCTTTCCGGTTTATTTTCTGCGTTACCGCCTCTGTCCAACCTGGTGCCCAACCTTTTGTCCAACCCGTTGCCCAGCTGCCAGTCCAACTTTCGCCCCTGTTATTGTTTGTTTTTTTGTTATCTATTTATTTGCATGCTTCTCAACTCTCGCTCAAAAACTAACGCTCAAACTCGCGCTCTCCCTCTCTCAAACACTCTCAACTTTTCTTTAAGGAAGCCTCCGCCCGGCTCCCGGACCGACTGACTGACTTAGTAATACTTTTATAAGTCGTATCTTAATCTTTTAGTGCACCGCGGCTCTGTTCGAGTAATTATCTTCGTCGTGCTTAATTAACTTCCACCTGCCTGCTAAGCCATAATCGTCTTTACTATAATATTCAGTTAAACAATAATAATAATAATAATAATATTTCGCTTATATTGTTCCATAACTAATTCATTAAGCCCATAGCCTATCTTGAGTTATTTGCCCACGGGGCGTAAAACGAACCAAGTTCTCATCTCCAAGAAGCTCTGAGACATTAACGTTCCGTAATACGTAAATTACGGTGGTGGCAGCAACTACCCTACTAAAAGTAACAAGTTCAACTCATCGACGCATTAATTTACGGAGTCAGAATCTCCTGTGTTCTACATCTGAACGTCCGTGCCGCTCTACGACCGCTCCGCTACGATTACAACTACCCTCCCCCGGACTTGAGAACCCGGCTGTCGGAGTAAAAGGAGAAGAAATTCATTGAGATTATCTGCGCGAGTTTCCGGCTTTATTCGTGTTTCAACAACGCCGGCGGCAATTCAAACGAGGAATCCGCCCCACCTCATTGGTGTCAGCAAATTTTCAAACCGACCGACCAGATATCCTTTCTTCTCCACCCCCACCTCAGAAGCAAAAAAGAGCTATTCTGCGATTTGGTCGTAATTCTTGATGATTATGGCAAAAGGTAATTCAATTAGTTTAAAATTAATTTAAAATTACAAGAGGGTTATTTCAGAGCATAACATTCGGAGATGACTTCAAATGTGTTTAAACGTTTTCAATAGCGGAAACTTTACAATAATTCGATTTTCTAAGAAATAACTTAGACCCAATAACAGAATAACGGAATTTCAACGGAAGCCGCTATCTAATGACATGTTCGCTTAGCGAATGCCGAATGAACGTGCATATTGCTCTTATTGAAGAGTATAGGCATTCCAGATTTAGGTGTAGCAAGACATTATCAGTAGTGAATTCAGGGGTAGCGCACAAAGGGTGTGTGCGCCCATAGAGTTTTTTCTTTTCTCTGCGTAATACGACCTGAATAATTGAATAAATAAATAATCAAAATCAAATCAAATCAAAACTACCTTGGTAATCTGCGCCCCGTTCAAAAATTTCTAATTTGCGCCTGGACATGATACTTTTCTTCCTTAATAATGTCTAATAATCAATCAATGTAAACATGACTGTTTTTTAATCATTGCTAATTGCTATGCTATCAGCCCATGGCTATGGTGATGTCATGCAGCTTTTGTATTTCACTATTTTATGCTAGATTAAAAGCATATTAGATGAGGACTAAAGTTAATAATATACCATTACTAGTTATACAAAGATAGATAAAAAACTGTTTAAAAAATTAAATTCTGATTGTGATTATTCTATATGGTAGTATACTATATTTGAAAAAAAACAAAATAAAAATTTCTGATTTCTTTCATATTTTATTTTCAAACTACTATATCTATCACTGAAAACAGTTTTCTATTTGTTCTAGACATGTATTTTAGCCATTTCAACATAATTTTAAAGAGTTTTGGAAGCATTTTTGTTTATAAGACAAAAGCAAAACACTTTAATACAATTTAGTTTAAATTTATAAATTTAGTACAATAATACAAAAAATTTATGTTAAAATATTCTATCCACAGCAATGGATGAGCTGGCTTGGCTTCTTGAGCGTGAGTACATTGCCACTTTACAACAGTTGCAAGTTATTGTGGACCAGTCTGAAAAGAAGCTTGCCCAACCTGCCAGTAAATTTCTGTTCACTCCCAATGAGTGAGTACCCAGAATGTCTAATGGTACCAGTGCAAATTTGTTTATCTTAACTTTAATCTCAGTGTTGCTAAATTTTAGACAGTGCAGTCTCAAAGCAGTAGTCACTCTCAATGGAGACGAGATAACAGAAGCAGTAAGTTCCAACTGTACTCTTAGCCTATACTTTATTGTATTTAGAATGAACTTCTAGTCAAAGAGTGAATGCTCATTCCTAAATGGTGACCGATAGTTGGATGCGTGAATGATATACATGTGCGTGAATGACCAAAGCCAGTGCGTGAATGGTCAAGCTAGTGCGTGAATGACCAAAGCCAGTGCGTGAATAATCAAAGCCAGTGTGTGAATGACCAAAGCCAGTGCGTGAATAATCAAAGCCAGTGCGTGAATGACCAAAGCCAGCGTGTGAATGACCAAAGCCAGTGCGTGAATGACCAAAGCCAGTGCGTGAATGACCAAAGCCAGTGCGTGAATGACCAAAGCCAGTGCGTGAATGACCAAAGCCAGTGCGTGAATGACCAACGCCAGTGTGTGAATAATGTAGAACCGACCTCTCCCTCGCGCCGCAGGACATCAGCGTCGAGAGCCCCTTCAAGCAGTTCTACCGCTGCGGCATAGCCGAAGGCAGTTCCTACAAGCTGCAGCAGGTGAGCTCATTTTTGGAGTTATAATTTTGTCACTGGGCGCTGCTGGGGATCGCGCACTGTCCGGCTGGCTTCGCCCTTGCCTCGGCCGGGGAGGCGTGTAGGGGCAGCTGTGAGTGAGCTGTGCAGGAACTCCCGAACCCCCGCCACCCCTGGCAGTTGCACCGCCCTCTGCGGGTTTGTCTCCTCAACCGCTCGATCTGTCGCAAAAGAAGCAACTGCAAGCAGAAATGCAGCCCAACTCTGCTTCGGACCGGTTCTGCCCCCACACCCACCGCCACCCTCACGAGCCGCGGTTCTGCTGCTTTCAGCAGTTTCAAACCATATCGCAATTCAGCAATGCGCCTTGAAGCAACCTGCTCTTTTATTACTCTGGCTGAACTCTGTTTACGAATGTGCTGGAACCTTCCAGAAGTCTTCTGTGTGCATTTTTGTGCACGCAAATACTCTATCGATTACAATACTTGTCTGTTGAAAACATGCACTGCATATAGCATATAGAGTATTCTGCCGGCGACTCAGTGTACTCTGGGGCCTATAGATACCATGGGACATCCACAGGCAGCACTGGCACCATCTATAGACACTGGGACATCTACAGACAACACTGGCATCCATCTATAGACACTGGGACATCTACAGACAACACTGGCACCAATCTATAGACACTGGGACATCTACAGACAACACTGGCACCAATCTATAGACACTGGGACATCTACAGACAACACTGGCACCAATCTATAGACACTGGGACATCTACAGACAACACTGGCATCCATCTATAGACACTGGGACATCTACAGACAACACTAATACCATATAGACACTGGGACATCTGCAGACAACACTGGCACCCATCTAGAGACACGGAAACATCTACAGACAGCACTGATACCCATCTATAGACACTTGGACATCTGGACAGAGAACACGAGACTGAGACCCCTCTAAAGACTCTGAAACGTCGCAAGACAATCTTGAGACCTCTGGAGATCTTCTTTTGACCTCTAAGCCCGGCCTCTCTAAAGACAGTGAAAACTTTTTAGACGCCCTTGCGATTTTTCATGAGATTGTAATTCCCCTCTAGACATCTGGGCACATCTACCGGTAGAGACATCGGAACTCATCTAGAGGATTCGCGCTGAGAAGCTCACCTGAGCCGCCCACAAATCTGCCAAATCCGCAGCTCATCGGCTGCGGCAGCACCCTCCAGGCCGCCAAGCTCTGCATCCAGCAGGCCTGCGAGGTCGGCTGCCAGTCCGAGCCGGCGCGGACCCTCGAGACCCTGGACCGAATTTTTGCCTGCCTGAAGTCCGCGCGGGACCACGTGGTGCTGCCGCAGAAGAAATCCGTTGAGGAGCTCGCGCACAGCCGGCACAAGGTGGGGAAGCCCGCCTTTCTTGTGGCTGTTCTTGTAAATTTTTAAATTGGTGTTATGATTGGTGTTCGAATTGGTGTTCTGATTAGTAGTGTTCTAATTGGTGTTCTGATTAGTAGTGTTCTAATTGGTGTTCTGATTATTGTTCTAATTAGTGTTCTAATTGGTGTTCTAATTAGTGTTCTAATTAGTGTTCTAATTGGTGTTCTGATTAGTGTTCTGATTAGTGTTCTAATTGGTGTTCTGATTAGTGTTCCAATTGGTGTTCTGATTAGTGTTCTAATTGGTGTTCTGATTAGTAGTGTTCTAATTGGTGTTCTGATTATTGTTCTAATTAGTGTTCTAATTGGTGTTCTAATTAGTGTTCTAATTAGTGTTCTAATTGGTGTTCTGATTAGTGTTCTGATTAGTGTTCCAATTGGTGTTCTGATTAGTGTTCTAATTGGTGTTCTAATTAGTAGTGTTCTAATTAGTGTTCTAATTGGTGTTCTGATTAGTGTTCTAATTGGTGTTCTGATTAGTGTTCTAATTAGTGTTCTAATTGGTGTTCTGATTAGTGTTATAATTAGTGTTCTAATTGGTGTTCTAATTGGTGTTCTAATTGGTGTTCTGGTAAGTGTTCTGATTAGTAGTGTCTTCTAATTGGTGTTCTGATTAGTGTTCTGATTAGTGTTCGAATTGGTGTTCTGATCAGTGTTCTAATTGGTGTTCTGGTAAGTGTTCTGATTAGTAGTGTCTTCTAATTGGTGTTCTGATTAGTGTTCTGATTAGTGTTCGAATTGGTGTTCTGATCAGTGTTCTAATTGGTGTTCTGGTAAGTGTTCTGATTAGTAGTGTCTTCTAATTGGTGTTCTGATTAGTGTTCTGATCAGTGTTCTAATTGGTGTTCTGATTAGTGTTCTAATTGGTGTTCTGATTAGTGTTCCAATTGGTGTTCTGATCAGTGTTCTAATTGGTGTTCTGGTAAGTGTTCTGATTAGTAGTGTCTTCTAATTGGTGTTCTGATTAGTGTTCTGATCAGTGTTCTAATTGGTGTTCTGATTAGTGTTCTAATTGGTGTTCTGATTAGTGTTCCAATTGGTGTTCTGATTAGTGTTCTAATTGGTATTCTGATCAATGTTCTAATTGGTATTCTGAATAGTGTTCTAATTGGTGTTCTAATTGGTGTTCTGATTAGTGTTCTGATTAGTGTTCTAATTGGTGTTCTGATCTAATAAGTGTTTTAATTGATGTTGTATTCGGTGTTCTAATTAGTGTTCTAATGAGTTTTATAATCGGTGTTATAATTGATATTCTGTTGCGTGTTCTCTAGCGTTCTCTATTATCTCATTGACTGCTCCAGAATTCATTATGAGAGCATTTTGCATATTCTTGATCTTAATTAGTGCTGATGATGAACACATCAAACAGGAGGTGTTCCATCCCTCGGTGCCCAACGACATGAGCCTGTCGATGTACGTCAGCGGTCGCCGCCTGGTGCTGGCTGTGTACTTCCTGCACTACAACACCCGGACAAAATCCTACGACATCAGCGGCCGCTACCACGGACAGGCCGTGGTGCCCTGGCTGAACGACTTGCTGCTGCACCTGAGCAGGGCCATGCTGACCGTGGCTCAGCTGATCGAGAAGCTGCGACAGCTGCAGCTCAGCGGCGCGGCCTAGTTTGAACTGTCTATGACTCAATCTGCCTATGACCCAGTCTGCCTATGACCCAGTCTGTCTATGACCCAGTCTGTCTATGACCCAATCTGTCTATGACTCAATCTGCCTATGACTCAGTCTGCCTATGGCCCAGTCTGTCTATGACCCAATCTGTCTATGACTCAATCTGCCTATGACCCAGTCTGCCTATGACCCAGTCTGTCTATGACCCAATCTGTCTATGACTCAATCTGCCTATGACCCAGTCTGTATATGACCCAGTCTGTCTATGACCCAATCTGTCTATGACTCAATTTGCCTATGACCCAGTCTGCCTATGACCCAGTCTGTCTATGACCCAATCTGTCTATGACTCAATCTGCCTATGACTCAATCTGCCTGTGACCCAGTCTGTCTATGACCCAATCTGTCCATGACCCAAGCTGCTTATGCTCAATCTGCCTATGACCCAATCTGTTTATGACCCAATCTGTCTATGACCCTATCTCCTATGACCCAGTTTGTCTGTCACCGAATCTTTCTTCACCAATGCGATCATGACCAAATTTATCGGATCTGATCTGTCTATTACTGAACTGTCTTTGACCGGAACTTTGACCGGATATCTATGACCGGAACTATTTATGACCGGATATCTATGACCAAAACTATTTATGACCGGATCTATCTATGACCGGAACTATGTATGACCGGATCTATCTATGACCGGAACTATTTATGACCGGATCTATCTATGACCGGAACTATGTATGACCGGATCTATCTATGACCGAAACTATGTATGACCGGATCTATCTATGACCGGAACTATGTACATGTATGACCGGATCTATCTATGACCGGAACTATGTATGACCGGATCTATCTATGACCTGGATTATCTATTACTTTTGCTGCTTAGCATTCAGCTTTATTATTCTGCTATTTCTAAACATTTTTCCAAGCAGATATTTTATGTATAGTTCCAGGATGGAAGTTCTCCGTGAGCTCTTCTTTTTTATTTGCAGAGCTAAATTCCTTGAGAGTAATTTTTGTTATCAAAATATTAGAAATTTTATACAACTCTTCATTCAACTTTTTGCCCTTTTTGCCACTAGCTGGTAGATTAGTTCCTTTAACAGTTTATTTTTTACTCGTCAATTCCAATGCGAATTTAGCTTTTAGTTTAGATTCTAAGAAATGTTTTTCTGTAAGCTTTAGCGTCCGTTCAACAAAATTTTTGTTTATTTGCTAAAATATTAAAATGCAACCTTTTTGTTTATCTGGCTCAACTTTTGCTCACTCAGCTAACTGTGTCCCTCTCGTGTCTCACTCGTGTCTCACTCGTGTCTCACCCATGTCTCACTCGTGTCTCACTCGTGTCTCACTCGTGTCTTACTCGTGTCTCACTCGTGTCTCACCCGTGTCTCACTCGTGTCTCACTCGTGTGTCAATCGTGTCTCACTCGTGTCTCACTCGTGTGTCAATCGTGTCTCACTCGTGTCTCACTCGTGTCTCACTCGTGTCTCACTCGTGTCTCACTCGTGTCTCACTCGTGTCTCACTCGTGTCTCACCCATGTCTCACTCGTGTCTCACTCGTGTCTCACTCGTGTCTTACTCGTGTCTCACTCGTGTCTCACCCGTGTCTCACTCGTGTCTCACTCGTGTGTCAATCGTGTCTCACTCGTGTCTCACTCGTGTGTCAATCGTGTCTCACTCGTGTCTCACTCGTGTCTCACTCGTGTCTCACTCGTGTCTCACTCGTGTCTCACTCGTGTCTCACCCGTGTCTCACCCGTGTCTCACTCGTGTCTCACTCGTGTCTTACTCGTGTGTCAATCGTGTCTCACCCGTGTCTCACCCGTGTCTCACCCGTGTCTCACTCGTGTCTTACTCGTGTGTCAATCGTGTCTCACCCGTGTCTCACCCGTGTCTCACTCGTGTCTTACTCGTGTGTCAATCGTGTCTCACCCGTGTCTCACCCGTGTCTCACCCGTGTCTCACTCGTGTCTTACTCGTGTGTCAATCGTGTCTCACCCGTGTCTCACCCGTGTCTCACCCGTGTCTCACTCGTGTCTTACTCGTGTGTCAATCGTGTCTCACCCGTGTCTCACCCGTGTCTCACCCGTGTCTCACCCGTGTCTCACTCGTGTCTTACTCGTGTGTCAATCGTGTCTCACCCGTGTCTCACCCGTGTCTCACTCGTGTCTCACTCGTGTGTCAATCGTGTCTCACTCGTGTCTCACTCGTGTTTCACTCGTGTCTCCTTGTTTCCGTGTTTCAATAAGTTTTCTCTTATTGCACTTACTAATCGCGAAGAGCATTCGATATTACGAGCTACTTATTTTCAAAGCTTGCGCTATCGCAGTGCTTGCAGTTTTACTATTTCATTCGCAGTGTCCCAACTAGTCAGTGCTGATAGTTAATTCAGCTGCTTCACGGATTGAGTTTGTTAAAGAATTCATAATCAGATAAAACGCGACTGTTTGATATTGATATCCGCACACGGCATTTGTTTAGTTTGCTGTTCACTTTTCAGTTAAAGTGTTGCGTCTTCTGTTGTTGTTTATTTTTTGTTTTCGGCAGCTTTCGATGCCCTGGAATTTATCCTCGAACTGGAGCTCTGGGTGGTTGAGTTGAGCAGGGAGAGGCTGATCGATTCTCTCTGGCGCTGTTTATGACTTTCGAGTTCTCCAATTTGCGGGTGCAGGACTCTGCCAGCTCTGGACTGAGGGGGGGGGTTGGTAATGCGAGTTGGGCACTGCTGGGCGCAGCCAGTGGTTGCAGTTGCTCGTCATTCCGGCACCACCCAAGACAGCGCAGCGTTGCGGCTGCCAACTTGCTGAAGTATCGCTGAATCGATTACTGCAGAGCGGGGGGCTTGGGGGCTGGCCAGGAGCTCCACCTGCTGAATCAGCAACTCTCGGCCGTGGGTGGCCTGGCGGAGAGGGGCGGAGAGTAGAGGACTGCAGCAGTGCCCCCACCCCCACCTCCCCGCCGTTGCTGTCGACGGCTGCAAGCCCGGGAGGCTCCGGAAGAGCAAAACAAAAGCAGCGGCAGCTCGGTCTCGAGGCCAGCTGGTTTTTTGTAGCGCTTCCTTCGCAGGAACGGCGATGGTCCGCGGAGGGTAAGGAGGGGGGGGGCGGTCAGGCGGGTGGTGGCGCGATCGACGCAGCACGAAGGCCGCAATGCTGGTATCGGCAGCGCGATAAAACCGCCGGCCCACCAGCCAGCTGGCTCTTCGCCTGAAGCCTCACTTCTCTCCGAAGTCCCCCCAGCTAACCACGGTGAGTCCCCCATTTGGATCAACCGTTGGCAGAAGAGAGAACCTGCGGAGCGAGAAACTCCACAGCCAGCTTGTCTGTTTTGACAAACGAAACTCTGCTGCAAAAAATCTCAACCAGGCAACTGCATTGCTGGCCGGTTGTCATCAGCAAACATTGCTTCGCAAGCGGCGGCCGGACTCAACATGAGGCTCTGGCTGCTGCTGCTGATCCTCGCTGTCTGGGCAGCCATGTCCGCCAATGGTGCCAGCTTATCCAGCCTTCCAGCCAAGAGTAAGCTGTTGTGTTAGCCTGTGTCCTTTGTTTCAATCGCTCTTACACATCTCTTGCCTATTGGCGAATCTCATGCATACCGGTAAATGCATGCTAAATGTTCCACTGCGTCCTGTCCTGTTCTTTGGACACTTCCTGTCCTCTGGTCCTTTGGGCATCTTTCCTGTCTTTCGGACACTCCCTCCCCTTAGACACTCTTTCCCCGCCTTGGACGCTTCTTCCCCCGCATTGGACACTCTTTCCTGTTCTTTTCTATCGCAACAGGTTTTTATACACTGCTAATAATGCCGGTCTTTCTGGGATGTTCACTGTAGGACTGGAATTTCCCTACAGTGTGTCCACCGCGACCGAAATCCCCGGGTGAGAAAGCCCCCCCCCCCTAACTCAGTAACACAACAAATCCTCGCAGAGGCAATCAAGAAGCCGCCAGCGTCGGCTGCTTCAAGGACAAGGCGAAGCCGCGCGACCTGCCCAAGCTGGCCAGGCTGGGCTCCGTGACGCCTGCGGCCTGCGCTGCCCAGTGCTTCAAGCTGCGGTTCAGCTACGCCGGAGTGCAGAACGGCAACGAGTGCCGGTGCGGCAACAGCTACGGTAGGCACGGCCGCGCCCAGAGCTCGGAGTGCAACAAGCCGTGCAACGGATCCCGCGTGCAAACCTGCGGAGGGTTCTGGCGCAACCTGATTCTCAAAACCGGCTTCAAAGCGGGTGAGTTCCGTTAGAACACGGCCGCCTCTTTCCCAACGGTGCCCTGATGCCTCGTACTCAAATGCAGTCCAAGAGTGTCCAGCTCAAACGCTAGCCTTGAAATCCAAGCCTTCTATTTGCAACTAAAGTAGGAGTACCAAGCACAGTGAGACCCATAACTATCTGACGGCATCCGTATAGCGCTGGAGCAGAAATAGTGGAAATGTTATTCCTTTTATGAAGCCCAGCAAGCGCACACCAAGTAGTGATACGTGGCCAGTCTCGTGTCGCTCGTGTATCTTTTCCCATAGATTATGCAAGAGCCTAATCTATGGGATCTCCTTATATTGTTCCTTTTTTAAGAAAACTGGCACAGGAAATTGACAACTTCAACCTTTTCTGACAATTTACTGTCAATAAAGATTAAAGAGGATGTAAACTTAGGAGTCAAAATGGAGCCTGAATAATTGGGTCCCGATTTCTCTACGCCAATCCCTTCATTTGGAGCCAAACATCTCCCGTTATGCCGAAAGCCCGACCACTTTAGCATTTGGGGATCTCTGTGGGGAGAAATTGGATAAATGGGGATTCCACGTGAAAAAACCACAACTTAACGCTTAACATTCTTCCGTCACTCCTAAACGTGCATGCCTTACATTCTTCCGTCACTCCTAAACGTGCATGCCTTACATTCTTCCGTCACTCCTAAACGTGCATGCCTTACATTCTTCCGTCACTCCTAAACGTGCATGCCTTACATTCTTCCGTCACTCCTAAACGTGCATGCCTTACATTCTTCCGTCACTCCTAAACGTGCACGCCTTACATTCTTCCGTCACTCCTAAACGTGCATGCCTTACATTCTTCCGTCACTCCTAAACGTGCATGCCTTACATTCTTGCGTAACTAACGGCAAGTTTTGGTACAATGTTTCATAAAGGGCTGTATACTGGAGTCCTGGAAAACACAATGAAAACATATTCAACTCAAAATAACACAGGAAAGTTTTCCGATCACATGAAATCCCAATTTATCCCATTTCTCCGTGTCCAGAAGGTCCAGAAGAGACAAAACCCTAAACTCCACCACCTGAACCCTAAACTCCACCACCTGAACCCTAAACTCCACCACCTGAACCCTAAACTCCAACACCTGAACCCTAAACTCCACCACCTGAACCCTAAACTCCACCACCTGAACCCTAAACACTCCACCACCTGAACCCTAAACTCCAACACCTGAACCCTAAACTCCACCACCTGAACCCTAAACTCCACCACCTGAACCCTAAACACTCCACCACCTGAACCCTAAACACTCCACCACCTGAACCCTAAACTCCACCACCTGAACCCTAAACTCCACCACCTGAACCCTAAACTCCACCACCTGAACCCTAAACTCCACCACCTGAACCTTAAACTCCATCCCTTGAACCCTAAACTCCATCCCTTGAACCCTAAACTCCATCCCTTGAACCCTAAACTCCATTCCATAAACCCTAAGCTTGTCCCTGAACCCCAACACCAACCCTGAGCCGTAGTCCATCTCATCCCCACACTGGCCCAACAGCAACTGGAGGAGCCCCACCTGTCCGAGCTGCCGGCCCTCTCCCCATACAGATCCCAAATGCTAAAGTGGTCGGATTTGACTCTTAAGTTTAACATCCCCTTTGTCAAAAAACGAGCTGTAATTTGTCGAATGGAATCTGAGCTTATTCAAATAGTTTAAGCTTTCCAGCTGGCGTTGCCACAGAATGTCAAAATATGGGACGCAATCAAATCCAAGGCACGTTGCTTTCGAAAAAAGAAAGCACAACGTTATATAGTACATAGTTTTGTCGCAATTGCCAATCTACATATTCAGAGGTAGACAAAAGACTACTAAGCTGCCAATCTCAGCTTTAAATATGATAAAAATTATTTTATAAACCTTGTGCCAACAACCAGAAACCCGCGTTTCCAGCTACAAAGCGGTCGCCTGAGCAGTGCGCCATCGATAAGCGCAAAATCATGGCTGCTGCCAAGCGGATATACAAGGCCCGCTACAACACTAAGCTGCTGCTGATGAAGCTGCGTCTCTACCGCCAGAGGCTGCGAGAGAAGAAGCAGTTGTACCAGAAGTTTCTTCAAAAGATGCGCCTCAGGTACAAGGCCAGACTCCAGCGCAGAGTTCAGCGATTCAAAAAGAAGATAGTCAAGGCAAAGACGCGATTCGGAAAAAAGCTCAGAAAGATTAACAAAAGGTTCCAGCGAAAAGTCATGCGAAAGCTAAAAAAGAAGCCACTGACAAAACGCAGACTAAGGCTTGTTAAACGCGCTTTCTTCAGAAAAGGATTCATATCCCGACGGGCGGCTCAAATAGCAAAAAAGCCCATCCGAATCCCAAAACGCAGAAGCCCAGTAACAATTCACGGAAACATGATCTGCAAGTGTCGCAATATCAAGCGCATCATCCGACGAGTCGTCCGCAAACGAGTGACTAAGGGCCGACGCAAGATACGACGCGTGATCAAGCGCATCATCCGACGCCGAGTCATTAAGGGACGACGCGTGACAAAACGTGTGATCAAGCGCATCTGCCGACGAGTGATCCGCAAGCGCGTGGTCCGCCGAAAAGTAGTCCGCCGCCGACGCCGACGAGTGAGTAAGCGACGTATCGTTAAACGCATTAAACGCAGCGTCCGCAAGGTCAAGCGCATCATCCGACGAGTCGTCCGCAAACGAGTGACTAAGGGCCGACGCAAGATACGACGCGTGATCAAGCGCATCATCCGACGCCGAGTCATTAAGGGACGACGCGTGACAAAACGTGTGATCAAGCGCATCTGCCGACGAGTGATCCGCAAGCGCGTGGTCCGCCGAAAAGTAGTCCGCCGCCGACGCCGACGAGTGAGTAAGCGACGTATCGTTAAACGCATTAAACGCAGCGTCCGCAAGGTCAAGCGCATCATCCGACGAGTCGTCCGCAAACGAGTGACTAAGGGCCGACGCAAGATACGACGCGTGATCAAGCGCATCATCCGACGCCGAGTCATTAAGGGACGACGCGTGACAAAACGTGTGATCAAGCGCATCTGCCGACGCGTGATCCGCAAGCGCGTGGTCCGCCGAAAAGTAGTCCGCCGCCGACGCCGACGAGTGAGTAAGCGACGTATCGTTAAACGCATTAAACGCAGCGTCCGCAAGGTCAAGCGCATCATCCGACGAGTCGTCCGCAAACGAGTGACTAAGGGCCGACGCAAGATACGACGCGTGATCAAGCGCATCATCCGACGCCGAGTCATTAAGGGACGACGCGTGACAAAACGTGTGATCAAGCGCATCTGCCGACGAGTGATCCGCAAGCGCGTGGTCCGCCGAAAAGTAGTCCGCCGCCGACGCCGACGAGTGAGTAAGCGACGTATCGTTAAACGCATTAAACGCAGCGTCCGCAAGGTCAAGCGCATCATCCGACGAGTCGTCCGCAAACGAGTGACTAAGGGCCGACGCAAGATACGACGCGTGATCAAGCGCATCATCCGACGCCGAGTCATTAAGGGACGACGCGTGACAAAACGTGTGATCAAGCGCATCTGCCGACGAGTGATCCGCAAGCGCGTGGTCCGCCGAAAAGTAGTCCGCCGCCGACGCCGACGAGTGAGTAAGCGACGTATCGTTAAACGCATTAAACGCAGCGTCCGCAAGGTCAAGCGCATCATCCGACGAGTCGTCCGCAAACGAGTGACTAAGGGCCGACGCAAGATACGACGCGTGATCAAGCGCATCATCCGACGCCGAGTCATTAAGGGACGACGCGTGACAAAACGTGTGATCAAGCGCATCTGCCGACGAGTGATCCGCAAGCGCGTGGTCCGCCGAAAAGTAGTCCGCCGCCGACGCCGACGAGTGAGTAAGCGACGTATCGTTAAACGCATTAAACGCAGCGTCCGCAAGGTCAAGCGCATCATCCGACGAGTCGTCCGCAAACGAGTGACTAAGGGCCGACGCAAGATACGACGCGTGATCAAGCGCATCATCCGACGCCGAGTCATTAAGGGACGACGCGTGACAAAACGTGTGATCAAGCGCATCTGCCGACGCGTGATCCGCAAGCGCGTGGTCCGCCGAAAAGTAGTCCGCCGCCGACGCCGACGAGTGAGTAAGCGACGTATCGTTAAACGCATTAAACGCAGCGTCCGCAAGGTCAAGCGCATCATCCGACGAGTCGTCCGCAAACGAGTGACTAAGGGCCGACGCAAGATACGACGCGTGATCAAGCGCATCATCCGACGCCGAGTCATTAAGGGACGACGCGTGACAAAACGTGTGATCAAGCGCATCTGCCGACGAGTGATCCGCAAGCGCGTGGTCCGCCGAAAAGTAGTCCGCCGCCGACGCCGACGAGTGAGTAAGCGACGTATCGTTAAACGCATTAAACGCAGCGTCCGCAAGGTCAAGCGCATCATCCGACGAGTCGTCCGCAAACGAGTGACTAAGGGCCGACGCAAGATACGACGCGTGATCAAGCGCATCATCCGACGCCGAGTCATTAAGGGACGACGCGTGACAAAACGTGTGATCAAGCGCATCTGCCGACGAGTGATCCGCAAGCGCGTGGTCCGCCGAAAAGTAGTCCGCCGCCGACGCCGACGAGTGAGTAAGCGACGTATCGTTAAACGCATTAAACGCAGCGTCCGCAAGGTCAAGCGCATCATCCGACGAGTCGTCCGCAAACGAGTGACTAAGGGCCGACGCAAGATACGACGCGTGATCAAGCGCATCATCCGACGCCGAGTCATTAAGGGACGACGCGTGACAAAACGTGTGATCAAGCGCATCTGCCGACGAGTGATCCGCAAGCGCGTGGTCCGCCGAAAAGTAGTCCGCCGCCGACGCCGACGAGTGAGTAAGCGACGTATCGTTAAACGCATTAAACGCAGCGTCCGCAAGGTCAAGCGCATCATCCGACGAGTCGTCCGCAAACGAGTGACTAAGGGCCGACGCAAGATACGACGCGTGATCAAGCGCATCATCCGACGCCGAGTCATTAAGGGACGACGCGTGACAAAACGTGTGATCAAGCGCATCTGCCGACGAGTGATCCGCAAGCGCGTGGTCCGCCGAAAAGTAGTCCGCCGCCGACGCCGACGAGTGAGTAAGCGACGTATCGTTAAACGCATTAAACGCAGCGTCCGCAAGGTCAAGCGCATCATCCGACGAGTCGTCCGCAAACGAGTGACTAAGGGCCGACGCAAGATACGACGCGTGATCAAGCGCATCATCCGACGCCGAGTCATTAAGGGACGACGCGTGACAAAACGTGTGATCAAGCGCATCTGCCGACGAGTGATCCGCAAGCGCGTGGTCCGCCGAAAAGTAGTCCGCCGCCGACGCCGACGAGTGAGTAAGCGACGTATCGTTAAACGCATTAAACGCAGCGTCCGCAAGGTCAAGCGCATCATCCGACGAGTCGTCCGCAAACGAGTGACTAAGGGCCGACGCAAGATACGACGCGTGATCAAGCGCATCATCCGACGCCGAGTCATTAAGGGACGACGCGTGACAAAACGTGTGATCAAGCGCATCTGCCGACGAGTGATCCGCAAGCGCGTGGTCCGCCGAAAAGTAGTCCGCCGCCGACGCCGACGAGTGAGTAAGCGACGTATCGTTAAACGCATTAAACGCAGCGTCCGCAAGGTCAAGCGCATCATCCGACGAGTCGTCCGCAAACGAGTGACTAAGGGCCGACGCAAGATACGACGCGTGATCAAGCGCATCATCCGACGCCGAGTCATTAAGGGACGACGCGTGACAAAACGTGTGATCAAGCGCATCTGCCGACGAGTGATCCGCAAGCGCGTGGTCCGCCGAAAAGTAGTCCGCCGCCGACGCCGACGAGTGAGTAAGCGACGTATCGTTAAACGCATTAAACGCAGCGTCCGCAAGGTCAAGCGCATCATCCGACGAGTCGTCCGCAAACGAGTGACTAAGGGCCGACGCAAGATACGACGCGTGATCAAGCGCATCATCCGACGCCGAGTCATTAAGGGACGACGCGTGACAAAACGTGTGATCAAGCGCATCTGCCGACGCGTGATCCGCAAGCGCGTGGTCCGCCGAAAAGTAGTCCGCCGCCGACGCCGACGAGTGAGTAAGCGACGTATCGTTAAACGCATTAAACGCAGCGTCCGCAAGGTCAAGCGCATCATCCGACGAGTCGTCCGCAAACGAGTGACTAAGGGCCGACGCAAGATACGACGCGTGATCAAGCGCATCATCCGACGCCGAGTCATTAAGGGACGACGCGTGACAAAACGTGTGATCAAGCGCATCTGCCGACGAGTGATCCGCAAGCGCGTGGTCCGCCGAAAAGTAGTCCGCCGCCGACGCCGACGAGTGAGTAAGCGACGTATCGTTAAACGCATTAAACGCAGCGTCCGCAAGGTCAAGCGCATCATCCGACGAGTCGTCCGCAAACGAGTGACTAAGGGCCGACGCAAGATACGACGCGTGATCAAGCGCATCATCCGACGCCGAGTCATTAAGGGACGACGCGTGACAAAACGTGTGATCAAGCGCATCTGCCGACGAGTGATCCGCAAGCGCGTGGTCCGCCGAAAAGTAGTCCGCCGCCGACGCCGACGAGTGAGTAAGCGACGTATCGTTAAACGCATTAAACGCAGCGTCCGCAAGGTCAAGCGCATCATCCGACGAGTCGTCCGCAAACGAGTGACTAAGGGCCGACGCAAGATACGACGCGTGATCAAGCGCATCATCCGACGCCGAGTCATTAAGGGACGACGCGTGACAAAACGTGTGATCAAGCGCATCTGCCGACGAGTGATCCGCAAGCGCGTGGTCCGCCGAAAAGTAGTCCGCCGCCGACGCCGACGAGTGAGTAAGCGACGTATCGTTAAACGCATTAAACGCAGCGTCCGCAAGGTCAAGCGCATCATCCGACGAGTCGTCCGCAAACGAGTGACTAAGGGCCGACGCAAGATACGACGCGTGATCAAGCGCATCATCCGACGCCGAGTCATTAAGGGACGACGCGTGACAAAACGTGTGATCAAGCGCATCTGCCGACGAGTGATCCGCAAGCGCGTGGTCCGCCGAAAAGTAGTCCGCCGCCGACGCCGACGAGTGAGTAAGCGACGTATCGTTAAACGCATTAAACGCAGCGTCCGCAAGGTCAAGCGCATCATCCGACGAGTCGTCCGCAAACGAGTGACTAAGGGCCGACGCAAGATACGACGCGTGATCAAGCGCATCATCCGACGCCGAGTCATTAAGGGACGACGCGTGACAAAACGTGTGATCAAGCGCATCTGCCGACGAGTGATCCGCAAGCGCGTGGTCCGCCGAAAAGTAGTCCGCCGCCGACGCCGACGAGTGAGTAAGCGACGTATCGTTAAACGCATTAAACGCAGCGTCCGCAAGGTCAAGCGCATCATCCGACGAGTCGTCCGCAAACGAGTGACTAAGGGCCGACGCAAGATACGACGCGTGATCAAGCGCATCATCCGACGCCGAGTCATTAAGGGACGACGCGTGACAAAACGTGTGATCAAGCGCATCTGCCGACGAGTGATCCGCAAGCGCGTGGTCCGCCGAAAAGTAGTCCGCCGCCGACGCCGACGAGTGAGTAAGCGACGTATCGTTAAACGCATTAAACGCAGCGTCCGCAAGGTCAAGCGCATCATCCGACGAGTCGTCCGCAAACGAGTGACTAAGGGCCGACGCAAGATACGACGCGTGATCAAGCGCATCATCCGACGCCGAGTCATTAAGGGACGACGCGTGACAAAACGTGTGATCAAGCGCATCTGCCGACGAGTGATCCGCAAGCGCGTGGTCCGCCGAAAAGTAGTCCGCCGCCGACGCCGACGAGTGAGTAAGCGACGTATCGTTAAACGCATTAAACGCAGCGTCCGCAAGGTCAAGCGCATCATCCGACGAGTCGTCCGCAAACGAGTGACTAAGGGCCGACGCAAGATACGACGCGTGATCAAGCGCATCATCCGACGCCGAGTCATTAAGGGACGACGCGTGACAAAACGTGTGATCAAGCGCATCTGCCGACGAGTGATCCGCAAGCGCGTGGTCCGCCGAAAAGTAGTCCGCCGCCGACGCCGACGAGTGAGTAAGCGACGTATCGTTAAACGCATTAAACGCAGCGTCCGCAAGGTCAAGCGCATCATCCGACGAGTCGTCCGCAAACGAGTGACTAAGGGCCGACGCAAGATACGACGCGTGATCAAGCGCATCATCCGACGCCGAGTCATTAAGGGACGACGCGTGACAAAACGTGTGATCAAGCGCATCTGCCGACGAGTGATCCGCAAGCGCGTGGTCCGCCGAAAAGTAGTCCGCCGCCGACGCCGACGAGTGAGTAAGCGACGTATCGTTAAACGCATTAAACGCAGCGTCCGCAAGGTCAAGCGCATCATCCGACGAGTCGTCCGCAAACGAGTGACTAAGGGCCGACGCAAGATACGACGCGTGATCAAGCGCATCATCCGACGCCGAGTCATTAAGGGACGACGCGTGACAAAACGTGTGATCAAGCGCATCTGCCGACGAGTGATCCGCAAGCGCGTGGTCCGCCGAAAAGTAGTCCGCCGCCGACGCCGACGAGTGAGTAAGCGACGTATCGTTAAACGCATTAAACGCAGCGTCCGCAAGGTCAAGCGCATCATCCGACGAGTCGTCCGCAAACGAGTGACTAAGGGCCGACGCAAGATACGACGCGTGATCAAGCGCATCATCCGACGCCGAGTCATTAAGGGACGACGCGTGACAAAACGTGTGATCAAGCGCATCTGCCGACGAGTGATCCGCAAGCGCGTGGTCCGCCGAAAAGTAGTCCGCCGCCGACGCCGACGAGTGAGTAAGCGACGTATCGTTAAACGCATTAAACGCAGCGTCCGCAAGGTCAAGCGCATCATCCGACGAGTCGTCCGCAAACGAGTGACTAAGGGCCGACGCAAGATACGACGCGTGATCAAGCGCATCATCCGACGCCGAGTCATTAAGGGACGACGCGTGACAAAACGTGTGATCAAGCGCATCTGCCGACGAGTGATCCGCAAGCGCGTGGTCCGCCGAAAAGTAGTCCGCCGCCGACGCCGACGAGTGAGTAAGCGACGTATCGTTAAACGCATTAAACGCAGCGTCCGCAAGGTCAAGCGCATCATCCGACGAGTCGTCCGCAAACGAGTGACTAAGGGCCGACGCAAGATACGACGCGTGATCAAGCGCATCATCCGACGCCGAGTCATTAAGGGACGACGCGTGACAAAACGTGTGATCAAGCGCATCTGCCGACGAGTGATCCGCAAGCGCGTGGTCCGCCGAAAAGTAGTCCGCCGCCGACGCCGACGAGTGAGTAAGCGACGTATCGTTAAACGCATTAAACGCAGCGTCCGCAAGGTCAAGCGCATCATCCGACGAGTCGTCCGCAAACGAGTGACTAAGGGCCGACGCAAGATACGACGCGTGATCAAGCGCATCATCCGACGCCGAGTCATTAAGGGACGACGCGTGACAAAACGTGTGATCAAGCGCATCTGCCGACGAGTGATCCGCAAGCGCGTGGTCCGCCGAAAAGTAGTCCGCCGCCGACGCCGACGAGTGAGTAAGCGACGTATCGTTAAACGCATTAAACGCAGCGTCCGCAAGGTCAAGCGCATCATCCGACGAGTCGTCCGCAAACGAGTGACTAAGGGCCGACGCAAGATACGACGCGTGATCAAGCGCATCATCCGACGCCGAGTCATTAAGGGACGACGCGTGACAAAACGTGTGATCAAGCGCATCTGCCGACGAGTGATCCGCAAGCGCGTGGTCCGCCGAAAAGTAGTCCGCCGCCGACGCCGACGAGTGAGTAAGCGACGTATCGTTAAACGCATTAAACGCAGCGTCCGCAAGGTCAAGCGCATCATCCGACGAGTCGTCCGCAAACGAGTGACTAAGGGCCGACGCAAGATACGACGCGTGATCAAGCGCATCATCCGACGCCGAGTCATTAAGGGACGACGCGTGACAAAACGTGTGATCAAGCGCATCTGCCGACGAGTGATCCGCAAGCGCGTGGTCCGCCGAAAAGTAGTCCGCCGCCGACGCCGACGAGTGAGTAAGCGACGTATCGTTAAACGCATTAAACGCAGCGTCCGCAAGGTCAAGCGCATCATCCGACGAGTCGTCCGCAAACGAGTGACTAAGGGCCGACGCAAGATACGACGCGTGATCAAGCGCATCATCCGACGCCGAGTCATTAAGGGACGACGCGTGACAAAACGTGTGATCAAGCGCATCTGCCGACGAGTGATCCGCAAGCGCGTGGTCCGCCGAAAAGTAGTCCGCCGCCGACGCCGACGAGTGAGTAAGCGACGTATCGTTAAACGCATTAAACGCAGCGTCCGCAAGGTCAAGCGCATCATCCGACGAGTCGTCCGCAAACGAGTGACTAAGGGCCGACGCAAGATACGACGCGTGATCAAGCGCATCATCCGACGCCGAGTCATTAAGGGACGACGCGTGACAAAACGTGTGATCAAGCGCATCTGCCGACGAGTGATCCGCAAGCGCGTGGTCCGCCGAAAAGTAGTCCGCCGCCGACGCCGACGAGTGAGTAAGCGACGTATCGTTAAACGCATTAAACGCAGCGTCCGCAAGGTCAAGCGCATCATCCGACGAGTCGTCCGCAAACGAGTGACTAAGGGCCGACGCAAGATACGACGCGTGATCAAGCGCATCATCCGACGCCGAGTCATTAAGGGACGACGCGTGACAAAACGTGTGATCAAGCGCATCTGCCGACGAGTGATCCGCAAGCGCGTGGTCCGCCGAAAAGTAGTCCGCCGCCGACGCCGACGAGTGAGTAAGCGACGTATCGTTAAACGCATTAAACGCAGCGTCCGCAAGGTCAAGCGCATCATCCGACGAGTCGTCCGCAAACGAGTGACTAAGGGCCGACGCAGATACGACGCGTGATCAAGCGCATCATCCGACGCCGAGTCATTAAGGACGACGCGTGACAAAACGTGTGATCAAGCGCATTCTGCCGACGAGTGATCGCAAGCGCGTGGTCCGCCGAAAAGTAGTCCGCCGCCGACGCCGACGAGTGAGTAAGCGACGTATCGTTAACGCATTTAACGCAG
>NIVC01000291.1:632722-760228 GCA_002269645.1 Macrostomum lignano | reverse complement strand
CCCCACATTCAATCCGCAACGTGCTACCACATCCCTAAACTTTAAATCATCAGCGCAGGGTCCTTACCCTTTGAAAAAAATTAAATTTTCTCAATAAAAATGTTTCCAGTTGTCTCTCCAGGTTCTTATTACAAAGGCGCACGAGCCCAATTACAAAATCCAAGTACCGATGCAAACTTGAATGCAGCGAGTACATGAGAAAATATTGGCCCGACGTTGATATCAATGTCCCTAATATTAATCTAGCTCTCCAAAGACACTGGTTTCATAAGTATGGAGTACCTATGTAAAAGATTACGACAGCGACTATAACTTTGCAGAAATCATTAAGCAATTGCGTTAAAAAACCGAAAGGCCAAAAGGCCAAAAGGCCAAAAAGGCCAAAGGCCAAAACCCTTTTCATTTTGGCCTTCGCGCGAGGCCGAAATCCTTTGCATTCTGGCCTTCCTCGAGACGGAATTCTTCCTCGGCTGGGCTCAGTTAAAGTGAAAATCTCTCTGCCCCACGCGCGCTGCGCCCACACACATACACTCCCCTCTCCCGCGCACCCGATGCCCGCGCCCACAAACTGTCAGAATGGGGTAAGAGATTGAGTACACATGCGCGCATTTTTCATACCACTCTATTCTCTGCAAGCATACTTAAAAGGAACGCATTTTCTCACATTCTCTCAATGATCAACGTCAATACAAACTCTTCACCGTTGAAATCAACACCACCCCATCTTCAGTCTCAAACTGTAGCACAATCTCGTGAATCTCCTTATTACTCAATACAACTCTTTTCACTGGATTTGGTTTCTCTACCACCATCTGTCCTCCAGCTACAGAGTTGGAGATGTTGTACAAATATTAGTTCGCTTTCCTTAAATACCCAATCAAGACTGAGATTAGTTCTGATTAGAATATTCAAACCCTTTACAATGTCTGCTATATTGGGTGCTAAGAACAAACCGCGTACACTTTCCCGGGCCATGATAACGGCCCCGTCGCTTGAGTGGCGGTCCGCGCCGCGGATTCTGCCTTATAAACTTTCTTCTCGAATCCTAATTCCCTATACCAAGTGTCATCTTTAAACTCAACCTCCGCATTTTTGTGAACTTGCATGACCACTCTCATTACAGTGAGATCATAGGATTAGTTTGACAGGGAACAGTTTCTTCTCTGGCTTACTCGCATCAGGTGTCTCAAAATGGCCTCTTTTAGTAAAACGTTTTCTAGAAAGTAATTGTAGGTATCCACGCTTTGCGTGCTCACAGGGAATACCACAGGTTCTGCTGCTGCACCTTTCCATTTGTAATAAAACTTATTATTTGCTGCCGACACATTGGGAACGTTTGACCAACCAGTGAAGTCGTTAAGATAGACATGGTAATTAGCACCTGGATCCAGGCTAATCGCCTGCTCTAATTTTGAATAAATATCCGTTTGAGTCATTAATTCGCCCAGTTATTGTAATAGGAATGCTCTCCTTGGAGTGCGAAATAATATTATTTAGTCTTTCAGCAATCGCTTCCATTTTTTCACCCACAAAAAATATTTAAACTTTACTGGATGAATTGTTGATCATGTTAAGCTTCACCTTCCTCTCAAATGCATAGATAATGTACAGGTCCACGGGTGTTGCGACAGTCCTCTCAATGTTAGTCAAGATATTCACAGGGCTGTTATCAGTAGGAATTTGTCTGGCAGACACATCAGCGCCAAACATTGGATATAGAGTTCCATATTGAAGAGCAGTGATAGCAATTCCATTGTTCTCTTTCACAGCCAAGTCGACCAACTCGCTGTAAAATTTGCTAATCTTGTTCTGACTGAAATCTCCATTTTGTGGCAGTGCAGGGTAAAGATTATCACTGATTTCATGCTGAATGGACCGCACGTCTCCATGCATGTAGCGTATAATGCTATTTGGGTTTCTCATATTAATAATGATATACCTTGGATTGCTGCATGATCCCTCTTTAATGCAGATGTTTGTTCTAGTTTCGTTTCGCTCATCTCGACACATGTAGGCTGTGTATGCAACATCAATGTCCTTCTCTATTGCCTTGAGATAATCCGCTTTTAGTGCGGTCTTTGGCTCAATGACTTCCAAATACAGCTCAATTCCGGTTAGCTTCACCTCCATCCTTGTGTGATCCGCCCCAGTCCACAACACTCTACTGCGATCATCTCTAGTCATTCTAAAAGTGTAGCTAAAGTTACTAGTCAGTCGATTAAATGTATTACAGAATCCACTCATGAATCTCAATGGTACAAATACATCAACAGACCGATACTGCGGGTTCTTAGCAGCATCATCTGCACCTTGCAATGCATAGTTGTATCTCTTCTTCCTATTTTTATAACCAATGTCATTGATATCTCCTTTTTTTCGTCTGCAATAAAACCCGCACCACTTCCCAACTGAATAAAATCAGGATTCTCGATCAAACAATGAGCGTCATAGACAATTCCAAAGTTGGCGATTCGCTCCAACTCAGTGCTCCCATTCGATACACTAAACTCCTTGAACATGTACGCCCAAAAGTTACTGATCAGAGCCACATCTGCATCATGCTTGTCAACGTTAGCACGAGCCGCATCCGCACCACCCTTTGTCTTGAATTGAAATGTCATATGGAAGCCGCTCTTAAGACTGTGCACACTAACCAAAGACGAACATCCATTGTATGTAAATGTCAGTGTTTGACCAGGACCAAGATTAGTTTCATTCTGGTTCTTCGTGACTCGGAACTCTTACCTGAGTCGCTTTGATTGTGCTATCATCACTCAAAATAGGCTTGTTAATTTT
This sequence comes from Macrostomum lignano, assembly GCA_002269645.1. Classification (NCBI taxonomy): domain Eukaryota; kingdom Metazoa; phylum Platyhelminthes; family Macrostomidae; genus Macrostomum; species Macrostomum lignano. The sequence goes on along the minus strand of NIVC01000291.1, from coordinate 757,432 downwards.
GTAGAAAACTGGTGTCAGTGGGTCGTTCATTTTTTAACTAAAAATAAAATAAAATAAGAAATGAAGCAGAAAAGTTCATATCATATCTCTGAACTAGAAAAGCTGGCGCAAGCAGAGAAACGAGTTACCGGACTAATCAACAAAGAACAACAATCTTACAATGAATTCGTCCAAGCAGCCACCGAATTTCACAAACCCGGATACACAGAAGCGAAGAAAAACATCGACACTGTGAAGGAAACAATTGATGATATTCAAGAGAGCCAGTTGCAAAACACATTGGGTAAAATCCCATCTTCACCGGAACAACCACAGGCTCAGCAACCAGGACAACCAGTGCAGATGAATGTGACGGATAACTTTTTTGGCCCCGTAATGGTTGATGGAAAATATATTTTTGGAATTAGCGCCTGGCGAAAAGAAATTACCAAGGAACCGGTGGATTACAACATTGAAGTGACAAAGGAAAATATTTCAATCAATAAAGGTGCAGAAACTAAAAGAATCCCCTACACTAAAACTTTACTTGATTACATGACTAAAAATCTAGAGAAAACGTCTGAAAAGCAGCTAAAAAATTACAAAGATCTTGTTACCTTTGCTTTAGAGAGGGACATAGACATTCTCAAGAAGAACGGTGTTTTCAAAGTTTTACATGAAAACAGGATTGACTTGAACAGGTTTAGAAAATACAAATACTTTAAACAATGGTTTGGTTTGCCAGATCAGTTGGAAGTCATAAATTTCTAGAACAACAACAACAAGCAACCACAACAACAGCAACAACCACAGCAACACCACCTCCACAGCAACAAAAAACCCAGGTTGAACAAGTACTTGATCAACTTGACGCCGCAGAACCGATTGTTGTTTCGCAGTACAAAGATACAAACCCTGATACTTGGCGACAATTAGAGCGGCTCTCCCCAGAACGAATGAAGCGAATCAATGACAGAGTATTCACACCTCAACAAAGACAAGCGCCACATGACAGTTCCTCTCTGACCAATCATTCGAATCACCTCCAAGCTCTTCCGGAAAAGGCATGCCTGAATTCTACAAGCGGTTAGCTGTTCTTCTAGGAGCGGCAAAGACCGGAATGAAAGACGAGAATAGAAAAGAATTTGTCAACATCCTGGACAAAATGCTTGAGAGAAAATACATCGATAAGAGGGCGAGAGAGCTTCTGCTTTCGCGGTTCAACAAAAATAATTTATTTCAAGTAAAAATGCCGATTATTTTCGAAAAAGACATTGACAAATACTATGACAAAGAGGAACTTAATCTCATTAAACGCGGATCTGGACTTTTCCCTGCAGGCCACTATCCAAGAAAAGAACGCTCTGGGAATGGCCTTGCTGATTTGATCGCTCAGGGGGCTAAGATTTTTAAGGTCATTGGAGAGAACAAAGAGAACATCAAGAACGTTGCCGAAGCGGCTGGCAGTGTAGTCACAGCAGCCAAAAAGATAAAGGATACTGTAACACCTAAACAAGAGATTCAACCTCCACTGGCCCGCTGGCCCCGCTGGCCCAAACCCAGACAGTGTGGACCCTGCAGTCTATGAGAAGATGAGAGCTAGCATTAAAAAAGGAAGTGGTTTCAAATTTGACTAAAGGGTACTTTCCGAGGGTACAAGAAATGTAAAGGTACAAGTAGTCCCAAATGACACATCTAAGTCCCAAAATGACACATTTAAGTCCCAAAATGACACATCTAAGTCCCAAAATGACACAATTAAGTACCAAAATGACACATCTAAGTCCCAAAATGACACATCTAAGTCCCAAAATGACACAATTAAGTACCAAAATGACACATCTAAGTCCCAAAATGACACATCTAAGTCCCAAAATGACACATCTAAGTCCCAAAATGACACATCTAAGTCCCAAAATGACACATCTAAGTCCCGAAATGACACATCTAAATTATTTATTATTTAAATTTTTTCATCATAGAAAAAATGGACTTTTCAAACGACTTCAATCCTCACTGGACGCGTAATCAGATTAAGTTTTCTCATCATGAGTCAATCCCGAGTCACTTCAGATGCATTGTTGTTGGTTCGTCAGGTTCAGGTAAAACATTCAGAGTCTTTAACATGCTTCTTAGACCTGGCTTTATCGACTATGACACTCTGCACATCTACTCTCCCACACTGTATCAAGATGAGTATAGAATGCTGATTGCAGGGCTTCAAAACAAGCTGAACAAAGAGGACATTATTGCATGTTTTAATAACCAAATGAGCCTTCCCAGTAACCCAGAAATTGTAGCTGCTGAATATCAAAGCACCTCAAAGACAATGAAAAATGGCAGAACATTAAAGTGTTCACCTATGGAGATCCACAGGCTGATCCAAAGACCAAACTTCTACCCCAACCAGATGAGCTAGAAAAGGGGAGAAAGCATTTGATCGTCTTTGATGATTGTATGACAGGCCCACAGAAGCAGATAGAAAACTATTTTACAAGAGGACGACATAACAATTGTAATGTAATTTACATTGCACAGAACTGGTTCGAGCTCCCGAACAAAACAATTCGTGGGAACTGCAATCTGATTCTCCTGTTTCCAACCATTCCACAGGACAGGTTAAAAAGATTTTACAATGAGGTCATTGCGCCTGCCTATTTCATAAATCCAACAAAAAACTCAAGCAGAAAGATTTCACAAGAGGAATTCGTTAATCTTTGCTATGACAAGTGGAATCAGCCTTACCAGTTTGTGATTATCAGCAAAGAAAAAAGAACTGTAATTTAAAATTTGCTATTAAAAGATGTCAATAAACTTTGCAGGTGAATCCATTTCTGGCAACAGCGCTCTTACATCAGCTCAGATATCCATCCTTGACAGGCGATATATCACAGCGACGAAGAGATCCCAGAGATCAAACTGAATAAAAACAGACTGAAACAATTAGAGCGCTCCATGCACCAGCTACAGATAAACATAGAAGATCTCCGCATAAAAGTAGCCAGGCAGAAGTTTGAAAGTGATAAGCTTTATGTACAGGTTGTACACGCAACTAATGAACTTAGGTCAGAAATAAACTTCGACAGTCTCGCAAATCAATGGGTTAACATCGACAATTAATCTTCTGAGAAATTCCACTGATAGACGGATGCGTATTCTTGAAGAAGGAGTTTTCACAAACAGCTAAAGTAAATAATTTAGAAGAGTTCATGAACCAGTCAACAGTGTTGCATGATAGAATTAAAGAAAACGTCGCAACCAACACAGGTAAAGTGAGGAATTTAGAAGAGTTCATGACTCAGTCAACATCGTTGCATGATAGAATAAAGAAAGATTATGCAATTAAAGTCTTTTAGATTTAATTTTTACCGAATGGCAGAAATCGTGAGAAGAATCAGTCGTCTTGAGGAGTACACAATCTTCAAAATTGATACTGCTGAAGAGGCACCACAGACCACAAGGGAAATAAGTGATCCAACGACTTGACTGACACAAATTTCGTGAGCCAACCGGTTTGTTTGAGATCAAGTGTAGAATGGAGCGCATAGACAAATAAATAGGTAGATTCGAAGAGACCTGCTGGCGCCAACTGCAGACGAAACAATCAAACGTAAAACAAATCTAACCACCACCAACTAGTTGCCGATTTTTTTTAAAAATTCTCTAAAAATGGATGCTCAAAATTCTCTTTATGATCCGAACGCTCCCACAACACCCACAGCACCTAGTGCACCCCAATATGAGCACAAAAACTCTACCCGTCATTACTTGTAACTCTCAACAGTTTCGACTGGTGGAGATTCAAAAAATGCGAGATGATCTTGAAAAAAATATTTTCCACAACACAAAGAAAATTAAGCGCTATGACAACCACTGTAAATTTTTCGACTACAGCAATATGATTCTAGGATCTGTGTCTGTTCTATCTGGATCTGCTGCAGCTGTCTCAGTGTTGCCAGTCATCACAGCCCCAATCGCAATCCCGCTCGGCTCTGTGGGTGCTGCATGTGGACTTATTTCAGCAATTACTGGAGCATTAGCGCGAAACAGGCGAAAAAAACTAAAGCAGCTACAGGAGAAGCAAGTAAAAGAGAAAGGGGTGCACACATCAATCATAGGGTACATTTCAAGGGCAATCGAGGATAAGTTCATTTCAGAGGATGAGTTCAAAACCATTCAGGATCTTTATGAACAATCAATTCGAATGAACTTGAACATGGTCGGTACTGATGACATGAGTCAGCTGAAAATGAACTCGAGAAAGTTTTTCAACATTATGCGGAAAGAAGGACAACGAGAAATTCGGTAAGAAGGACGACGAGAAATGCACAATGAACCCTATGAAACACAGCAAGAATAATTTCCTTGTAGGTCTTTCGTGTTTTGGTCATTGCATACAAAACAGTCATGCACAGCTCACCGCAAATATCACTGCTAAGACCTTGGAGAATAAAGTCTGAGCGATAAATTTTTTTATTTTTTTTCCCTTCATATAATTTCTTAGCTCTTCTGGTACTGCCGTCCCATAGCTATCGAAGTAATAACACTTGTGCTTGCGATCGGGATCAATCACCCAGCAAACCCAATGAGATCCTGGCTTATCGGTGGTGTCAAAGTTCATGATGCCGCATTCCTTTCTTAGAGGAAAATCAGGCAGAGTGTCCCTCATAAATATTCCTCTAAAGTTTGGGATTTCCAGTTCGTTAGCCAAATCTTCAAGAAAGTTATTTGTGTCATTTTTTATGAGGTTTATTAAACTTTCTCTTAAACCTAAACCCAACCTCCACCTCCTAAACCCAACCTCCTAAACCTAATCTCCATGCCCGAACGGTAGACTGTTGATATTGTCATCAAAAATGAATCTCTTGTTATCTGCACCTGACAGTCCAATCTTCTTTTGCTGAATTGTGTGAATAATATGGTTTTTAGATTGTAGCTTTGAGAACTCATGTGATGTCTTTTTGTTGCAATTCAAGGCGTCTCTGTATTCAGCTTCATTAATTTCCTTCCTAACCACACGTTTCGGAATTCCCTTTGATTTTTTAATTGGGTCTGACGACTCACATTTTACAAAATAGGACTTTGCTCTCAACCCAATGAATTCAGTGATTATGTCACCAGCAATCTCGTCCTTCATTTTCCCAATCACTTTCTTGTTAGTGGCGTCAAACACTTGATCGCCATTCTGTGTCCTGCAAGATTCATCATACTCAGACAAGTCAAACAAATCTTTTTGCTGCAGCATGTCCTGATAAATGTCTTCTGTTTGAATGTCCATAATAAAACTGTCTGTGTCAGTGTACAAGAGTTTCATTTTATCCTTGTACTGCTGCTTCATGCCATAGAAGAACTGGTACATCAGACGTTTTGATTCGTCGAGAACAGTGACACCTGTATAGATCGGCTTGCGCAGCGTCACCTTGGTTTTGTAAAATATGATCACACCTAAGTAGCTATTAAAGATATGGAGTTCTTTGAATGTTGGCTTTGACATATTTGCCTGAATAACAGCAGGCTCTGATGAGGTAACAAGTTTCAGGTTTGTTCTTTTCCGCTCATTCTCAAGAGTCTTGCCATAGACAGAGTTGTTGGCAACTTAAAGAGGTTCTTGTCAAAGTCGTTGGTTGCTTTGGTCCTAAACTGGGTGTTCTTATCAATGTAGGGTTTCATCCACGCTTCCTCTGTAAATGTAAGAGCCCTGTGAACTTTGGTGACCCTGCAACCAAGTGAGATAAAATACTGAAGCAGTTTGTAATGGATTTTGTAACGTGTCTTGTTGTTTAGATTCTGTGTTAGTTTCTCTGTATGTTCTTTTTCTGTTCCTGACAGGTGCCAAGTTCCATTATTATCATTGGGAGTTTCGATTATTTTCGGGCACTTGATGTTCTCTGGGAAGGGTGGAAAGTCAGAGAAATAGTCGTGAAGCTCTGGTGGAATGTAAACATCAACTCATAAATGGCAGCCAATGAAAAGTCCCACTTTAGTTCTGATGAGGGTAGCCATCGAAAATCTCTAACTGGAAGATCTTGACTCATCGCCCACCCGTAGAGATTATTAGCGTCCAAGTAAGTAATGTAGTTTGAGGGCTGCTCCTTATTGTAAGATTCAATGTAGGGATTGTTTGCTTTTGCATACCTGTTAACGCAAATTGAGATTCCCCCTCGCTTTGACGATTCGACAAAATTGTACATGTCAATGTCTGTAAGAAGTTCAATGTACCAATCTGGATCTTGATCCCATTTCATTTTAAGCAAAGATTCCCAGCTAGTGGCAGGCAGAGACACATAATGTGCTGGATCGAGGCCATATGCTGTGTACCAGGTGTATCTGAAGGTTTCAAACACATCGGCCAGCAGAAACACATCTGTGTAGAGGTAAAGCAGGTGATACTGGAAGAAGTTTTGACAATTAAAGTAATTATAGACATGCTTCGCGTGCTCATAGTCTTTGTCAGAGATTCCAGAGTCTGTTAGCTTTGAAAAGAACTTCTCCTGTGGTGGTAAACCTTCTTCAAATACGTGATACCCAGTAATATTTTCATAGGGGTAGAAGCCTTTCTTTCTTAAAAGTTTAAATGATTCATCAGTGTTGTTAATTTTACTTGCAAACATCTTTGTATATGTACATTGTTCATCTTTTAGATTCTTGCTTAGTTCGTCTAGACTGGCAGCTAGAAATTGATATGAATCCTTCAGTCTTATTTTACCTGTACCCGAATTATCCTGTTTAATATCAACACACTTAAACTTCTCCTTGTTCTCTGCGATGCAATCAAGGTGTATGTCTGGAATCATGCCGATTTTTTCAACTATTAAATGCATGTCATAGTTCTTTGCGTTGTGACAAAATATGTTAGATCATGAATGTTCGATTTTAGCTTTAGATTACAGGTGTTATGCGCTGCACCTCTAAATTTCCCAGTATAGTGGCAGTGGTCCCTAACGGTGGGTTTTTAATATTAGTGCAAGTTAAATGTTTCCTGCAGATGTGGCAATGAGTTGCTGATAGGAAATTGCTTTCATCCTCCTCAGTCATCATTATTGGAACAGGTTGAAGGGTGCTAATACTTTTTGCAACTCTAACATTCTGGCAATAAACTGCTCCACACACTGCTCTCCAAAGAAATAATTATACTCAACAAGTCCTTTTGTATTAATAAAGGCATATGCTACTGAATTGGGGATATGTTTTTGAGTTTGAGTTTGTTTTTGAGTTTCTGGCACGATTGAGCATTCGAAATCAGCATATACAACAAATGGGAGCTTCTCCATCTTGTGATAGTTCTTAAACCGGAGATACTTCTCTTCAGCTGAAGGAAGAGAGCAGTTTGTCGGGTGATCCTCGCATGATAATTCATGCTCTGTTAGCTTTTCAAAGCGTTCAGGTCCACTGTAATGCTTAAGGCACAAGCGGCAGATGGCAACAGCCTCGTGATGATTATTCAACTGCTTGTGAATGAGTCTTGAAAGATCTTTAATCCAAACATAGTGAGCCTCCTCTAGTAAATTACCAATCACTAGAAGATCCACTTCAGTCCGCCTTTTCCCTCAGGATCTAAAACGTCTTTGCTACATCTGACCGGTTGAACTTTTCAGTTTTCTCACTCCACTCAAAGACTGTGATTCTAATTTTGTTATTAAACACTTCTTCTAGCTTTGGGATCTGAGAGATGCCAAGCCTCCTTTGTCAAACCTGATTCCCTTCTTTTCGCATTCGATGAGATAGTAGTTGAAATAATTTTGATAATTTGAGGTTCTTTCGGGGTGGTGAGGGACACTATCATAAAGAAGTGCAGAAAGAACTGCCCATAGAGCACAGCAATTGTCTTTATTTTTAACATTTATGCAAGCTTTTTTGCCGGCTAGCTTGTGTGGGAGCTCTATATAAGAGGAGGCTTTAAGTGGGTCATATTTCATGACCATGACAGTCGCTCTTTGAATCCCTCCCACGACCCATCCGGAACCTCTGGATGTAAACGCTTCAATTTTCTTAGTGACATCTTGAAGGAAAGGATCCAGTGTGTCTGTTGGGGTGAATGGCTTTGCCTTTGTTGTCATGTAATACTCGAGATGCTCAGTGGGTTTTGCAGGCATATAAAACGCAATCTTGAATGATATCTGTAGTTTAAAGGTCTTGCGTGTTTTGAGTGTGTGATCAACAACTGATTGGATGCTGTCTTTATAGTCGTAGATGTTTGCGGTGGTGCCGTTGGTGCCGTTAATTGGGATTGTGTACTCTATGTAATGTTCTGTAAACTTCCTCTGTGCAAAATTAATCTCTTCAGTGGCAAGCTCCGACTCTTTTAAATGGATTAATTGCTCTAATTTCTCTTGTTCCTGCTTATTTTGTGGGTACTTTGCTTTTTCACCAGTGAGAGTTTCGTATTTGTTAACTAAGTTGCGACTCCTCTCTTGGTGTTCCTTTGCAGGATTTTGTATAGGCGCATACTGGTTGGATTCTAATTGTTTGATGATTTCCAACTGTTTTTCATAGCTTCCCAGGTGACCAGGGTCGGTGTTAAACTTTTGTTTACATGCTTCTCTTAGTAAATTACTTTTTCTTGAAATGAGACGCCTTGTTAGGGTAAATGAAAAATATTTGTTGACTAAATCTTTTGCTGGATTAGCTTTTGGCATTTTTTCTCTAAAATAAAAAAAAATTTTTGAGGGTGACCACCCTGATAGAAAAGTTGAACTGTTTCTACATCCTATCAGTAGCGTTAGGTTTATGAAGCTGGATAAAGTGGGGTTTTAAACCTCATCACATGCGCATTATTGTAAACCCAGCATTGTGCAGTGTCATGATTGCTTTGACAATGTCAGACTTGCTTACAGAATTTTCATTCTCACAATCATCACGATCGGGGCAGCCCTCTCCTGCCTTAATTGTTATACCTTTGTCTCTTGCAATCTTTTGCAATTCAAGCTGGTGGGCTCTATCATTACCAGCTTTAACAGCAGTTGCTACACCTCCAGCTACACCACCTGCGGCACTTACAGCGCCTGCAATGATCGGATAAGAGCTGCTAATGGTAGGATTCCTCCTGACTTTTCATCTGTGATGCTGTGTCTTTGCTCATTACACTGAACTATTTGCTGCGTGGGATCGATTTTTACTTTGGCACCTTTAATTGATATAATACCTGGTTTCTTTGATTCAATGATTTTATTGAGTTTATTGATGGTTCTGGTTTCAATCTTTGTCATTTTTTATTTTAATATTTTAATTAATTTCTGTGTCAGCTGGTATCACTAGGAGTTCAGCTCTAGTGAATGACCGCGTGGGGGATTTAGGGTTAAAGGCTTGAGATAAAAAGTAATAGTCACCGGAGTCGGAGGTAAAATGTCTGTCTATTTTATGCACATCAAGGCTGAAGTATGGATCTGTAGCTCTTCTTTTGGTGTCTTTCTCTAGCTCTCCAGGTAGATATAAAAAGCGTAGAAACTCAGAGTTTGTCAGTATGTATGGTGATTCAACTCCTGGAAGCTTAGGGTAGTTCGAGGTGTGTTTTGTGTTGTGTGTGTTGTGTGGGGTTGTCGTGTTGTTGTCTGTTCTATGAGATGCCTTAAGTTCGACAGTGTCTTGTTTAATTGCATGGGATGGTTTCAATCCAGTCATGCGTGTGACTTCATTGTTCAGTTGCTCTATAACAGTGGGGAGTCTTTCTGTCCACTTGGTATAGTACTGCCCCGCACTCAGTTTGAGTTCTTGCGCTGTCTGCTTAGTGAATAGTCTCTTGGCTAGAGTTAGATTGAATCTTTCCACAAAAGCCTGGTCTCTGTGCAAGTTTGTTCTGCCATAGCGAATCTCTGTGTTTTTCTTTTCCATAAGGGATTTCACTACACCCATGAATTCCTTACCCGGGTCGGTCATAAAGATTTGGGGGTATGTGAGCGGAGAGTTTTTATAAATATCTTGCAGTGCGCTGGCAACAACCTCTGACTTCTTCGTCTTGAGTGGGCGAGCTTCCTTATATCTGGAAGCAATGTCAATAATTGTAAGAGCATACTTGTAGCCTGAGTCGTTGGGGAGAAACAAAAGATCTGCTTCGGTGCGCTTCATTAGGTTTATAAATACTGAAATGGGGCCTTTCAAATTTTACTGGTGGGAAATAGACTTGAAAGACAGCCTGCTTAGAGAGCCATTTTTCTACTGTAGCTTTTGGCTCCTTACTCAGCTCCATGAGTTTACTAACGGCATTTTTGCCTACAAAGAATCCTTTGTCGCTGTAGTAGAGTTTTTTAAGTTTCTGATCTGTCATTTATTTAAAAAGAAAATTTTAAATAAAATAATGCAACGCTCTGGTGGTAAAATAGATTCACATGGACTGATACAAAAGCTTCCTCATCCAAACAAAGGCTGGACAATTCCCGGATACAAATATTGCGGGCCTTTGAATCCACTTGAAATTCAGTTAGATACAAACGATAATCCAAATCCTGGGCATGAGCCTGTGAACGAGCTAGACTCTGTGTGCATGTGGCATGACATCAAGTATAGAGATTTTCCTGAGGAGAAGAATCGGTGGGACAAAGAAATGCTCAGGAGACTCGACAATATGGGGATTTCAAGCGGATTTCGTGAGTCGATCGCTCGGAAGATAGTTAAAGCTGTTATTTTTAGTAAGACAAAACTGGGGTTGGGGGTGTACGCCGAGGGCGGGTGTTTGGGGAGAGAGGGCGAGTGCACGGGGAGAGAGGGCGAACGCACGGGAGCAGAGTTTATTTTGTGCGCTCCTAACAATGAATTGGGAAGACTGCTGAAAGAGCTGGGGGTAGAAAGGGGCGCTTGAATCGGGAAGGGCATGAGCAAGTGTGGATTTGAGTAAGTACAGTTTTTTATTCCCTAAAGAGTTGCGCACAAGAGAGATTCTCATTCTCCAGAGAGCTAAGAGCAGAAAATAAAAAGTCAACCGCTTCGCCGCCATTAGCATGCATGGACTGTGTATGTTGAGATTCCCTCCTTGATTGATATTGATTATTGGCCAAATTGCGAGGCCAGTTGGCCCGCCGAGTTGGCCTCGGCCCGCCGATTTGGCCTCGGAATGTGGCCCGCCTAGTTGGTCTCTACGGTATGAAGATATGGGGCGGGGTAGAGAGAGGCGCTTGAGTCGGGAAGGGTTAACTGTTATTCTCAGCCCTAACCAAGCGCAACAGCTGCATTTTGAAAAGTAGAAGCAGAAGGGGGTGGGGTAACTGCTATTTGCTGAGGGAGCGCAGCCCTCTAATCGATTTTGCGAATGTACAAGTTCCACGCGTGCTTTCCTTTCCGTTTTGACAAACCCATTCAACCAAGGAAATGTATGGGGACTTCAAGCGGGTGGAGGGAATCGATCGCTCACCCTCACATTCACACGCCTCATGTTCTATCGTTCACTGAGCTATATCAATTATTTTTTCCCTGCTTGACTCCAAGATTGTACAGTCTAAGAATTTTCTGGAATTTTCTAGCTGTATAGCTGTATTTAAGCAAATGCAGAAACACTCGGGTTGATTCTCCCCGCATATGCCATCAACTGCGACTGAGAAACGACGACTGCAGGAACTTAAGCACGCTGAAAGTGATCTAAGAAATTGTCCGCCAAACTAGAAGATTAGAAGACAAGAAAATTTAGAAAATGGAAGTCGAGTGGAATCTTCATTTGACAGATAAGCAAGGCCTTTGTGCCATGCTACAAAGAGTTTTACAGGATATTCCGTCACATCTACAAGCAAGAAGAAGAGAGGAACTAACCACCTTTTTTCGGTCTAGAAACTGGCGACCTACCAATCGAGTTTTTCGCCATGGCCCCTGATGATATCGCCGCAGCGAATGAAGCGCAAAATGTGAGTAGCGAAGAGAAGAAGGCGGCGGCTCTGCAGAAGAAGATGGCGGATCTGCAGATATTCAGGGAGAAGTTGTACGCATCCCGCGTAACACTAGCTGATCAGCTGATGGACGCTGTTGATCACCAGCTTCCATCTGGCGAGCAGAACATCATCACTAGGGTGAAGGCGGCTCTAGCAAAATACAAGAAGACTCAAATTGGAGGTCTACATTGGATTCTCGAAGTTGGGCGGCTGCTAAAAACTTATCGCACCGAGAACTTTGGACAAGATGTTAAAGTGCGGTTCGCCCATTTGTGTAAAAATGTAAACATCCAGGAATCAACTGGCTATTTGTACATTCGTCTGTACAAACTGTCTGTTACCTACCCAGGCTTGAGACAGGTGTCAATGCCAATTAGGGAACTAAACTCTAAGATGAAGTTTCTAGAATAAATTTTGGCCAGTGATCCTGCGTGGAAAGTTGTGTAATTTTTAAATTCAGTTCATTTAGAATTTTTCTAACGCGTTAGAATTTCAAAGAGAAGATTCAACAACTGGAGACAGCCGATTGGTTAAGTAGAGGAGGGTAGCAATTTTCTCAGTACTGTGTGCAACTCAGTCGGTGGGTTTTAAATTCTAACGCCGTTAGAATTTTCTATGTGAAAAGCTTCCCGCATGATAAGCTTGGGCACACCAAATTTTCACATAGAAAATTCTAACGCGTTAGAGAATCTAGCTGCTGGCTCAAAGGAACGCTAGGCTGGCTCTGTATGTTGTTGAAGAATTCTAACGCAGATCCTACATAGTGTCTGTTTTTTCTACCATTTTTGATACTCTTGTAATAGTTAATACATATCCTATCAGCTGTGCAACCGTTAATAAATATATAATTCTTACTAATGAATAATAAAATTATTTATTTTTTTTCAATGGGTAAGGACCCTGGGTTAGGGGATTTAAAGTTTTAGGGATGTGGTAGCACGTTGCGGATTGAATGTGGGGAGAAGAATACAGATTATTTTCAGATTGTTTCGAAGATGCTATGGGTGGATGTTAGTGGATTATGTCTGTGTCAGTGAGCATAACAGGTGTCCTACTGTTATGCTCTGATTCTGTCAGGGATAATGCTCTGATTCTGTCAGGGATAATATGGATGGATTTAATAGGATTATGGAGGATGTTTTGTGAGCGAGTGCGACCCCCTTTTTTCTGATTCTGTCGGGGATAATATGGATGGATTTAGGTGGATTATGGAGGACGTTTTCGGAGCGAGTGCGACCCCCTTTTTTTCTGATTCTGTCAGGGATAATATGGATGGATTTAATGGGATTATGGAGGACGTGAAAAATTTTGTCCAAAAGCCCCCTCATGCCTTCTACTAGTCATTAATAGCGCACAAAACTGCGTATCTCATGCGCGACCTAAAATATGTATTCTCTTTCTTCGATCGATATAGAGAAATGAGCATCCAGTTTTTTTAAAGTGAAAGTACCAGCTAGCTGTCTTTATTAGCCAAAATTTACTTTTTAAAAGAAAAAGAATCCTATTAAAGCGTAGAATTCCTTTTCTGTGTGTAGAAATTCACATTCTTAGCGACGTCTTGAATGTCGAAAAAGCTGAAGTAGGCGTGAAGGTGCTTTTGTTTCCACTTCAACCAATTATTCCACCTGTAGCCGAGGTGCAGGAAGAGGTGGCGGCCCACTGTTTCCGGGCCCGTCAGGTCGCGACTCCAGTTGCGCTCCGCGTACCGCCTGCACAGCTGCAACTGCATCTCCTTAACCCGCCGAGCAGTTGCATCTTTTGGATTCGGTGTGGCTAAAATATTTTGAATAGCGAACCATTTATCATTTACGGCTACTGCACTTGTTTATTCTAGAGAAAGTTAAAACTTCGAAAACACTTACAAGCATGCAGCAGCCTGCACATGGTCTTGAAGTCATGCGCCTCGTCGTCAATAATTGGGCTGAACACCTGCGGATCCAGCAGCGTCACCTGGTGCCGATTAGTGGCATTGTCAGCCCACCAGCTCTGCAGCTGGCTGGTGAGCAAACGGGGACCGGTGGTCGCTAAAGCGTCTCCCCGATGTTGACTGTCGTCCACTTCCATCATGGCGAACACGAGACGCAGGAAGAACGGATGTCCGGGCACGGATCCCATGGCGCTGTTCATGGCGCTGAAGTCCTTGCCGTAGAGAATCACAGCGTGCTCCTTGGCCTCCTGATCCACGAAGGCCGTGAGGTTTTCAAGGCTCGGGAAGAACGGCTTCACGCACTCGACGTCCATGTCGATGTAGATGCCTGGAAAGGACACTTCTGTACATTTGTGCGAAACGAACTCCTTCCAGATTCTTAGAACAGTGGCTCTAGCTCGTATTGTTCGTAGAGTACGAGCAAGAGTCCCTAACTCTCATCGTCGGGAGACCATACTGATATCCCTTCCAGATTCTTAGAACAGTGGCTCTAGTTCGCACCAACCCATACTAATCTCCCTTCCAGATTCTTAGAACAGTGGCTCTAGCTCACACCAACCCATACTGATCTCCCTTCCAGATTCTTAGAACAGTGGCTCTAGCTCGTACCAACCCATACTGATCTCCCTTCCAGATTCTTAGAACAGTGGCTCTAGCTCGCACCAACCCATACTAATCTCGCTTCCAGATTCTTAGAACAGTGGCTCTAGCTCACACCAACCCATACTGATCTCCCTTCCAGATTCTTAGAACAGTGGCTCTAGCTCACACCAACCCATACTGATCTCCCTTCCAGATTCTTAGAACAGTGGCTCTAGCTCGTACCAACCCATACTGATCTCCCTTCCAGATTCTTAGAACAGTGGCTCTAGCTCGCACCAACCCATACTAATCTCGCTTCCAGATTCTTAGAACAGTGGCTCTAGCTCGCACCAACCCATACTGATCTCCCTTCCAGATTCTTAGAACAGTGGCTCTAGCTCGCACCAACCCATTCTGATCTCAATTCCTGAAACAATGACCTCTATATGTATTCAATGTCATATCGATGAACTAAATTGAACTTTTTCATAGTGATTGGAGGTTCGAGGCATTCTAAAGCAGGATGCTTCACCCACCTCCGAAGTGATGCAGAACCATGTAGCGGATGCTGTCTGCTCTCTGGACGTGCATCCGGAATGAAAGGTACTTTCGCATGAAGAACGGGTAATAGTCGCTGATGAAAGCCACAATGTCCTCGTCCGTCCACAGGTAGTACTCCCAGTCGGGGTTCAGCTTGAGGCAGCGCTCAATGTACTTCCTGTACTCGTTGAACACCTTCCGAGTCTCGAAGGTCTGGTGAAGAATCTTCGGTATCGCTCCATACCGAGGCTCCTGATTATCGGCCACCTTCGCGCTGCCACTCTGAAGCCGTGGCTTGCTTGGCTGCCAGAGCAGCAGTTCGAATCCGATTATTGCGCTGCATGCCTAAATTTGTGAGCCGGCGGGGTGCAGCAGCCAAAATTACCAACGGAATCGAATTAAAAAAAGCCTGAGTATGTTCCACTGGACGTGCTGGATCTTGCTTCAGAAGACAGATGCAGCTTATTCTAGCGTGAATTCTACTCGGCCCAGGATGACCAGATGACGATGCTGGAGGCCAAAAAGAAACATGAATTTCTCAACAGAATTTTTGGAAAAAAGGGGAAGAGATGGCTGAGAGGGAGAACTCACAATGATTAGATAGTGTCCATGACATATAGTTGCGGTCAAACTAATGGGAACTGCTGGTCACACGGCAGAGTGACCTTCAGTGAGTATCTATCTGCTATCTCGGATGGAGTTATTTGTGATTTATTGCTACGGCAAGCCTGCTCAGGAATTACTCACGAGAATAGCAGCGACGCCGGTGAGGCGAAGAATGCGTCGGGGCATCTTGCCAAAGCCGTTAGAAATATTTTCTTGACTAGAACCACAATTGAGATGAGACTCAGACTTCTACGCTTAGGGTGAGGCTGCTCGGAGGGTGAGCCGGCATTGACTCGCAAGTTTAAGCTCTACTTTGACACTCAATAAGCCTCCACCTCCCACCAGCACACTCCCCAATCGCTATGACTGCCTGCGCACTCTTGGCTGGGGAGTGCTGTGCTGCTGAAAGGCCTTATATCGACACAATATGCTCCCATTAGCAACCTTGCCAGGAAATCCCTTCCCTGACTCAGCAAAGCTAGATGCGCTCACCCTAGTAAGTTCTCTTCCACACAGAAAATCTCTTACACACCAACAGCGTACAGTCAGATTGAAATAGAATGAAGTGCAGGAATACTGCACAGTCACTTTTCCGCTCCCCAATGCAGCATCCTAGCTTTCCATAACACCTATTCAAATCAGCTCACAGCATGGGTCTAGAAAGCACCAGAAATACTGCCGCAATTTTAATGATTTTTCCTTTTCATTCGGAACAGCCACTCCCAGTGCACACACAGACACCTGCCATCCACTCCCAGTGCACACAAAGACACCTGCCATCCACTCCCAGTGCACACAAAGACACCTGCCATCCACTCCCAGTGCACACACAGAGACACCTCCAGCCACTCCCAGTGCACACACGCAGACACCTCCATCCACTCCCAGTGCACACACAGAGACACCTCCAGCCACTCCCAGTGCACACACAGAGACACCTCCAGCCACTCCCAGTGCACACACAGAGACACCTGCCATCCACCCCCAGTGCACACGCAGACACCTCCATCCACTCCCAGTGCACACACAGAGACCTGCCATCCACCCCCAGTGCACACACAGACACCTCCATCCACTCCCGGTGTACACAGAGACACCTCCATCCACTCCCGGTGTACACACACAGACACCTCCATCCACTCCCGGTGTACACAGAGACACCTCCATCCACTCCCAGTGCACACACAGAGACACCTCCAGCCACTCCCAGTGCACACACAGAGACACCTCCAGCCACTCCCAGTGCACACACGCAGACACCTCCATCCACTCCCAGTGCACACACAGAGACACCTCCAGCCACTCCCAGTGCACACACAGAGACACCTCCAGCCACTCCCAGTGCACACACAGAGACACCTGCCATCCACCCCCAGTGCACACGCAGACACCTCCATCCACTCCCAGTGCACACACAGAGACCTGCCATCCACCCCCAGTGCACACACAGACACCTCCATCCACTCCCGGTGTACACAGAGACACCTCCATCCACTCCCAGTGCACACACAGAGACACCTCCAGCCACTCCCAGTGCACACACAGAGACACCTCCAGCCACTCCCAGTGCACACACGCAGACACCTCCATCCACTCCCAGTGCACACACAGAGACACCTCCAGCCACTCCCAGTGCACACACAGAGACACCTGCCATCCACCCCCAGTGCACACGCAGACACCTCCATCCACTCCCAGTGCACACACAGAGACCTGCCATCCACCCCCAGTGCACACACAGACACCTCCATCCACTCCCAGTGCACACACAGACACCTCCATCCACCCCCAGTGCACACACAGACACCTCCATCCACTCCCAGTGCACACACAGAGACACCTCCAGCCACTCCCAGTGCACACACAGAGACACCTCCAGCCACTCCCAGTGCCTGGAACAGTACACGGTTACCGCAGTATGTCACGTGAGCAGCACAGTTTCATCAAGGACGACTTAAGTAGAAGGACGGGAAACCTCGTTTCTTAGAAAAGTTTTGAAGGCACTTTTTCCCGTAAAAATACACTACGGAGATAGGAAGTTTTCATTTTTTCAGCACAAAAATTGTTATTGCGTTTGATAGGAGGCAGATCCAGTGTTCATCTTTTGATATGTTGTGCCTTTTTTATTGCTCTATCGATATTTATAAAGCTTTTCGTTCAGAAAATTAGGATTCTATGTTAATTTTTTATTCTACGTATATTTTCGCGTGTCTTGTGCTTGAAATACATTAGAATGCCACGGCTCGGCTCTTTAGCTTCATGAGTCTATTTTATCATTCTTACCCGACTGTGTAGCAAATATTTGTAACAGATGATAAACTAGATTCATAAAACCAAAGATTGGAGCTGTGCCATGCATTTTTGTGATTTTTAGATACAGGAAATATACGTAGAATAAAAAATTAACATAGAATCCTAATTTTCTGAACGAAAAGCTTTATAAATATCGATAGAGCAATAAAAAAGGCACAACATATCAAAAGATGAACACTGGATCTGCCTCCTATCAAACGCAATAACAATTTTTGTGCTGAAAAAATGAAAACTTCCTATCTCCGTAGTGTATTTTTACGGGAAAAAGTGCCTTCAAAACTTTTCTAAGAAACGAGGTTTCCCGTCCTTCTACTTAAGTCGTCCTTGAGTTTCATGGTTAGCAAGCAGCAACAGAGATGAGCCCTCTGCTCTCGCGATTCTCGATCTGATTTGTAGCTAGGTATAGGGTTTGTTTTCAATAGATGACAAAAATTCAAGTCTAGGGAGGATGCGTGAGCAAAAGCTATATATAAACAGGTGTTCATTCAGAATTCAATTTGGCTGAATGAACTGAGAGCTCTGAGTTGAGATGTAATTCGATGGCAGAGATGGCTGCCTTAGCTCGTACCCCATCTTAAAAAGTAAAAATAGAATAAGCAATTTTTAACCACTTGTTTACGACAGAATTCCTTCCCCACATTTCTATCTTGCATGATATGGACATGCCATAGACAATTTATATCTGCGCTGTACACTTAGAATTCCAAAACAGTTGCTTTATTATGGACAGGCAAGAAAACGCTTTCTCAACAGGAGAAGTGACATCTTTGACTGGAGTATAGTCTATGGCCAAGCTAGAAAAAAGTCAAGAGAGAGCAAATACAGGCGCGAAAAGTTAACTTCAAGAATTTTTACTGGTGCCTCCTTAGCTCACCACCCCAGCTTACCAAATCAACAATGCAAGCGGTCAGACAGCGACGGCAAGCAGCCAAGCAAGCCTTGCAAAACTTGGGCCTCGACAGCGAATCGAGCGATGAGTCGAGCGATGACTCATTTGTCACTGCTGAGAGCGAGGGAGAGGACGGTGGCGAAAATCAAGAAGGCAACGATGGACCGGAGGAAGACGATCAGGGAATGATGCACGATGATTGGAGATCAGTAACTCCAGAGACCGATGCTCGAGCTAATTCTCTTCCCGAGTTCCTCGGGGCAAACGGAGTCAATCCGGGATTCTCCGTACCTGCTGATGTTGACGACGGCTGGACAGCCATTTTCGAGCAGTTTCTACCCGATGAGTTGCTGCTTCAGATGTGCATGTGGACAAACAAGAGAGCGCAGCTGGATATTGCCAAGTTTCAAGAAGAACACGGAGATGATGAACTGCCTTACGGGCTCAGAACGTGGAAGCCCTGCACTGTTTCTGAGATGAAGAAGGTGATCGGCGTTATATTATATACCGGAGTTGTACAGAAACCGGAGGTGACGGCTTACTGGTCCACGGACCCGTTCTACTTTCATCCCTACTTTCAAAGCATGAAGATGCTTCCTCGCTCGCGGTTTCAACAAATCATGACATGGCTGCGTTGCGATGAATGTCTTGACTTCGACGCTGATGATCCCTTGTGCAAGATCAGGCCTTTCCTAGACATGGTCCAGACTGTTTGCAAGAACAGCTACCTGCCCGGTCAAAGCATTGCCGTTGATGAAGCGCTGCTGCTCTATAAAGGGAGGCTGATTTTTAAGCAGTACATGCCCAACAAGAGAGCCAAGTTTGGCATCAAGTTGTACTGCCTTACAGAGTCTTCTACAGGCTACATGTGGAACTGTCGGATACATTCAACCACCATTGCAAATGAACAGTTCGGCAACGATGTGCCGCAGCTCTCAATCAGTGAGAGAGTCGTCGTAGAACTTTGTCTATCTATTGAACTTTGGATATCGGGTCTTTTGCGACAGTTGGTTTTCATCAGTGAGACTGGCCAAGTTCCTTCTGACCCGAGGAACAACCTTAACTGGGACCGTTCGCAAAGACCGAGGCGTTCCACCGATTCTGCGAGATATGCTCTTGCAACCACCGAGTCATTCCTTTGCCCGACATGGTGACATCCTCGCTGTGAAGCTGGTTGACAGGCAAAGCTCAGGAACAAAGACTGTCTATCTGTTGGACTCCGCTTCAACAGCTGCTAGCTCTTTGGTTAGCCGGGTACTGCGCGGTGGTGTGGAGCAACAGCTGCTGAAGCCCAACTCGATGTTGCAATATAATCAGAACATGGGAGGTGTGGATCGGATGGATGCCGCAGCCCAGCCTTACAGCGCATGTCGCCGAACGCACAAATAGTTCGTAAAGCTAGCGGTGTTTCTGCTACAGCAACTGGTTCGCAACTCCTGGATTGTGTACCGGCATCTAGGTGGATCCATGAGCTTTCTCAACTACACTGAAAGGTGTGTAAGGCACTTGATTGAAAGCAGTGAAAATGGTCGATCCAGAGTTAAGTCCATCCAGGTTAAGTCCAGAGACATCCATCACCGGCTGGAAAAGCTACCCGCTACCGTAGCACAAGAACGGCCTACCAAGCGTTGCCGAGTTTGTTACCTGCAGCGCAGACTGAAAAAGCGGACCGTCTACTTCTGCCAAGGTTGTGACGGTCAGCCTGGGCTTTGCCTTGAGCCGTGCTTCTTTGAGTGGCACTCGGCTAACTGATTGCTGGCGCTTTGCTGAAACTGCAATCGAACTGTTGCTAGCATTCTTTTCATTCACTTGCATGCAGCTTCATTTGCCTTTATGTTCTTAAGATTTACTTTTGTACATACAATGTATGTTGTTTTCTATTTGTTTCGTTACACTGCGACGCAATATGACAATACAAGCAGTTTTTGACCTTGGCATGCATACCAGGTAGCATTCCATCTGGTTGAGTCAGACAATGATAGATTGTGTATATGGTTTTGGAGGTAGACAATGATAAATTTTTCACGAGTGGCGAAGCCACGAGTGACTAAAATTTATCATTGTCTATGACAAAACCATATACACAAACACATTGTCTCATGAATGTATTTTTAGAAGCCTAAAATAATGATTCCTAAGCGTGGAATAATGAGCGTACAGCATGACACAATGATTCTGTCTAAACTCGCTTTCCCACCGACTTCAAATCTGTCTATGGTCAATTGACAGAATGAACGATGGCATGCACAGCATGCCACTGGTAATCATAAGGTTAAGGAGTTATCTGATATTTGAAATCAAGTCGCTAAAATTTGGCGTCTGAGTCTAAAAAAAGCAAAAATGCTGCGAAGAGCAAATTGCACCCGTCTGCAGCCTAGCGGGTCAAATGAGTAATACGCTCGTACCGTATGTACACATTCTCATGAAACTTTAAGTTGAATTTCGGCAGCGACTGGCCGAACGGGCTTTGAATCGACAATTTGTCTTCTGAGTCGCCAGCACGCGAGCTGACATTTCAAGTTTGCGAGGTGGCCTCACGCAGACCCGCCGTAGAATTTCACTCTGCCCGGAAAGGCCTTCGTCAGGCTGACGGGCGGCAGTCGCTGCTTGCCGGCGATCCAGTCGTAGCCGAGGTGCAGGAAGCGGTGCAGCCCGATAGTGCTGCCGTTGCTGTCGTCCGCGCGCCACCCCTTGGCCTGGAGCTGGACGCAGCCGCGCTGCTGCAGCGACCAGCGAGAAGAGCTCGACCACTTGGCGGACAAAACTGGCAATGAAATTAAAATTATCTGCGGTCGATAAAAATGTGTTTCAGCCTACTTACAGTAAGACCCTAAAAAAGAAATAATAATAATCCAGCATGTTCTTGGAAAAGTCTAGAATGGATTCGAAAATTTTTTCACAAAAAATATATTCTCGTAATACAAGAGTCTTGAAAATCCCAGCCAAAACCCCAGTAAAAGCTATGGGGGACATGCCAATGCTTTGTCCCTCGCCCCACCTTTTCACCTGTTATGGAAATCAATAATTGTACTTCAGGGCACCAAAGCATTGTGCGCTTGGCGCCAAAATGACTGCCTGTCTGTGGCGCCAAAATGAGTGCCTGTCTGTGGTGTCAAAGTGAGTGCCTGTCTGTGGCGCCAAAATGAGTGCCTGTCTGTGGCGCCAAAATGAGTGCCTGTCTGTGGCGCCAAAATGAGTGCCTGTCTGGTACCTGTCTGTGGCGCCAAAGTTAGTGCCTGTCTGTGGGGTCAAAATGAGTGCCTGTCTGTGGTGTCAAAATGAGTGCCTGTCTGTGGCGCCAAAATGAGTGCCTGTCTGTGGCGCCAAAATGATTGCCTGTCTGTGGGGTCAAAATGAGTGCCTGTCTGTGGCGCCAAAATGAGTGCCTGTCTGTGGCGCCAAAATGAGTGCCTGTCTGTGGGGTCAAAATGAGTGCCTGTCTGTAGCGCCAAAATGAGTGCCTGTCTGGTGCCTGTCTGTGGCGCCAAAGTTAGTGCCTGTCTGTGGGGTCAAAATGAGTGCCTGTCTGTGGGGTCAAAATGAGTGCCTGTCTGTGGCGCCAAAATGAGTGCCTGTCTGTGGGGTCAAAATGAGTGCCTGTCTGTGGCGCCAAAATGAGTGCCTGTCTGTGGCGCCAAAATGAGTGCCTGTCTGTGGTGTCAAAATGAGTGCCTGTCTGTGTGGCCAAATTGAATGCCAACAACACCACCTATTCCTTAAATAATGAAGGAGTTTATTCATGTAGAATTCTCGGCTTTGTCCCCCCACAATAAAATCTATGGCGACCCCCTTTGGAGACTTCTGTTCCAGACGCTTTTGGAGCTCTGCAATTATTCTTTGGCACAAACTCGCACACAAAATTGTTGAAGCCTCGCTCGTGATCAGCAATATGTTCCAGTTCGAGTTTTCACATTAATTTGTTTCCCCTGTCCGCTGGGCTAACATGTAGCTGTTCGCATGCGTAAAGCATTTCTGCACTTGTTATTCTGCACTTGTTATTCTGCACTTGTTATTCTGCACTTGTTATTCTGCACTTGTTATTCTGCACTTGTTATTCCGCACTTGTTATTCTGCACTTGTTATTCTGCACTTGTTATTCCGCACTTGTTATTCTGCACTTGTTATTCTGCACTTGTTATTCTGCACTTGTTATTCCGCACTTGTTATTCTGCACTTGTTATTCTGCACTTGTTATTCTGCACTTGTTGTTCCGCAGGGTCCCAAACCGACCAAAATCACGACACTTACGAAGATGTCGACATATCTTCTTCCATTTGTTCATATCGACCATCAGCGGAGAAAACACCTTGGGATCCAGGAGTTTCACGTCGGCAGCCGCTCGAACTTGCCTGTAGGACTCGAGTGCGGAGGTCAGCGCCAGCGGGCCGGTGGTTCGCAGCGCTTCGCCGACTCGAGTTCCGGCCCGCAGCTGGTCGATGACGTGCCGGAAGAACGGATGGCCCGGCCGGGCGCCCATGGCCGAGTTCATGGCCGAGTAGCGCTGGGCCAGGCCAATGTTGGTCTGCTCCGGCCGCTCCTGGTCGAGGAAGGCCTGGATACCCTCCAGAGCCGGGAAAAATGGCCTGATGCATTCGACGTCCATGTCCAGGTAAATGCCTGTTTGAGCGATTCAGTGCATGCATACACATAGGGACATACTTCGCATACTGCTAATATAGCTATACTCCTTCCTCAATGAGCATTTCTCTGAACGAAGTTACGAGTACTGCGGGACCCTTCGAGCGGCTTAGCACTCACCGCCCATATGATGAAGCACGATGTACCGGATAGAATCGGCCTTCTCCAAGTTGTCGGTGTACTGCTTGTATTTGGCCAGGAACTCCGGGTACCGATCGACAATGAGCTTCTCGGCTGTCTTGTCGGTCCACAGGTAGTACTGCCAGTCAGGGTTGCGGCTAAGGCAGCTGTTGACAAAGGGCAAGTAGTTTGCATAGACTCGCTCGCTTGCGAACACTTGGTGAAGAATTTTTGGCACAGAGGAAACGTTTTTGAGGACCGATTGTGCTTTGGACATTGCTTTGTAGCCCAGAACTTGCGATCTTTTGACAGTACAGTTTGAACTAGTGCACTGTTTGAGCACACCTGAGAGCAAAGTCTGAAAAGTACGTAATCCAGTTTACTCAATAACTCAGTCAACTGAGTAACCAGTCGCTTTTACTTTCGCTCAAGTTTCTTACCCCAACAACTGCGGCAATCAGCAGAGAGCCCAGAATCTTCAAGTTCCGACGCTTGAAGCCAGTCTCCATTCTGCAGAGGCGCGGCTGGCTCTGTCAAGGTTTCTAAGATTTTTTACGTAGCGGATCTGTTCTGGAAGTCTTATGGCAAGATCTGCCTACCTCATCGATCCTCAGAATCTTTCTAAATCTGGCTTAGACCTGGCGCAACCTTGCAAGGTTTCAGCACCGGATCGAGAAAGCTGTTTTATAATCACTTGAAATTACTCAGCCAGAGTTCCGAGTCAAAGCTGTCTGTCTTCGGACAACGTATGTACATTCTAAAAACGCTCAAGAAAGAAAAATTGGCAGTCCTACACACCCACAGTCTGCAGAGTTACTACAAGCCTGTACAGGCCGTGCGAGCACTGAGCCAGGCAAAGGGGGCTGAGAGATGAGAGAGTCAGACACAGTCTCCAAGGCAGTGCAAGAGCGTGCCTCTTGTGTGAAATGGGTCAGGCTTCTAAACAATATTGCCATGCTTTGGCCAGGCTGGAAAATCTGGCTTGAGGCGTGCAGCCACGCAGCCGTTGCTCGTATGGTAAGGTGAACTACTAAAGATGAACTACGGCCCTGAAAACTATAAAGTTCTGCTTTTGGACAATTTATTCAACTTTAAAATTAAAATCATCAAAGCCGATTGAACCAAGATTGAAATCATGCCAAATTGTGTGAGAAGGCGCTCTGAAAGTCGCCTATCCGTTCTGCATAAATGAAAAATCGGACGAGACTAAACTTGCTTTTTGGTGGGACAGCCCACGGATGAATGAACGATGCCACTGTGGATGTGCCATGTCTCCCTGACTGGTTCCACTTGGAGTATCTAGTGGAAGACCAGACCAGACCAGACCAGACCAGACCAGACCAGACCAGACCAGACCAGACCAGACCAGACCAGACCAGACCAGACCAGACCAGACCAGACCAGACCAGACCAGACCAGACCAGACCAGACCAGACCAGACCAGACCAGACCAGACCAGACCAGACCAGACCAGACCAGACCAGACCAGACCAGACCAGACCAGACCAGACCAGACCAGACCAGACCAGACCAGACCAGACCAGACCAGACCAGACCAGACCAGACCAGACCAGACCAGACCAGACCAGACCAGACCAGACCAGACCAGACCAGACCAGACCAGACCAGACCAGACCAGACCAGACCAGACCAGACCAGACCAGACCAGACCAGACCTTGTATTTATTTTTTCGTTTTTAGCTTTCACTTTGTTTAATATTATCCCGGAAAATCGTTTTCTCTATGCTTTATGAGATGCAACATGCCTTCTTCAAGGTCGATTCAAACAGCTTCCTAAAAATGGTAGATTTATCTCTAGGTTTCGAGTGCGCAAATCTTCTTTCTTCGAGCTGCAACTCTGCAAGTGCGAGTGTCAAAGCAAACTTTTGTTGCTTTGCTTGGCTGAGACAGCTTAAATACTTCAAGTATATCGCTGTCTATGGCCCGAACGCCTAAACGCTGTTTGGTCCGGGAGGGAGGCTGTGCGCATGTCTATGTGATTGAAGTCAGTCAATGCCCCGTCTTTCAAGTCAAGCCGAAGAAACAGTTGGCACTTAATCGCAATTCACTTGATACCGAATTGAAGCACCGAAAGACCCAAATCCAGCTAAGCTGTCTGTGCCTGCTTGAAAATGGAGCTGAACGCTCAAAAAATGCCACTGGACCAGCAGGAGCTGCAGGAATGCCATCGCCTGAACTCTCAGGGCAACAACAACGCCCAGGGCTCGGCTCTCATCCAGGAGGACCAACAGCCGCCAGCAAATAACAGCGCCGCCGCGGGCAATGATGAGGCAGCGGCTAAGGCTGCAAGGAAGCAGGCGTTTCTGGACAAGAAGCTCAATGATCCGAGGAACCTGCGAATGTTCACCTCAGGTAGGCTTGCTTTCTGGGATTTCCGGGGTTCCATTGTATTTTAGTGACTTGCAATTGCAATTAAAAAGATTGCCAGCGATGCAAAAGCTAAAGTTAGGGTAAAATTTACACTGATATAAATTAAATTAAATTAATTGAAACCAACAGTTAACCTGCCAGAACAAGATAACTGCGCCCCTTCACCTCAACAGACAACAACCTGCTCGGACCCTACTGGGAGCATGTGACCGCCGCTGACCAGCGCGAGACCTTTCCGCCCCGCGACGAGTCGGGGAACCTGACGAGCGATGAGCGGGTGCAGCACAAATTTGCCGTTGAGCTTGGCCAGAACATTGCCAAGTGGCACCAGCAGAACAAGCCAGTTGTCTGCGAGTACCTACTGTTCCTGAAAGGTGCTCAAAACTTGTTTAGATGGCTGAATGCATATCTAGGAAACAAAATCACCTCAGGGCTCAGACACAAGTCTCTTAATTCGTATGAATGAATCCAAACCGAAGTAATCAGTCTTGTTGCATCCACTTTCTTCCGCAGACGAGAATCTCAACCTGCTGAAGCCGCAATACTCTGCCATCATTAAAAAATGCTCTCGAAAATCAAAGTGCGTCATCCTCATAACAAACCGAATTCTAAACAAGCAGGTTGGCAAGTTTAAATGGATCAAATATCTGATTGTGCAGATCCAGGGCCCAGACTACACCATGGTGAAGATCTGCAACACCATGCTGGAGCGCTGGTTTCCCGAATACCGCCAGCGACTCGTGTACAACAAACAGCGGTGAGTTGGGCATTCTGTTGACTTCTTTCTAATTTGTGTGCCAAGAAATACCTCTCTATTCTTGACTATTCCATACCAATTGATTAGCTCAGTTTGTCAAGATTTTCAATTGTATATTTCGTGTTTACCTTCCAGCTTCAAATTCGGCATCTACACGACCGAGAACTCCGTGGACAACATGGAGCTGTACTTCCCGTTCCAGCGCAGCAATAAATGCTCAATTAACTATGGCGACATGAACTGCGACACTCCGTACGGAGCTACAGAGCAGCGTACGGTGCTGGACTCCAGCTGGAAACAGAACAACCGCCTGTTCGCCGCCGGCAACCTGCTGCCCAGCAACGGCCCGGTGAAGACCGCGCAGGCCTACGTGTACGCCTTCCACCCGCTGGGCACGCAGGACAAGTTCCTGTTCCGCAGCCAGTTTGGAGTTCAGGAGCCGCCGCGCAACTTTACGGCCAGGTCAGACATCGGCTATCCGAACAGTTCCGTGTGCGGCCCCGACTTCCCTGGCCACCCCGTCTGCTACGACAAGGTCGACAGTGCCGCAGCCGGGACAAGCGACGATGTAGAAGAGGATGAGACTCAGGAGGTGCGCCTTGGAGTTGACGGTGGTTTGACTCCGTTTTAAGCTGATCGGGCTCTCGTTATCTTGCGTGTTGAGAGTGGGATCTGGCTAATTCTGAGGGTGACTTGATGGCACGTTCAAAGTAGCATTTGTGAGGGTGACCTGTAGCATTCTGAAGAGGTTAGTTGCATTCTGGAAGGGGGCGTGTAGGTCATGTAGGGGAAGTGGCTATTAATTATGGGGTGATATTTTAAATCTTAAGCTGATGTTCAGTACTGCATGCCAATCGGAATCGAGCAAGAGTTTGACGCAAGATACGCGAAGTTCCACCAGCGTGATTTATAAAGTGTCCTTTTTTCCACTTTTCCCAATTCCAGCAAGAGCAAGAGGAAGAAATCATGGATGCTTCCTATTTTATTCTATCCGACAAAGAGATGAAGGCAAAGTTCAAGCTCAAGAAGATGAAGCTGATCATGAACCGACGTCGCGAGTGGATATTCGGTGACAAGCAGCTTGGTGTGCCGTTCCCACAGGTGCTGCTGCCAACAACCAGCATTACTGAGAGCAAAGCTGGCTCCTGT
This sequence comes from Macrostomum lignano, assembly GCA_002269645.1. Taxonomy (NCBI): domain Eukaryota; kingdom Metazoa; phylum Platyhelminthes; family Macrostomidae; genus Macrostomum; species Macrostomum lignano. Next base: position 729,692 of record NIVC01000291.1, on the reverse strand, counting down.
GAGTTGGGGGCTCCAATCTTTTTCTGTTGTTGTTATTTAATTGTAAATTTATGAGAACAAGGCGAAATTTCATGTTGTATTTTATCCAGTTTAGTTAAGTCATGCTGCGTCAGTTATATAATGCATCTCATGAAATTTTAAGTTAGTAGTGGGCTGATTTCTTGGTAAATCTGCCTCAGCTGTCCTTTCAAAAACTTTGATGGTGACTTTGCGCGTCTTTCAGCCAAAGACGACGCTAAATCGAAGAAGGGCAAGAAGAAGATCAAACCGGACGCCATCATCAAGAACATTCGCTTCATCAATGAGGACAATATCTACCTGGAGTATTGCTTCGAGAAGGAGCATCTGAAGCGCAACCCAATTTCGCCCTACCCGCGCTCCCTGGTGCCCGGCCGCGAGCTGGCTGAACGCATCAACGTCACCAAGATCTACATCGGGCCGATCAAGTACGACTTCGTGAAGGACCGCCGCGAAGAGCTCAACCAGAGATTCCAACTGCTCGGCCAGGCCATCGCCGAGATTCCGGCCACCAGTCCAGTGACGGAGAAGGCGGCCAAGCCGAAGGCTTCGGGCACTAAGCGACCAAAGAAGAGCGGCCAGGCCGGACTGGAGAAGGCCGTACCTATTGTCAGCTTCAACGAGTTCAAGGAGAAGCTGGTACAGGATGCCCAGGTAGCCGGCGCCAATCCGGACGACCTGCTGGGTAAGGACCGCATCAGCGCCAAGAATGTGGACCGGGTGGTGCCCGGTTGGCGCTCCATGGTCGGCCGCGAGGACAGCATCTTCGAGGAAGTCAAAACTCGGCTGAACGTATTCAAGTCGCTCAAGGACAAGTATGTACAGGGCCGGTTTTATTCTGGGCGGTTCAAATTTACGTTAGTCTCAGCGGGAGCACCCGTAATTCGCTAGGTTACTAGAGCTATTGGCTACTGGCCTTAGGCACCAGTCAGAAAGGTTTTCAGGGGCTATCGACCATGTTTTAGGACAGAATTAGGAGTTCAGTTGGGCACCAACTAGGTTTCAATGCTTAGCTGGGTTTCTGTCAGGATCTTCCTAAGTTGTGCCATTCGTGGCTTCACGCACCTTCATGATCTTGCTTGACTTTGACCAAAAACCGACTTTAACTACCCGATCACAGGTACAGCAACGTGAAGGGTTTCTTTAATCCGCTGTTCGATCCGTACGAGGACATCCCGACAACCGAGGCCAAGGCCCGCGTCCAGCCCAAAGTGAAGCGGCAGATTGTGAAGGGAATCAACCTGAGCGAGCGCAATCCACAGAAGGTGGCCACCGTGCTGGACGAGCTGATGGATGTCTTCAAGAAAGAAGAGTCGCAGCCACGCTCGACAGGCAACTGAGACTTCCTACGGAGTTTCTAATGAGCAATGGGAAAGTACAAACGGACTTCTGTTCAGTTAAAGAGGCCGTGGAGACGATACACTACTGTACTCCATAATCCGGAAATACTGACTCGGTTTAAAAAACTAGCAATGGAACGTCTTCTTCAATGCGAATTCGACAACCGCCAAGTTTTGATTTTTACAGCCACTATCCCCTTTCAATTGTTTTGTTTCCTCTTTATTTTTCTCAGTTTTGGATGGGATCTTCGCGCAATTGATGCCGCAATCGCTGTATTGTACTTACTAGCGTACTAACCCGGCCGGATAAATCAACGCCACTTATCCGTATTAAAAGTACACGCGAGCACTGTGTGCAGTAAAAAATGTACTTCGGGCATTAAAAACAAATCTCTTTGTATAAACTTCTTCTTCGTCAATTTACATGTAAAAGTGTGCCTCAAAAAACGGTTCCATTACAGCAAGGTCATGTGCGTCTAGGTCTCAAAAGTTGCATGTACATTATGTTTTCCGAATTTATTCAGAATATCGTGGGAAGTACATGTACAATATAGCGTCGTCGATCTTTCTTCCTCAAACATGCGCCCCCATCATAAAATAATTAGGTGCGCATGAAATTGTATTCGTCTGCGCGTACAAAAACCCGTGACAACCAGAGCCTAGTGCAGAGGATAACAACATACAAAATGAGCAAAATAAATACATGAACACTTGCGACTGCATTCAGAAGTACATGCTGCAGTACATGTAGATGTACGTACATTTGTAGTATACATGTACAGTGCATGTTACGTACATGTACCACGTACATGTACTTGTACACTTACGTAGTAGACTACTGGATCCGAATAGTAGACTACACCAGTTTTCCTAACAGAATTCAGATCTAATGATTGCAGCACCTAAAAATCTGTGTTATATAGAGAGTTTGCGAAAAAATTGATTGATTAACTCTTTAGTTGACACAAGCAAAAGCAAAGGTTTTAGTTACTGAACTAAAGCTATTAACAGTAAGCGTACATGCTTTGCACATTATTTTCAAGTATTTAAAAGACTAAAAGCGGTACAAATAACACTAATAGAAGTTTTTCACACATCTATTGTGTTGTGACTTTGTAATGTTCATCGACCGTTTGTTTAAACATTTTAAATTAGCGACTTTTGAACTTTTTGTTTTCTGAGAAACTTTTTGCTTAGGCCAGGGCAGCCCCAATTTGGATTTAAATAAAATAAAAATGGCTTAGTTAAATTTAACTGTGTAAGTGACTATCTCTAAACACCGAACTAGACACCTATCTCTAGATACTGTTATATTGTTAGCAATTGTTATTGAAATGGGGATTGCCAAAGTGCCTGCCATATTTTAGAATAATCGAGCTATATACTAAGACATCTAAGTGTCACCTTTAGAAAATAGTAAAGCATGTCATAAATTTTTGTCTTTTTAGAGCAGTAGGACATTAAAACATTGTCTCCGCTTTTTATTCACTGCTGCGCTACTTTTGGTATTTTACCCAATGGTCTCACTGGTTGTAACTTTTCTATCTCTAAAATATCTACCATTGTGTTTTGTGTCACCAAAGTTTTTATAGGGCCTATTAAAAGTCCTCAACCCTAGGACTTAAGAGCCCCTTTGCACTAAAATTGAAAACATTCATCTTAATATTAGCCTCCATCACTCAACCTCAATATGTATATAGCATTGAAACTCTATTGTTTAAGTCTCTAAATCCATATAGAGACTTAAAATCTGCTTTGAAAGTGAAAACAAAAACATTAGGCCTATAGTAACTTATTTCTACCATCTCTCTAGCCCCTACCACCCAACTACAATATGAACATGTCTGTTACTTAAGAGTTAACTCCTAAATTGCAAGGACTTACAAGTTCCTCTCACTTTGAAACTGGCAACATTCATTTATCTCTATCTACATTAAATCAATAACACTAGTGGTCTTTCAAGTCTTAGTTGAATGATATTACTAGATACAAGAACTAGATATGGATGAGAAATATATGTTCTTATAATACCATATTTATATCTATATATTCTGTCTAAAAATTCAATATCCATAACTATAGTAAAACTCTATTATAGGGCCTCATTAATTTTTGGCCTAATTCTATAAGCCTTAGCACTATTAGTAGTATACTACTAAGGGTCATGAGGTCACATAAAGTTGCATATAATATTGCTAGCCCAGGGCATTACTAAGATTGGTGTGTCATGACACTAAGCTTTGTCTTGGAATATCTGGTTCTTAATGCTTTTTAGTATTATCCTTAGTTGCTCATTTCTATTTTTCCCTTTCAAAATAACTAATTCATCAAACACTTCCTAATATTTGCAAGTAGATAAGGTCTGAAAATTTGAAGAGTAGTTACAAGTAGGCCTAACAAAACAAGTTGCTCCTTTCCCTAAATTCAAATCTTTTCATATACAAAAATGTTTGTTTGTCCATATATCATATTCGTATAAGTTTAACTTTTTTTAAAGAAGTATAGCTTTTTTAAAATTTAAAAACATTTTTAAACCCATATACTAAAAATGGTGTCAGTATCTATCTATCTAGGTAGGTATGCAATCATATTAATGCTATAAATTAAAATCTTGCCTTTGCATTTAAATATATATTAATGTACTGCATAGTTAGCATATATATATTTTATAATGTAATTAGCTATACCAAAATTAAACATAAAAAACTGTAACCTTAGGTTTCTACAGATATATGTATGGTAAGTCTTTATCAATTTATTTTTATCATTTTAAGATAAATTTATTGTTAGATTTTTTAATACAGCTTTTATTTAATTGTGTTCATTTTTTATTTACATTATAGTTTTGAAGCCTTATAGAAGGCCTTTAATTTTAATAGATGGAATAGCAATGAAGATTTTGTGCTACTTTGCTACTTTGCATGTATATTTATATTTTCAAATTGTGAAAAATTGAGGGGCCTAGAAGGGTGAGAAAAGGTAGCATGATAAACTTTGCCAACATCCCAGCTTAGCGAGCCAGCTAGTCTGGTGCACACACCCCACCTTAGCTAGACAGAGGTTGGGGGGTTTCAAGTGTGGCTGCACTGGTGCTTGCTGGTTGTGTACATTCTGGCTGTCACAGTTTTGACAATTAAATTTATTGAAGATAAATATATTGCCTATAAAAGTTACATCTATCAAATCATCTAAAATGAGCTGCTGCAAGGCATCTATCAATCTATCTATCTGTAATTGATTTAAAAAAGTAGTTTCCTAAAGTTAATCCCAAAGGGATTTCCCAAAGGAAATTTGAAATCGCCAATTGCTTTAAAATTCTATGTGAAGTGCTGCATGATTTTTTATGCTGCAATGATGACTGACAGCCATCCAAACTCTGCTTTCTCTGCAGCCTCACAATCAGCCAATGGACAACACGGCAGGTGCTCAGCAACTGCCTGCACTGCTCAGGCCCTCCAGCAGCAGGCGGAGATCCAGTCAGATTCGGCAGCAGCAGCAGCTGGACGCGGCTGCTGACGGCGGCTCCGAGTCCTCCGGCTGCGATGTCAGCGGCTGCCTGCCGTTGCCCGCCTCCGCGACAGCCGCCGTCGTGGTGGCAGCGCAGGCCGGGTTCGCCGCTGTTCACCCGCCGCAGTGGGGCCTGCGGCCCAGCCCGGCCTCCGCGCCCACGCCCGCCACCGCCGAATCCGACGAGGACTCGCTGGCGGCCAGGGCGCTCGCCAACCTTAGTCTGCGGGTGAGGCCGCCTACTTTGAGTAGTATAGTGAAACCTGCAGATATAGGAGGGACAGGAGTGACACCTGCTATTCACACCCATGAGCGCCGAACCTCGAGGCGCAGTGTGTGCATGCGCAATGTACATGCCTGAGTCTATGGGAAGGCAGGGTAGAGTGTGTGCATGTACAGTGTACATGCCTGAGTCTATGGGAAGGCAGGGTAGAGTGTGTGCATGTACAATGTACATGCTTGAGTCTATGGGAAGGCAGGGCAGTGTGTGTGCATGTGCAGCGCAGACTTGAGGAAGCTCTTTTACGCTGCCGAAACTCTTACACACAATTCCACATTCTTTTCTTACTACTGCTTCTAGTAGGCAATCGCAGTTTCAGCCCCCAATTCAAACCTGCGCCTTGCTTAGGTCCCAAAACTGGGAAGCACTTTTAATATCCTCAGAACGTGGCAAACCTCATCTTCGTTGCCAGGCCTTGGCGCAGCAGCAGCAGCATCAACTGGACTCAGCGGACTCAGCAGAACTCGCTGCTGGAGTCGCCGCGCCCGCTTCCCCTCAGTGCAGTGGCGGCACAGCCGTAAACCCCGCCGCCCTGTCCGCCGCCGCTGCCGGAACTGCCGCAGCTTCCGCGATGTCGGCTGCGCCGGGTCGCTCCGCCGGTGGCCACTCCCGTCGGGTTCGCGTCCGCCACAAGCAGCCGCGCCCGATGCTCGTCGACGCGGCCTCTGCGGCTGCGGCGGCTTCGCAGACTCTCCGGGGGGCGCCGCGGCCGCCGCGAAAGCGGAAAAAAGCAACGGCGGGCGGCTCGAGCCCGGATGATGAGGACGACGGGCGGCAAGACCGGGTCATGGTGGCCGCTGGCAGGTTGGCGGCTGCCGTGGCGCCCGGCTCACCAGCGTCCAGCGGCATCGGCGGCGGCGGTAGCGGCGCTGAAGCCGACGACGAAGGCAGTCTCGGTGGCGGATGCGGCAGCGACACCAGCCTTGATGCAGTGGACGACGAAGCCATCGTTGTGGCCGCCTTCCAGGGCTGCGGCATTGCTGACGCCTTCGACGACGCCGACAGCCTTGCAACGTCGGCAGCCACCGCGTCTGCCGCGCCCGCCTCCAACGCCCCGCCCACCGCCCTGGCGACTACGTTGGCGCTGCTGTCTCCGCCATTGACGGCTTCGTCATCCGTAGCTGCCGCCGCCGCCTCCTCGCCGGCGATCCCGCGGCCGATCCGGGCGGCGGTGCACCGGCAGCGCGGCGATCTGCCCTCAGCCAAGAGCTCCACCGGAGCCGCCGCTGCCCCGTTTCTGCCGACATTTTTCGTCGATTCTTCGATAGCAGCAGCAGCGGCAGCGGACGACCCGTTCGCCGAGCTGGCCGCGGGTGACGATGCCCGCCGGGGCAAGCGGATCGTGTCCAGCAAGCTCGGCCACCTCACCGGCAAGCGGCGCAAAGTGCACGCCTGCGCGGCCGCCTCGGCGACCTCCACCGCGTCGGACGTTGACGAGGAGATGTCGGCATTTGCGCCTCAGTGACTGCGAAGCTTCGAGTCCGCTGTGGGTGTCGGTCTTCTTTGACGCTGCGGCATTGTCTGCTGTTTGGTTTGGCACCCATCGGCTGCAGGAATTCAGCTGCTCTGGCTAGTCCTTTGCGTGACAATCGCTCCAGAATTCTGCACGTGTTTGCTGTGTTATTTCTCACATTTTTATAAATACAAACTTTTAACTGCTGACAGACCTGTTTTGAATATCGTAGATTTTTGTCACCCACCTTGCATAACTAAGAGCTGTTTGTGGCCTGTTGACTTGGTCAGTTTGTTTGCGGGGGGCTTCGGGGGCGCTGCCGCAAAGTAAGGCGATAGTGCCAAGGACCACTAGAAGTTTATGGTGTCAGGAATGGGCGATTTGGCCTTCATGGGGGGCCATTTTTAGAGAGTCAGACTAAGCTCATGCGCAAAATTTTATGGCCTGATAAGCCTATTGCCTGTTGTTTTACTTTCAGTCTCAAAGATAGTCAGAAATCGATTGTTTGGCTTTTCGCTGTTTTTGCCAGTCCAGGTCTCCTGGAGCCTCGTGGTCTGGCGCGGCGTTCTGTTTGTGCCAGCGGCCCCGGCTCGATGACTGCGTACGTATCTGCGCGCTAGTGTGCCTGCTCAGGGGAGTCGGCGGAATGGGCAGCAATGACTTTCGCCGCTTGTGTGACAATGTCGCTTTAAGTGCGCCAATGTACCCAGCACCTTGCCTCTAATAAATAAACCTGTTTCCTGAGGTGATAGCTCGTAGTAACCAATCGTGCGTCAGATGTTTTGACTCCGCATTTACGCAATAATCAGTTTTCCAGTCTAATTCTACAATAGCTTCTCTGCAGCCCCCACACGACTGCTCCTTCCCAAGAAGCTTTCATCCCTTTTCATGCGCACTTCACTCAGATTTTCTCTCCATGCTTGGATTGAAAGCGACAGCAACGTACAGCCAGAGCCTTGTGTGGCCACGCGTCCTGTACAGAACTGCCTCCCTGTAGCCTGAGCAAGCTGAGCCAAGGAGACCTGGTAGAAGCAGAGCCTGGAGTGCCGACTCCATGGACAGCTGAAGCAGAAGACACTCACAAGGCCGGTACGTAACGAACATTTAAACCACTTTAAAGCTCACTTTCAGGGAGGTTATTGACATAGATTTTATTTTGCGGTATTTAATCGATCACTTTCCCGGACATATTGCGAGGATTATTGTATGTATCTATATAGCGAGCTTCTATCTTCTCTTCCTTCGTGACTCGAGAAATTTCTTAATGAAATTTTCTCTATGGTAAGAATGTGGGGGCTTCGCCCCCACACCCCATCCCCAACTTCAACCATAGACATACAAGTATGGCTCCGGGATTTATCTGAATACATTCCGCAAAATTAAAGTAGTTTAAATAAGATATTCTATGGGTTTTTCGGTCGGTATTTCACTTAAATTCGGTCGGTATTTAATCACATACCGACCTCAAATCCATAGAATATCTTATACTTGGTTTTTCAGGCCTTTAAAATCAAACGTTCTTCAGAGATGCCCTTGAGTTCTTACTCAGGTCATGATTCAGGGCGACATAGTCGCGCCCCTCAGAATCTTGTAGAAACGCGAAGCTTTCTTTAGTTAGAGTTGGTAAGAGTTTCTCATCCACGCAATCCAAAGTATAGTAAATTGGATGTCAAAACATGACTTCGTCTTGCAGTACGACTCCATTAGACCTGTCAAAATAATTTATCATCTTCTGTAGATCACTCTTCTCAACCTCTCGAGATTTAGGCTGATTAGTCAGCTTGTACTCCCGCACCATTGATACCAGCATCCGATTGGCACTGGCAAAGGCAATGTAATATTAATATCCGGACGGCTTAGACAGAAGAAGCGATGCAGTCCTGCTCGAACGCTGATCAGACTTGCTGGAGCATAGTACAGATTGTCCTTTGTTCTCAGTCTCAAATAGAAGAAGCGCAGATAATTAGCCAAAATAGACTTTGGAATTAGTAATAGATCAGTTGACAGCTTGTTATCTTCCAGAAATCTCTTTAAACGGTTTATATTGTCCTCCATCTGCCGAACAGAAGAATCGGGTATACCACCGCGTTCTAGCTCATTTAGCTCTTCAATCACGTCGTCTGGAAGGTCGAGACTCTCTTCTGATTCGATGTTGTCCGCGAATTCCTTGCTCAATTCCTCCAAATACCGGCTGTTTGACTCCGCTGAAATCCAGGCCAGCTCTTCAGTCGACATACCAGATACAACTTCTCCAGGCAAATTTGAATAATTGATTAAGTGATTGATCATGTTTGAAGCGTGGTGCAGGCTAACAAATTAAAATTTATCCTGACGTTCTTTTTCCTTTTACAGTAAATCTAAGCCCATAAATACCTATGCCTATATGTCTATGGTACTAAATTGACAAATGAGGAGAAAGAATGGCCATAGACACTTAAAACTTCTTGTATGTTACAACACAGAGCCCGGAATTCTCGACATTGACGCCCGGAATTTTCTCACATTATGACAATATTATTTACAATGGAATATGTCTATCCCGATCGAAATCCCATTCAGCGTTATGCGTTTTCGAAAGTCTGAAAAATCTGAAAATGGGGTTTTGCACTCCAGACTCAGGTTCTGGAACTCCTTGGCTGAGCGCAGGGAGGGCGTGCGGCTTTCTTCACTTTAGCAAGCACTGAGCAGGACGGAGCTTTGGTCAAATTCCTCCTCAGGTAGTGTAGCAGAGCGATGAAGCAGTAGGGCGTGCTTGAGTCAGTAAGAGCAGAGCAGAAAGGCTGCAGTAGGTAGGGAGGAAAGTAAGAGCAGGGAATGAGTAACGTACACTTGCCACGGAGGCTGGGCCAATCCGGCAGGGGTGCATATGACAATTGGGAAGACGGAGTGCGGTGGCATTTCTGCCCGAAATTTGATCCCGTTGAGTCCCCAGAGTACTGAGCTCTGTACTCAAACGCTAGCTATATGTATCTTGTATTGCCGCCTCCATCCAGTACTGTGTTGCTCTCGCAAGTTGCACCTGCGGAGTAGCGTCTCCTGGCTCATGGCGCGCGTGCTGTTCAGATCGACCTACCGTTTCAAAGTGGTCGCTTTGCTGACTGCTCTGCTGGTAAGCCCCCTGCTTGAGTCATGCTCTCTCGCTACCAGTTGGCCATGAGCTGGACAAGTTATTTTGACAATTTGCATCCATGATGGCCATTTCATTCCGCTACTCCATTGTGTGGGCATGATCACTAAGCTATATTTATAATAGCCCATCCCTGCATTCTCACTGTTTGGATTCTTCAAATCCAGCATATTTACTATTTATTGAGGCCATAGGTGACAGAATCAAGGTAATATTTAGTCAGATAGCACAGTAGTTCCGCTGTAAGCTTTTAACAAATCCCACAAACAAGCGACCTAACTACAGAATGCATTTTACACTCTAATGAGCTTTTTACACATTATGCCGTATTCATGCAACTATGAGCTCACTCTCTAGCTCTGAGAAGCCCATCTAAGCGAGAAATCTAGTTATTTACTCACACGAAAATGCGCTCGCCTGCTCAAACATGCGGTAAAACTTGGAGTCGTCTAAGCTGAGTACATGTAGTGCTCTACGCAGTTGATTCTAGCCCCGCAGCTGAGCAGCTTCAACTGTAAGCCAAAAGCTTGTATTTACCTGTGCATTAATGAGTTTGTGTGCTTGAAGTCAACAACAGCAGAGCAACGGCTCGCTTCTGCTTGCCAGGCTGCTCATGTCGATTCTCCGGCTGCAGAGTGAAGTGGGCGAGCGCAATTCTTCCGTTAGCACGGGCAATGCAGGTATTCACTGAGCAGGGGCTGTCAGCACTGGTCCGCTCTGTTGCAGCACTGGGAGGCCAAGTTGAGCCAAGCTTTCTCAAAATCATTTCCCAAGAGTTCTTTCAGAATTAATTTGTAAAAACTGCAAAAACATTTGCAAGAAGGTAAGTCTTCTGTTTTTAGCACCAAACTAGCAATCAGCGCCCCCCGTTGGGGAGCCGACAAAGAATGGAATACAAATTTTTGTATAAACTACGTGTGGCTTCTGACCTTGACAAATTCCATCTGTAAGCCTTGACGTCTCAGCAATTCCCCCCGTAAGCTTTGTGAATCAGCAAGTATCAGTTTTGTTTGATGTCTATATTGATAAACTTGCTCAGAGTGTGATATATTTATCAATTGGTTAAACAACAAAAAGCTTACTTTCTACAATGCATCTCGATACATATCATACGAGCGTATGTACTGCATTTTGCAGCAAAAGCAGGCTCCAGTGAAGTGCAGCACCGTGTACTTTAGCTGTCCAAAAGACATGCACTCCACACTGATACATGCACAAGTACGCAGACAGCGCCGTAGGTGTGAGCATCTGCCCTGATCATAAGGCTGCATTTTCTTGATGCGATGATCCCTTGAACCTTAAACCTTATTCTTATTTTATAAACATGTACAAAAGCTTACTGTGTAGCTGAAGCTTATTGCCTGATTTTGCAGTTTTCGGGTTACTTGTCAAAATAACCCGAAATTTACGATGAAAAAATGCAGCAGAATGACTCATTTTCTCTCCTGCGCCTACTAGAATACAGAACTCCCAATCAGCTCGTTTATCTAAATTCGAAATAAAAAGCCATGGATATTACTCCTGAGATGAAGAATAAATAAGTAATATACATTATTTCACTTATTTTCACTACTTACTGCAGAAGCTCTATAATAGCATTTGAAATTTGCACAAAACTACATAATAATACGAGTTATCTACATTCTCTAGGCGAATGATGAACCAGGTGATGATGAGTGTCAATTTGGTTGTTTCCATTTCGAGGACACACCTTTAAGTTCCGATCATACCTCAATCGACCGGTCGATTGAGCATTCTGGTGTATTCTGTGCCTACTACTGTCATTAGCACAATTATACTATGCCTACATGTTCTCACCTTCCGGTCCGAGCCCTCGTCTCAGGAAACCCCAAGTTTAATTCCTCTTCCACAGCTGGTCAAGAATGAGATTGTTTGGGTGTGATGCTACCTTAACCTGTCGTGTGACTGGGTGTGCTCTGTCTGAAGTCTCAGTATATTTACTAGCATTTTTACTAGCAGTTTCAGCCGCTCGTTCGGAGCCAACAAATGAAGGGAAAATAAGTCTCCAGAATATTCTGCCATAGATCTCAGCCTCCTTGATGTTAGGTATCACAGCAACTCTCCCTTCATCCTTGTCACAATCATACAGTTGATGCGCACATTGAGCAATGTACGACTGTTACGCCACTGTTAAGTCATTTCCGAACTCCAAAACCATGCACAAAATCTACTATGGCTTACTTACTGGTCATTTTTAACAGCTTGGTCACATCATGCTGGCTTGTAACTCTGACTAGGGCTGGCTTTGATCAGGGGCCATGCAGAGTGCTTGAGATGGAGCCAACCGTGTGCTGTGCCCTGAGACATGAACTGTCAATACAGAATAGCCCAAAATCCATCAATAAAACCATTAGGGTTTCTAATTTGACAAAGTTTAACTGCCAGAGACATTTGGAAGATCCTTAGTTTCATTCAAATCGTTGCAGGTCGTTGCCATCCTGGCCTACAATCGTAATACTGACGAAGGGCCTCCCGAACTGGACTTTAGAGACATCGCAATACCTTTCGAACCGCGCCCAGTTACACCTGGAGCGATTCCCAAGATCATTCACCAGACTTTCACGACTCGGCGAGTCTTCACTGAATACCGGAAGTACATTGAGCACTGCCTCAAGCTGAACCCCGACTGGGAGTACTACCTGTGGACCGACAAGGACATCGTTGCCTTCATCAATGACAACTACCCATTCTTCATGCGGAAGTTCCTCATCTTCAAGATGCACGTGCAGCGAGCAGACAGCATCCGCTACATGGTTCTGCATCATTACGGAGGTGAGCGTTCGCACGCCTCAGCTGAGTAACAGCCGACTGAATTATCATTTCTCTGCTTAGCTTGTAGCTACCCAGAATCCATTCCAATGGAAGCCGACGGTGCTCCTCCAACATCCGTGACCCGCAGGCATCTACATCGACATGGACGTCGAGTGCGTGAAGCCGTTCTTCCCGAGCCTCGAAAACCTCACGGCCTTCGTGGACCAGGAGGCCAAGGAGCACGCTGTGATTCTCTACGGCAAGGACTTCAGCGCCATGAACAGCGCCATGGGATCCGTGCCCGGACACCCGTTCTTCCTGCGTCTCGTGTTCGCCATGATGGAAGTGGACGACAAGACGGGAGGCGCCGGCCCGACCACGGGTCCCGACCTGCTCACCAGCCAGCTGCAGAGCTGGTGTACAGACAACGCCACCAGAAGGCACGAGGTGACGCTGCTGAACCCGCCGGTGTTCAGCCCGCTGATTGACGACGGTTTACATCACTTCAGGAGCAAGTGCAGAACTTTGGAGAGCTGTGAGTCGCTTTGATGGTGATTTTCATTTCTGCTTGCTTTCATTGGAATCCCGCTTCAGCTGCCCTTCGCTCCTTGAATAACCAACAGTCAGTAAGGTGCAAGGGTCATTATTCTGTGCATTTTTGTCACTCTTTTTTGTGTGTCGATTCTATTTTAGTTGCTCCGATTGATTCGATCATTCCACGTTGCCGACGAATCGCACAACTTGTGGTTACAGCTGGTCGATCTCACCTAACCCTGCACACAGCATCTCGGTCACTCTAATCCACAGTGTCTTGGTAACTTTAACTCGCAGTGTCTTGGTCACTCTAATCCACAGTGTCTTGGTAACTTTAACTCGCAGTGTCTTGGTCACTCTAATCCACAGTGTCTTGGTAACTTTAACTCGCAGTGTCTTGGTCACTCTAATCCACAGTGTCTTGGTAACTTTAACTCGCAGTGTCTTGGTCACTCTAATCCACACTGTCTTGGTAACTTTAACTCGCAGTGTCTTGGTCACTCTAATCCACAGTGTCGGTCACTCTAATCCACAGTGTCGGTCACTTCAACTCATATGTCAATCACTCTAATCCACAGTGTCGGTCACTCTAATCCACAGTGTCGGTCACTCTAATCCACAGTGTCGGTCACTCTAATCCACAGTGTCGGTCACTCTAATCCACAGTGTCGGTCACTCTAATCCACAGTGTCGGTCACTTCAACTCATATGTCAATCACTCTAATCCACAGTGTCGGTCACTCTAATCCACAGTGTCGGTCACTCTAATCCACAGTGTCGGTCACTCTAATCCACAGTGTCGGTCACTCTAATCCACAGTGTCGGTCACTCTAATCCACAGTGTCTGTCACTCTAATCCACAGCATCTAGGTCACTCTAATCCACAGTGTCTGTCACTCTAATCCACAGTGTCGGTCACTCCAACTAATATGTCAGTCACTCTAAACCCATGTCTGTCACTCTAACTGTGTCTCGGTCACTCATGAGGCCCAATCGCACTGGCCTCAGGGTCTGGGTTGCAGATCTACAAGATGTGCGGTGCACAGCACGGCTCGCATGCCCTGCCAGCTCGAGTTTCACTGCAATCTGCGCTTTGTTTTCCAGCCAGTCCGAAGTCGACCGACGCCGCCGCCAAGCGGCTGCACGACAGGCGGCTGCAGCTGTGCAGGCGGTACGCGGAGCGCAACTGGAAGCACGACCTGACGGGCCCGGAAACCGTGGGCCGCCACCTCTTCCTGCACCTCGGCTACAGGTGGTCCAAGCGGAGGCCGAACTACTTCGACATCGCCGAGGTGACCAAGGATGTGAAGTTTTACAGTCAGCACAAGAGTTCAATGAGTGCTCGGAAGCGTTGTGCCAGCTGATGAAAGTCACTGACCTTATCTATATTAAGTACATGAAATGTAGTCTGCTCAAAATTATTCAAATGTTTCACTTGTGCCTAAACCAGGTTTCTGGGTTATGTGGAATTCGTGCTCTGAATTCCGCTTTATATATCGGTGTTTTGAGTGCACAGGCGGTACAAATCTCTGATTACGAATAGGCTGTTCGAGTTTTGCAAGTTAGATAAAGTTTGAGCCAAACCACAGAGCGACTTTGTACTTCGGTGCTAGTCTGTTTCTAAATTTGTCTTCAACCAGAATATCAGCTGATTTTGATTTTATAGAATCATTAGTTCGGATATCCCCTCAGCAGTTAACATCTACAGTGTCCACCCCGCAATTGACAGGCATCCACTCCGTGGCTAACAGACATCCACTCAGTGGCTAGCAGACATCCACTCAGTGGCTAGCAGACATCCACTCAGTGGCTAGCAGACATCCACTCAGTGGCTAGCAGATATCCACTCAGTGGCTAACAGACATCCACTCAGTGGCTAGCAGATATCCACTCAGTGGCTAGCAGACATCCACTCAGTGGCTAGCAGACATCCACTCAGTGGCTAGCAGACATCCACTCAGTGGCTAACAGACATCCACTCAGTGGCTAGCAGACATCCACTCAGTGGCTAGCAGACATCCACTCAGTGGCTAGCAGATATCCACTCAGTGGCTAGCAGACATCCACTCTGTGGCGAACCGCTATGATCATCGGCTTGCAATGTAGGGTCGGATTCGGATTTACTCGGAAGATATGGGAATTCTCTGTTTGCACCTGTAGGTGTTGCTTTTATATAATTCGTGCTTCAACAGAGGCAAAACTTTGAGTTGAATTACTGCAAATATTACGCAGACTAGATGCGCATGGGCCACGGGTTTGAGCCACGGGTTGGAGTACGTGGGCACAATCTACAAATTTAGGCAAAATCACCCAAGCTCAGGTCAGGGTGCATTGCTGAGAACGCGCTAAACCTTGGCGATGGACATTCTCTGGCCCGATGGCCTATTGGGACAAACAGTTTTCGCTTATACGCTCGTAGCGTCTTCCATAGCGCTAAGAAAGTCAGCTGTGCTCATGGTCCGAGTAGTTTACTTTTCTCACCCCAGCCGATATTTCATGTTGCCCCCGTGCAAACAGAGAGAGAGAGAGAGAGAGAGAGAGAGAGAGAGAGAGAGAGAGAGAGAGAGAGAGAGAGAGAGAGAGAAAGAGAGGCTGCAGTGCTCAGTGTGCTCAACCAAGTAATTCTCTAGTCCTTGGCTAGAGCCACTTTCAGGTCTAGAGAATTCCTTGCCTCAATTCTGCAGCTAACATTGAAACTGAGTCATCCCGCATGAGGCAGCCTTTTCATCCTGATATGTCTGTCTGCTACCTTGATTATGTACCTGCAACCTAGAATTCCTGCTTTGCATAAGTTAATGATAGTCTTATTATTATAGAAATTCGATAGCTGTCAATGTCGATATATTGCTTCTATCATTTTTATCACGCTAGTCCACTTTTTAAATTAAAAAATAGACTTCAGTACAGTTTTCATTATTTAATTATATCCTCCCACTGCAGGACCCTCGGGTGGGAGATGCAGCGGAGAGGGGCACAGGTCAACCGGTCACTCAGTTGCGCTGTAAGGAAAATGAGGATGGGGGACAAAGCTGCCTGAAATTCTGGGAGAGGCTGGCTGTCACATCTCAGCCAAATTTGGTATCCCCGACTCAAATGGAGAGAGAGAGAGAGAGAGAGAGAGAGAGAGAGAGAGAGAGAGCATGAGATGAGATACCTGCGGTATGGCTGCAGACAGCTCGGAGCTGGAAGACTTTAGCGTGAGATGAGATACCTGCGGTATGGCTGCAGACAGCTCGGAGCTGGAAGACTTTAGCGTGAGATGAGATACCTGCGGTATGGCTGCAGACAGCTCGGAGCTGGAAGACTTTAGCGGGGGAACCCACAACATAGAAAATTTCCCAGCATTCGGCATTACAGAAAACTCAGTGCAGCTGCCTCCACCAAGCAACGCCATGAGAGGGACCCGCTCTTCTGATGCCCAAGGTGAGCAGTCGGCCCGGAGCTATTTTCTGCCTGGGGTTGGGTGGGGTACGAACTTACCGGGTCACTGATAAAATATTGCGGAGCCACAGTAGCATGATAAGCAAGATTTTTCGCTATTTCGGAACCTTCAAGAGAAACTTTTTTCTTTGCTGGGGTCTTTGAACACTTTGACCTCCCTAGCTGGGTTCCTCTTTACAGTTGAGCGTTGATTGAGATAGGGCAGCTGCCCCCCTCTGACCCCCAGTTCCGGGGCTCCTGAAGGTGAGTCACTTACCACGAAAGCATGTGTTAATATATTAATAACACTTAAATAGTGTTTTTGAGTAGAAGTGAAATGTAGTGACTCACTGCATCAACCATCTAAGAGACTGAGTGATGGATTGGCCTGGACTTTGATTTGAGCGGTTTGAATGTATAAGTTTAGCGATTCCTGCATTTATTACACTCAGCAGAACAGCACAAGAACAAACTCTATCTAAATCTAAATCTAATTCATAGACACTCCATAGTCAACAAGGTTTTAGATTTATCTACTCGTTGAAGCCGTGTTGTTGCCAGGGACTTCTGTATAAATTTACCATAGAAAGAAGGGACTGGAAACTCGGCTTTAGTGAGAACTCTGCCCTGTAAAAGAATGTGGGGGCCGGCCATGGATGAATACTGAATCGACAAAAGCTCGATTTTTTTGTCCTAATCACAGACAGGCACCAGCATCACAAGAAGCTCAGAATGCCGTATACTTTCACACAGAATAATCACCCAGAAGCTTCTGCAATAGCAGTTGCAGAAGCTGCAAAGCTATATTTACAAGTATGACTATACATAGCAGGATAAATGAAAATTTTTCAAATGGGAAGGCAAGCCAGTAAGAAAGCAAATATGTAAAAGGAATTAATACAAAGCAGACACAAAAGCAGGCAACTAAGCAAACAAGCACGTAGACAGACAGCAAACAAACAAACAATAAAAGGCGAAAACAAACAGCCAAATGAGTTACAAGCAAACCGCGCAAGACAAATGAGAGTCAAGTAGAGACAATAAATTCATGGCGTCAACCGCACAATGCTATTTTGAAGTCACTGGCCCATGAAAATTATTAGCATCTGACGCACAGTTGTTGTGTTCACAGCGTTAAGTCTCCGAAGTACATGCCGCAACCGAATGCAAAGATATTTCTTATAAATCGCCTGCACTAGAAAGTATTGATAGTTTTCTTCGGGTGCTCCATTGCTGCAAACGTGAGCTTCTTGCAGATTGTGCAAACGGTAGGTGGATCACTTCTTTTTGACCTGTGCACCTGCGCACTCGTGACCTAGACATTTAAGCACTCAAAAATGACTATTGAGCAGCACGATATGTATTTCTCGAGCATCAAATGACTCTAGGCAATACGCGATGACGAGCGGTTTAAGCATGCTTTTGGCGTTTACGAGCGTAATGCGTACGCTTTTACACATTTGAATCGGATTAAAATTGAGAAATGAAATACCATGGAGGTAAAAACTCAAGGTGCTCAGCTCAGCTAAAATATTCAATACTATTTGTTGAAATGAGCTGACGGTCGTCTAACTTAGCGCCTGCCATTCCGTTAAATATTGAGCAGGGAACCCTAGGCAAAGCAGTTCCCGGAGGTCTATGATTCCAGTGCGTTAGCAGAATCGACCCGAGTATCAAGTCGCATAAAGAAGGAACAATGCAACAGCGTACATTGCACTCCTTAAAAATTTGGAAAGTACCTGAACAAAACCCTGCTCTGTCACTACATGTCTGCCCTGTGTACGCCCTCGCGGCAAAGGGAGAGCAAAAATTTTCTAGACGGGGCAGGATTGGACAAGACTCAGATAATAGGAACTGCTCTGATCTTGTAGGCAGAGAGAATAGCGGATTGCAACATCTTTTATTTGCCAACCCACAGTTGAGGTCAGCTCAGCCGCACTCAGCCATTCTCAGCCGTACTCAGTATTTCTCAGCCCTACTCAGCCGTACTCAGCTCAAGCTCAGTGGAACATGAATCCAGGCTCTCTGCAGTCGGTCTGTCGCTTCAAATTCCTCGCCGCATTCGTGGCGCTGATGGTGAGTGCGAAAGGAACTTTCTATTACTAATTAATTACTGAATACATGCAGCCTCAATATATGCATTCAGACATTATAAGGGCAGCTGGCTATTCACGGGTGTGGCCGTTTTTCTCAAAGCTCAGTGGACACTGCCAGCGAAACTGTGCAGGCCACTCCTTCAGTGCAGCCGAACCGTTTCAGGCCGTTGCAATCCTGGCCTACAGTTACATGGGTAAAGAATCGCATCCCAAAGTGGACTTTAGCAACATTGCAATACCGCCTGGACCGCGCCCAGTTACACCTGGAGCGATTCCCAAGATCATTCACCAGACCTTTACGACTCGACGAATCTTCACTGAATACCGGAAGCACATTGAACACTGCCTCAAGCTGAACCCCGACTGGGAGTACTACCTGTGGACCGACAAGGACATCGTTGCCTTCATCAATGACCACTACCCGTTCTTCATGCGGAAGTTCCTCATCTTCAAGATGCACGTGCAGCGAGGAGACAGCATCCGCTACATGGTTCTGCATCATTACGGAGGTGAGCGCTCGCACGCCTCAGCTGAGTAACTGCCGACTGAATTATCATTTCTCTGCTTAGCTTGTAGCTACCCAGAATCCATTCCAATGGAAGTCGACGGTGCTCCTCCAACATCCGTGACCCGCAGGCATCTACATCGACATGGACGTCGAGTGCGTGAAGCCGTTCTTCCCGAGCCTCGAAAACCTCACGGCCTTCGTGGACCAGGAGGCCAAGGAGCACGCTGTGATTCTCTACGGCAAGGACTTCAGCGCCATGAACAGCGCCATGGGATCCGTGCCCGGACATCCGTTCTTCCTGCGTCTCGTGTTCGCCATGATGGAAGTGGACGACAAGACGGGAGGCGCCGGCCCGACCACGGGTCCCGACCTGCTCACCAGCCAGCTGCAGAGCTGGTGGACAGACAACGCCACCAGTAGGCACGTGGTGACGCTGCTGGACCCGCCCGTGTTCAGCCCGCTGATTGACGACGGTTTGCATCACTTCAGGAGCAAGTGCAGAACTTTGGAGAGCTGTGAGTCGCTCCCATTAAATATGCACTCGTAGTTATCGAGGCAACCGTACGATTTTAACTTTACTCTTTAACCGATCACTATTGAGTGCAAAGTGTCACTCTAGGAAATTCAGGCAGTTCTATTATAACAACAGTTTTACTCACAGAAAGTCAGCTTTTAGTGTGAGCCAACTGAAAGAGTTAAACTAAACTAGTTCTAGAACTTGATTAGAATTTTCTTAGCTGGCCTAAAATTCATTAAACATTCTAATCCACTGCAAAGATCACTCTAATCCACAATGTCTGTCACTCTAATCCACAGTGTCTTAGTCACTCTAATCCACAGCATCTAGGTCACTCTAATTCACAATGTCTGTCACTCTAGTCCACAGCGTCGGTCATTCTAATCGACAGTGTCGGTCACTCTAATCCACAGTGTCTGTCACTCTAATCCACAGTATCGGTCACTCTAATCCACAGTGTCGGTCACTCCAACTCATATGTCAGTCACTCTAAACCCATATGTCTGTCACTCTAACCCATATGTCAGTCACTCTAAACTCATATGTCTGTCACTCTAACCGTGTCTCGGTCACTCATGAGGCCCAATCGCACTAGCCTCAGGGTCTGGGTTGCATATCTAAAAGATGATGCGGTGCACAGCACGGCTCGCATGCCCCGCCAGCTCGAGTTTCACTGCAATCTGCGCTTTGTTTTTCCAGCCAGTCCGAAGTCGACCGACGCCGCCGCCAAGCGGCTGCACGACAGGCGGCTGCAGCTGTGCAGGCGGTACGCGGAGCGCAACTGGAAGCACGACCTGACGGGCCCGGAAACCGTGGGCCGCCACCTCTTTCTGCACCTCGGCTACAGGTGGTCCAAGCGGAGGCCGAACTACTTCGACATCGCCGAGGTGACCAGGGATGTGAAGTTTTACAGTCAGCACAAGAGTTCAATGAGTGCTCGGAAGCGTTGTGCGAGCTGATGAAAGTCACTGACCTTTTGTATCCTAAGTACATGAAATGTTTCACTTGTGCCTCAACCAGGTTTCTGGGTTATGTGGAATTCGTGCTCTGAATTGTATGTAACAGCTTATGTTTACATGTAGTTGTTAGAATGCATCGTAGCAACCCGCTTGAATATGTCTAATATCTGCTCCAAAATTGTTTTGGTTATCTTATCATTGTTTATCTTCATCAGCTGCCAAATGCTGTCATTCAATAGCAAACATGCAGTTTTTGCTAGCCTATTGGGGCACTTGTGTCTTCTTGCTGCCCTCTTGCTGCCCTCTTGCTGCCCTCTTGCTGCCCTCTTGCTGCCCTCTTGTTGCTCTCTTGTTGCCCTCTTGCTGCCCTCTTGCTGCCCTCTTGTTGCTCTCTTGTTGCCCTCTTGCTGCCCTCTTGCTGCCCTCTTGCTGCCTGCCTTCTTGCTGCCTGCCCTCTTGCTGCCCTCTTGCTGCCCTCTTGCTGCCCTCTTGCTGTCTGCCCTCTTGCTGCCCTCTTGCTGCCCTCTTGCTGCCCTCTTGCTGCCCTCTTGCTGCCCTCTTGCTGCCCTCTTGCTGCCCTCTTGTTGCTCTCTTGTTGCCCTCTTGCTGCCCTCTTGCTGCCCTCTTGTTGCTCTCTTGTTGCCCTCTTGCTGCCCTCTTGCTGCCCTCTTGCTGCCTGCCTTCTTGCTGCCTGCCCTCTTGCTGCCCTCTTGCTGCCCTCTTGCTGCCCTCTTGCTGTCTGCCCTCTTGCTGCCCTCTTGCTGCCCTCTTGCTGCCCTCTTGCTGCCCTCTTGCTGCCCTCTTGCTGCCCTCTTGCTGCCCTCTTGTTGCTCTCTTGTTGCCCTCTTGCTGCCCTCTTGCTGCCCTCTTGTTGCTCTTGTTGCCCTCTTGCTGCCCTCTTGCTGCCCTCTTGCTGCCCTCTTGCTGCCCTCTTGCTGCCCTCTTGTTGCTCTCTTGTTGCCCTCTTGCTGCCCTCTTGCTGCCCTCTTGTTGCTCTCTTGTTGCCCTCTTGCTGCCCTCTTGCTGCCCTCTTGCTGCCTGCCTTCTTGCTGCCTGCCCTCTTGCTGCCCTCTTGCTGCCCTCTTGCTGCCCTCTTGCTGTCTGCCCTCTTGCTGCCCTCTTGCTGCCCTCTTGCTGCCCTCTTGCTGCCCTCTTGCTGCCCTCTTGCTGCCCTCTTGTTGCTCTCTTGCTGCCCTCTTGCTGTCCTCTTGTTGCCTGCCTTCTTGCTGCCCTCTTGTTGCCTGCCCTCTTGCTGCCCTCTTGTTGCCTGCCCTCTTGCTGCCCTGATGATGCCCTCTTTGCTACGCCCCTGCGGGGCATAACTTTGAGTTCCCCATGTATCTCTAGTTCATTAAATGGAGACAACGGGGAAATGAGGAACCGAGCAATCACTGTGTCGGTATATTATACCTCGGAGAAGTGTTTAGCTTACATTTACATGCGTGATGTACTGAATTTTTACTCTCACCAGGACAACCTAACAGAAATCGATGAAAGCAATAAAGCAGATGTTTCGCCACGCCCACCAGGCTGAGCCGAGGCCCAGACCCCGGCAGGGCAGGCAGGCAGCCCGGGCAGTCCAAAGTGCAGTGAACACCTGCCCTAATATGCAGATGTGCAACCGACAGCTCAAAACCGCAGCTTTTTCGCGGCGCATCTGCGAAGGGCGGAAGGCTGCATTACGGCTGTTCAGTCCAAGGACTGGGGGGTCACCACACCCTCAGTTACCCCAGCTAATGCTGGCAACCAATTTTAAAGCTGGGTGAACTGAAGCAATGCAGAGTTAAGTGCCTTGCTCAAGGACAAAATTTGTTCCAGTGGGATCAGGAATCGAAACCCCGACCTCAGTCGTGAGTCCAACGGTTATTATACATGTACATGTAAGCTACAAAACCTATTGTTTTCAATAAACATGTACCGAAACACTATAGCATTTTGCAAGCTAGTAGAGACTACGAGCAAGCAATTTAATCCAAGATAGCAAAAACACATGCATTTTGAGCCTCACTGCTATTTGTCTATGATAAAAAGTGTGTCAAACCGGCAGGCAATTTAATCCAAGATAGCAAAAACACATGCATTTTGAGCCTCACTGCTATTTGTCTATGATAAAAAGTGTGTCAAACCGGCAGGCAATTTAATCCAAGATAGCAAAAACACATGCATTTTGAGCCTCACTGCTAGTTGTCTATGGTAAAAAGTGTGTCAAACCGGCAAGCAATGTAATCCTTGGAGCACTCATTGAAGCACTGAAATCCATAAACAGCGCTGTCCATGCCGTTCCACTCTCAGTTCTTTCAACATGTCAGACGAAAGTGACCAAGCCAGCACCAATTTTTGAAGACATCGACAGAATCGCTGCCGAAGATGCCGGAGCGCCACCTGTGCAGTATGCTAAGATTAGCGACGAAAAGCATAGATTGATAATCGGCGCTATCGACAGAGGCGATAACAACAGAAGCATTGCCAACTTAGCACGCAGGCAAGAATTCGAACAGACTGCATCGCTGGGAGGTGATTATGCTTGCCGGTTTGACACACTTTTTATCATAAGGCAAATAGCAGTGAGGCTCAAAATGCATGTGTTTTTGCTATCTTGGATTAAATTGCTTGCCGGTTTGACACACTTTTTATCATAGGCAAATAGCAGTGAGGCTCAAAATGCATGTGTTTTTGCTATCTTGGATTAAATTGCTTGCCGGTTTGACACACTTTTTATCATAAGGCAACTAGCAGTGAGGCTCAAAATGCATGTGTTTTTGCTATCTTGGATTAAATTGCTTGCCGGTTTGACACACTTTTTATCATAAGGCAACTAGCAGTGAGGCTCAAAATGCATGTGTTTTTGCTATCTTGGATTAAATTGCTTGCCGGTTTGACACACTTTTTATCATAGGCAAATAGCAGTGAGGCTCAAAATGCATGTCTTTTTGCTATCTTGGATTAAATTACTTGCTCGTAGTCTCCACTAGCTTGCAAAATGCTATAGTAAATTGAAGTTAAGGAAGCGTGCACATTTCTTATTGCCTTCCTTAATGGTCTCAAATACCGAGACTACACCAGATTTACACATACGCTCGTACTACTGTTCCCATTCTTCACCCAACGAGTAGCTTTAAACGCAAAACGTTTTTTACTCCCAATTACATATACGCAAAACGGCTCACAGATCACGGCTCATATATTCATACGAGTATAATGCATAAAATTTCAATTAGCCAACTTTAGGCAGAAATTGGTATCATATTCGTATTCAAAATGTGTTGATATCTTTCGCACAGTCCCAGAAAGGACGGGAGATCTTACATAAGTAGTGTGAGGAGTTCATTGGAACTCCCTCTGGGTGAGCAGTTTAAACTCTATGCTTGGCAGACTGTGGAATGCTCCAGGTGACAGTTGGCTGAATTTCATTACTACGAGCTAATTAATAGAAACTAGTACTTAACAGAATAAAACGGGCAGAAAGATTTGCTATCATACAGCAGATAGAGTTGTGTACAGTCAAAATCCAAAATCAAAGTCGAAGCTGGCTGTCTGAGGTGACAGGCCTGGGCACGTGGCGAATGAAGCGACTAAAAGAGCACGAAGGCGCCCCGCATTGCTGGCTAGGGCTCCGTGGCCTCGGCCTCGTCGGCTACTGACATCAGCATCAGCGGGAAGTTGTGCGTCACCACCAGCAGCTGGCGGCGCTCCTCGCCGAGCAGACAGAAGCCGAGCGGGTCGCTCTCGAACATGTAGTTGGCAAGGCACCTGCTGTCCGACAGACGGTAGACCTGCGGGCACAGTTCAAATGCAGCTGGGGTGCATTTAGTATGTACAACTGGTTCTCAATGGCTGCTCACTCAGTAGCTGCTCCATCAGCTGCCTGCATTTAGCGCACATGTACACCAGCCCGGAGGCCTTACCTGCAGCACCCTCGGTGGTGTGATGGCGAACATGTCGGAGTCGTCGTCGCCGCCGCCAGCCTCCGCCAGCTCCTCGTCGTCGAACACGGCGAAGGTGACCCGATAGGCGGGCGAGTAGGCCTGCCCGACCGCCAGCTGCAGGTCGGAGGTCAGGCCCAGCCGGACAAAGTACAGCGGCTCGGCCGAAGCCGGCCGGATGCTGGCGAGCAGCTGGCCGGTCAAGCTGTCCAGCAGCTGCAGCTTGTAGTTCAGCAGCTTGGCCCCGTCGGGCGGCAGGAACTCGGCAGCGGGGCCCAGGTCCAGCAGGCCGCCGAACTCCAGGCCGATGTCACCGCCATTGCCGAGATTGGCGCGGACCACCCGGCCGAGCCACAGCACCGGCGGCTCGTTCGCTTCACCGGTCCGGCGGAGCCGCTCAGACGGCGCCACCCGGCTGGTGACGGCCAGCGAAAGGCGGCCGGCAGCGCGGTCCAGCAGGGCGGCGCACACGGCCAGCTGGGTGCCCGGCGCGTGCCAGTTGCGGCGAAGCAGCGCCGCTAGGCTGCTCGTGGAGGCCACCTCGTTGTCGCCGACGGCCAACGCCAGGGCGGGGCGGAAGCGCGCCAGGAAGTTGTCGGGCCGGTGGAACACGGCGGGCTGCTCATCGGTGCCGACGTCCCACAGCTGGTCGGGGCCGACGTCCACGCGGGCGACTCTGAAGCTGACGGCGTCCAGCACGGCTATGCGGAAGGCGGCGGGCCTGGCGGCGGCCCTCACCGACACCACGCGCTGCCGCTGAGGGTCCAGCAGGTCGAAGCCGTCGACGCCACCGGTGCTGACGGGGGCAGCTGGGAGCAGCGTCGGCGTGGCCAGCCTGTAAGCGTCGATGTCAAACAGCTGGCAGGCGGCGTGCCAGTGGCAGCAGGACTCCTCGTCGCTCTCGCTCGGCAACTGCAGCTTCAGGCCGTACAGCTGGTGAAGGAGCTTCGCCTGAGACTCCTCAGGTGGCTGCTGCTGCTGCTCGCGGTGGAGCCGGCCGACCAGGTTCGTGTCGCGGCTAATCAGCAGCGACGGCGGCTGGTGGCCTTGTCGGACGGTCACGTGATCAAGTTCAGTGGCGCTGCAAAACGGCCTGTCCTCGGCCAGGTCCACCGGACGAACCCCCTCGGGCACGCGCGCCTGCCGCAGGTCGATGACGTGCGCGGCCTGGTCGGAGACGCAAACGAGGCCATTAGAAGAGCCGCGCGGCTCGGCGACCACGCACGCGCGGCCTTCGCGGTGCTGAAAGGCCGGCAGGAGGGCCTTCGCCGCCTCATCGCTGTCAGCGGCTTCATCGCCAACAAGGCGGCGCAGGTCGAGCACTTTGGCCATGATGAACATCCGGTCTTCATGACCGGCCGACTCGTCCGGGAAGTGGCACACGATGAAGTAGTCCGTACCGGGCGGCTGGCCGGACAGGAAGGCCTCGGCGCTGCCCAGGCGGAGCACCCGCAGCAGGGCGCCGTCCTGCGCGGACCACGCCATGAGCAGCGCCCGCCTCGCCGAGGTCAGCAGCAGCCGGCCGTCCTCGCTAAACTTCGCCTGGACGCCGTCGCCGAAGTTTCTGACGCAGTCGCGATAGTCGGCCATGTCATCGGGAATCCGAAGCCAGACGGCGCGCCGCTCGGTGACGTGCCAGATGAGGCCGCGGGAGCAAAAATCGGAGGCGAACCTGGTGCTCATTAGGAAGGCCAGGCGGTCCCGGTCTGGCGAGCAGAAATTCTGCGAGTAGCGAACTCCCCCGCTGGATGGCGAGGCTGCGCCTACCTGTTGCGCGTGGACGACTCGCAGCTGGCAGCGGCCGTCCAGATCGTCAGCGGGAGCGAGCTCGGCCACGGCCAGAGCCAGGCGGCAGCGCCGGCCTTCGGCCAGGTAGACAAGCCGCAGGTTGGCGTCGATCAGCAGGGCGGCCACCCGCCAGTCGACAGGCTCGCCTTCCTCGTCCAGGGCGGCAGCTCCGAAATCATCGTCTTCCTCGCCCTCGGGCTGACTGACCGGCTGCTGCTGCTCATCTTGGCTGGCTTGTTCTGCCTCCTGCTGGTGTTGGCATTGCAGCTCTTCGTTTGGTTGTTGTTGTTGTTGTTGTTGTTGTTGTTGTTGTTGTTGTTGTTGTTGTTGTTGTTGCTGCTGCTGCTGCTGCTGCTGTTGTTGTTGTTGTTGTTGTTGTTGTTGTTGTTGTTGTTGTTGTTGTTGTTGTTGTTGTTGTTGTTGTTGTTGTTGTTGTTGCTGCTGCTGCTGCTGCTGCTGCTGCTGTTGTTGTTGTTGCTGCTGCTGCTGGTGTTGCTCTTGTTGCGGCTGTTCCCGCGGCAGCTGGTTTTGTTGCTCCTGTGGTTGGTGCTGTTCCTGCGGCTGCCTTGGCTCCTGAGCCTGTTGCTGCTCCTGCAGCCTGAGCTCGCGCCTCTGTCGCCTGAGCTCGGCAGCTCGGCGGCAGAACTCTGTCAGGCTTTTACTGGCGTTGATCCTCGGCGGTGCCCTGCCGGAGCCGTCCAGGAGGTCCCGCAGTACCAGCTCGCAGCCGTCGTCGGCGTCGAAGGCGATCGCCAGCAGGCGGCGGCCGGTGTGAAAATTCTGCGCTCCGATGCGGCACTCGAGCTCGCGCTTGCCTTCGACCAGCGGCACGAAGGCCGCCTCGGTGACGGAGTACAGCCGCCAGACCGCGGTGCCCGTAGCGTCGGACTTGTTCGAGGCGCAGAGCAGGTGAGTCTCTGTGACGGACTCGACGCAGTCGCAGCTGAGGCGCAGGTCTTTGTCGAACGTGTGCAACACGCTGACACTGCCAGTCTCCAGATCGACGCGCAGCAGCTCGAAGGTCCGCTCAGCTGCCGGAGCTGCTGCTGAAGAGTCTGGCGCATTTTCCTGAACAGCGTCTGCGTCAGACGTTCGAGTTGAAGTCACGTGCACCACGCAGCCCTCCGATATCGGAGTGAGGGAGAGGTACTTCATGGACAGGAACAGGTTGTGCTGGCAGGCGATGCGCTTCAGCTCGTTGCCCTGGCAATTCAGGGGACATCGGGAGATCGACGAGGGTTTGAGAGATGCTCATGAGACAAAATTGTTTTGCAGTACGATACTGTTTTCAGAGGATGACGGGCCTTCTCACCTGCAAATCGTACCAGGTGACGTCATTGCTGACCAGGGAGAAGCAGAGCAGGCGGCCGCCGGGCATGGCGATCCCCATGGCCAAGCCGAGGTCAAAGCTGGCCTGCAGCGGGCCGGAGCCGGAGTCGAAGCACTGCGTCCGCGGCAGCAGGCAGCAGCGGCCGAGGGCGCGGCGCGAGACTCGACAGTCGCGCAGTAGGGCGGCCAGGCGGGGCCGCTCCGGCCGGACGAAGCCAAGCAGGCGGCCGAGGAGGTCCACGGCCAGGCTGGTTGGGTCGCAGGCGAGGCTCTGGGCGGCCATGCGGACGGCGTTGTACACGAGCTGCGCCTCGGCGTCCATGCCGGCACCCCAGCAGTGCAGCGGCAGCTCCAGGTCGGTCAGCAGCTGCTGCCTGCCGGAGGCTCTGAGCTTGTAGAACAGGAAGTCCAGGTCAAAGGCGGTGCACCGGTAAAAGTCGTCGCGCCGGTCGGCCAGCGCCAGGTGCCACGGCAGCTCGCTGAGCCGGCGTAGGTTCCACTGCTCGTCTGGCTGCGGCCGCGACTGCTGGCCGGCGGACAGCCAGCGCAGGACGTAGGGCTGGCCGGGGGACAGTCGGTCCTCGGCACTCTGCTCAGGGAGACCCTGGCGGCGAGGACGGGGGAAAACTGCGTTTGTTTGGGGGATGCACTACTGACAGTAGCGAGCAGATGAGTCTCTAAATTATTTTGCAAAGATAATCTTCATGGTCTGTCACTTAAGAAACCAATCCAACAGCAGTCACTCCAGCAGTCACTCTGGCACACCTGCACAACCCGGCACCGCAGCGGGTATCGGTACGGCTTCTTCCGGCCGGCCCAGACTCCCAGAAAGTAGTCAGCCATGTCAGAGTGCACCCGCCTGGCGAAGTCGGCGTCGCCCAGGAAGTAGGCCTCGGCGGCCTCCTTGAACTGCCGGTGGTACCAGTTCAGCACCCGGGCGCCGTCGGCCTCCCGGTCGGCCAAGTGCGACCCGATCGCCTGGCGCAGCTTCGTCCACCGGATCGAAGGGAAACGGAGAGCGCCAGTTCGCGGGTAGGTGTCAATCACCTCAGCCAAGACCTCGTCATCAAGGCTGAGCAGGTCTTCAAGCTCCGACTCGGTGAGACCATTGCGGGACGCCGTGATGTAGGCTAGGGAGTGGCGGGTCTGCGGGAGGTCAGTAAGGTTGCAAGTGAATCCCGGATACTGATCCCACATCCCTAATCATACGCACTGATCCTAGATACTGACATGATCACATTTGGCAACACTAGATCTTCCCCTAATCCTCAGCCCAAGCAGCTTCAGACTACCAATTTCCAAAACCAACCAGGACGCATCCGTGAGTCGCCACCAGCTGGTCGAACACGTGGCAGACGGCCTCCCGCACGGTGCTCCGCAGGCTTAGCGGGTTCGGCCGGTGAAACGAGCGCCAGGCGGCGGCCCGGCTGGCCAGCAGGGTGGCGAAGATCGGCAGAGAGCAGCCGGCCAGAGCGGCGTCCACCGCTGCCCACTGCTGCTCTGTGAGGCGGCGGCCGCGCTGGCTGAGCAGCGAGCCGAGGATCTCGCGACACAGCGGCACCCCGGCCGGCTCCACGGCCACGTAGCTGGCTGGGTCGGGAAACCGCGACCGGCAGGCGGCCAGGATGCCGGCCCGCTGGTCGGGCAGGGCGGACAGCACCATGCGGACGCCCGGCGGGAGGGGGGTGCGCAGCCAGCCCAGGTGGAAGGCGCCGTCAGAGCCATCGAGCTGGTCGAGGCTGTCCAGAAATAGCAGCACCCGGCGGCGCTGTCCGAGACGCTCCAGCAGCGAATTGAAGGCCGTCACGAGTTCGTTGAAGCTGTGCGGCGGAGGAGCGGCTGGCTGGCCGGCTGCTTCCTCCTGGGCCAGTAGGTCGGCCAGCTGGACAGTCAGGGAGCGCAAAGTGCGTCGAATGCCGCTGGACTCCGGGCTGGTGCCCAGGAAGCGCAGCAGCACCAGCGGAGGCTGCGGTGGCTCCCGTGTGGCTGTCCCGGCCACAGCGTCGGCGTCGCGGTCCGGATCGTCGGGCACAGCCTCCTCTTCGGCGGCCCAGGCAACAGCGGAGGCGGCGGCCCGCGCCATCACAGAGGTCTTGCCGCTGCCAGACGGTCCGTGAACGATCAGTGGCAGGCGGCAGCGGGCCTCGCAGTTATCAGCGGGGCCGGCCAGGTAGCGCCGGACGGCGGCCAGCTCGGCCTCCCGGCCGCGGAAGTTCGTCAAATATCGGGCGCAGGCGGCCGCGTGCTGCAGCACCTCAGCCAGCAGCGGGTCGGCCGTGGGAATCTCCGACTGATGGCGGAGGCGGCCGTCGATCAGCTGGGTGACGGCGTTGACGTAGTCGCGGGTCAGCGTGTCCAGACTCTCCGGTGACGAGGCGCAGTCGGGTGACCAGCCGGCCAACTGCCGGACGTCGATCTCGATGTCCAGCCGGCCTGTCGGGTCGTCGACTGCCGCCACGGGCGCCGCGCGCTGCTGCCGCTGGAGGCTGGCGGCGACCCTTCGCAGTGCTGCGGACAGCCGGTTCTCCAAGTCCAGCCACTGCCGCTTGGGCAGCTGGGCGGTGATTGGCAGCGGGGGTTGGAGTGCTACATGTACTAATAAGAATTTGGATGACGAGCGATCCAAATGTTCACCTGAGGGGGTTGGAGACAGGAGCTTTTACGAGCGTATTTGATGCTGAATCTTTGAAGGCGCCATTTCATTTGACGGTGGGTGCTAAAACACTGCAAGGGACGCCAGAGCTGCTCCAAGGGGGCGGCAGAGCTGCTCCAAAAGGGGCGGCAGAGCTGCTCAAAAGGGGCGGCAGAGCTGCTCGAAGGGGTGGCAGAGCTGCTCCAAAAGGGGCGGCAGAGCTGCTCCAAGGGGGCGGCAGAGCTGCTCCAAGGGGGCGGCAGAGCTGCTCCAAGGGGGCGGCAGAGCTGCTCGAAGGGGTGGCAGAGCTGCTCCAAGGGGTGGCAGAGCTGCTCCAAGGGGTGGCATGCACTTCTGCCAGTCAATCAGGAGGCTCCTTGCCCGGGCCCTGGCTACTCAGCTGTCAAAGACAACTACAGCCTGCTCACCTGCACCTGCTCAGCAGACTGCAGCAGCCACTCCGGCGCCTTCACGCTGTTGTCATCGCGCCGGTAGCAGCTGTCCAGCCAGCCCGCGGCTGCCTCCGATTCGGCCGCCAAAGCCGCCCTCGTCCGCACGAACTCGGCCTCGGAGATGGTTGAAGGCAGCGAAGCTGTGGGTTGGGAGACCGCGGCGGCCCCGGCCTGCCCGCCGCTACTATCGACGTCGTCATCGTCGACGCCGACGGCGAGGAAGTCGATGCCGTAGCGATCTCGGCAGTACTTGCGCAGGCGGGGCAGCGCCCGGCTGGCCAGGTGCGAGCTGAGAGACGGAGCGCCGGCAGCGCTGGCCGGTCCCGAGTCGCGCAGGCCGCGGACCAGGACACGGACCACCAGGCTGCGGACGGGCGGCAGGCGGCTCACTCGGCCGCGCAGCAGCTCCCGGCGCTGGCGCTCGGACGCAGCCGCAGTGGCCGTGGCGCCTCTGGAAGCATCTTTAACCGCTGCCGACATTATTGTGCAGACAGCGGCTTCAACAGCCACAGCCGCCAATGCACAACTGGTTGGCCAGTGTCTGTCGTCTGAGAGCACGAAGACTGGCGCTTCTTTATTTTTCTCCCACGCTATGCCTGACTGAAAGCATCTGGCCGCCGCAGCGCGGACTATTAGGGGTTGGGCAGGGCAGAACGGGGCCGGTGTACACTGGGCCACAGAGGGGTAGAGAGCTATGCGTACATGCCCCACAGTACGAGTACACCCAGATAAAGCAAGACATAGCCTGTGCAGCCCACCACCCCAATCTCATTCCCCGTCAAAGAATGTTTATTAGACTAGGTGGGGGCAGAGAAGTACAGTGCAATATTTCTCTCTCCACTGTCCTCTGGCAATTGAGAGACAAGCAAGAATGATTTAGCGTAAGCACAAGGACTTCTTCAAGCATGCAGGTACGCTCCAAGGACTACTCAATAACTCAAGTGAAAGGACGAGAAACTACATTTCGTGAAAAAAATTTAGGAGGCAAGTTTTACCAAAAACTACATTACGGAGATTTTTCAGCACAAAAACTGTTATTGTTTTTTTATAGTAGGCAGACCCAGTGATCTATTGACATGACTTGCCTTTCTAAGCTTTCGTATAGCTCTGTTTATAATGGTTTTCGTTTGGAAAATTAGGATTCTATCTATCCTTTTATAACTTACGTACATGGAGCTGGATTGTTCATTCATTAACACAGACCGGCTAATTTCTGCAAACCATCAAATTGCTTGAAGGTTGAAGCCTCCTCATGTTGCGTCCTCAGCTGAAGAATATTGAAATTTGAGGTGCCAAGTCCAGTCACTAATCGACTTCCTACATGCACCTGAAGGTGAGGCGCCAAGTCCAGTCACTTGTTGACTTCCTACATGCACCTGAAGGTGAGGCGCCAAGCCCAGTCACTAATCGACTTCCTACATGCACCTGAAGGTGAGGCGCCAAGCCCAGTCACTAATCGACTTCCTACATGCACCTGAAGGTGAGGCGCCAAGCCCAGTCACTAATCGACTTCCTACATGCACCTGAAGGTGAGGCGCCAAGCCCAGTCACTTGTTGACTTCCTAAATGCACCTGAAGGTGAGGCGCCAAGCCCAGTCACTAATCGACTTCCTACATGCACCTGAAGGTGAGGCGCCAAGCCCAGTCACTAATCGACTTCCTACATGCACCTGAAGGTGAGGCGCCAAGCCCAGTCACTAATCGACTTCCTACATGCACCTGAAGGTGAGGCGCCAAGCCCAGTCACTAATCGACTTCCTACATGCACCTGAAGGTGAGGCGCCAAGCCCAGTCACTAATCGACTTCCTACATGCACCTGAAGGTGAGGCGCCAAGCCCAGTCACTAATCGACTTCCTACACGCACCTGAAGGTGAGGCGCCAAGCCCAGTCACTTGTTGACTTCCTACATGCACCTGAAGGTGAGGCGCCAAGCCCAGTCACTTGTTGACTTCCTACATGCACCTGAAGGTGAGGCGCCAAGCCCAGTCACTTATCGACTTCCTACATGCACCTGAAGGTGAGGCGCCAAGCCCAGTCACTTGTTGACTTCCTACATGCACCTGAAGGTGAGGCTCCAAGTCCAGCAGTCACTTATTGAAAGAATTTGAAAAAAACTGCAGTGGAAATTAATTGTACAAAAATGCACATAATTTCGGTACCCCAGTGCATAGTTAATATCCTGTACCACAAATAATGTAAACAGACACAATGCAGTAGCCATAGCAACAAATTTTAGCAACTATGCCGTTGCGGGGCGCCAATCAACGAGGCTAAGCAACGCCATGGCAACGGGAGCGACCCAGACTGGTTGGCATTACATGGGCGTTGGCAATGCACTTTATATATTTATTGCGCAATCTGACTGATTTTCCTAAGCAAATAATAAGAGAGAAAATCACTGGGCAATCAGAGCAGAATAATAAAGCATATATTGAGTCTCAGAATAAATTTTGCTACTAATTTGTTACTGCAGTGCTGGCACCAGACTAAACAGCTCAGAGGCTCATTATGTAGATGCAACTAATTAATATTAATAATTGATCTTTGTGACCTGCTTCATGGACAATCAAAGGCCTTATAGTAGTAATGAAAGCAAACTTCAGCGAGAGGTTGGGTGCTCAGTAAGCAAAACAGGCCCCAAACTGCCCAAACTGACCTGCGCTACTATGAGTAGGAATATGCGATTAATAGCGAAATTTGTAACAAAATGGTTGCTGATATTATAGAATAATGTATCAGACCTTGTAATCTTACTAACAGTAGAGCAGCAAGGGCATTTGGAATCGGGACAGACCGCTCTGGTTACATGCTTCAGTACTCGTGTACGGCACACATCGGGTACAATATTGTGCAGCGAATACAGCTTGTGCGCGCAATCATTTGGCTGGCTTATATAATAAGTTTGAATATAAAAATTCTATTCCAACGCAATCAAGTTACTAACAGTAGGCAAGTAGCGCTATGTTGTCAAAAAATAAGATTTTCAACTAAGTTAAGGACAAAATAGCGGAGACAATCAGCGAGTACTAAATTACAATTATATGAATTAATTTATGGGGAATGACGGCCAAATTCCAGCAATTCCTCTGTTAACTGAATTAGAAATTGCAAGGTGCTCTGTGTCCGCAATCACACTGCGCTCTGCTGAATAAATGACGCTGGCCTCGAGTTTGTTCACTCACAGCACGACTTCTTGGCTGGCTGCTGCGGCTGCTTCAGGCTGACGCCGGCTGACCGCTGCTGCTGCTGCGGCCCGCCCCACTGGCCGGCCGCGCCCGGCTCCTCCTTCACCTGGCGGGCGCTCACGATGCGGTAGATGGCTGTGGGGGACAGGGGGCGGCGGAAAAAGCTACCAGGTAGAAGAATGCTTGCAGGGCAAGTCAGGGTTGCTGCCGGCATGTCTAAATGACTGTGCAAACACTGTGCAAACACACAGTGTGCAAACACATGATACCAGGATCTGTACAAACACATATCAGAATCTGTGCAAACACATTATAGCGGGATCTGTACAAACACATAATATTGGGATCTGTACAAACACATACCAGGATCTGTGCAAACACATAATATCAGAATCTGTGCAAACTAATTATATCGGGATCTGTACAAACACATAATATCAGAATCTGTACAAACACATGATATCAGAATATGTACAAGCACATGATATCAGAGTATATACAAACACATTATAGCGGGATCTGTACAAAAACATTATAGCGGGATCTGTACAAACACATAATATCAGAATCTGTACAAACACATAATATTGGGATCAGTACAAACACATAATATCAGAATCTGTACAAACACATAATATTGGGATCAGTACAAACACATAATATCAGAATCTGTACAAACACATAATATTGGGATCAGTACAAACACATTATATCAGAATCTGTACAAACACATAATATCGGGATCTGTACAAACACATACCAGGATCTGTGCAAACACATAATATCAGAATCTGTGCAAACTAATTATATCGGGATCTGTACAAACACATAATATCAGAATCTGTACAAACACATGATATCAGAATATGTACAATCACATTATATCAGAATCTGTACAATCACATTATATCAGAATCTGTACGAAATCCCATGTCAGTATCTGATCAGGCAGGCAGAGTAGTACGCAAGCAGAAACGCACCTGTCAGGATCTGTACAAACGCTTCCTCAACATTCGTAGAGTCAAGCGCGCTGGTCTCAATGAAGCTGAGGTTGCTCCTCTCGGCAAACGCCTGAGCCTCATCGGTGGGCACGGCGCGCAGGTGCCGGAGGTCGCACTTGTTGCCAACTAGGGTGATGACGATGTTCTGATCAGCGTGGTCCCGCAGCTCCCGGAGCCAGCGCTCGCAGTTCTCGTAGCTCTGGTGCTTGGCGATGTCGTACACCAGCAGGGCGCCCACGGCACCGCGGTAATAGGCCGAGGTGATGGCCCGGTAGCTGCGACAGTTCGGGGTTGGCCGGCCTCGTTAACCAGCCCGATGGAAGTTAAAGAAGCATGTCTAACCGCACCCAGATTGACTGCACAGTGCTAACAACTCCTAACATGCATTTCTATCGCAGCTCAGAGCTGCTGTCCAATCACAGCAGGGTGAGCTGGAGCTCAGAGCTGCTGTCCAATCACAGCAGGGTGAGCTGGAGCTCAGAGCTGCTGTCCAATCACAGCAGGGTGAGCTGGAGCTCAGAGCTGCTGTCCAATCACAGCAGGGTGAGCTGGAGCTCAGAGCTGCTGTCCAATCACAGCAGGGTGAGCTGGAGCTCAGAGCTGCTGTCCAATCACAGCAGGGTGAGCTGGAGCTCAGAGCTGCTGTCCAATCACAGCAGGGTGAGCTGGAGCTCAGCTTATTTGAAACTTGCTTACTGCTCACTGGCTTTAGGGCTGACGCTAAAGTCTCCATTCAGTTGCATACTAACCACCACCAACTGTGCTTAACTTGCAGTGATAAGAGAGGAATGAGCCAGACAACTCAACTCAATTGATTCGAAGAAATTCAACGATAGATTCGGAAAGTTTCCTGAGTCAAGTGGCAAAAGCTTTTTTCTTTATTTTCTTAAAACAAAAAAACGATTGCACAAGCCGGCGGGCCCAGACTAGCGACTCCAGCCTTGTACATGGCGTATCCTCAAATATTAGATTTTCATAGCGATCTAGCCATTTCCTTTATCCATGGATGGTCTCTGCTGCTCCTGACTGCTCTGTCTATGGTCGGAAGCCAAGGAAGCGAAATCGCTCAGAACAATAATGGTAAATTTCTCGGGCCGAAACATGAATACAACCATCAGTATGTGGCCTGGAACATTTTGTCTATGGTCGAACTTAACGCATTTGCCCCCACACCCACACTGTAGCGGGACGAAATGATAATTTGGCCCGGCACTTTAGCAGTGGTAAATAGACAGCGGGCCACATCATTTCATTTCGGCTCGCTGTTTTAGACTATGCCTTTAACCATGGATGAAGGAATACACTGGATTGCTCATCTGGTGAATCTGCTGGTGTTCCCCCGAGGATTATGCCATGTCGGCCTGAGGAACCATAGACATATCCTTCTATTATTCCCACCCGATTTTCCGGGTAGAAACGTCAATTAAACCACTTTAAAGCTCACTTTCAGGGAGGTTATTGACAGAGATTTTATTTTGCGGGATTTAATCGATCACTTTCCCGGACATATTGCAAGGATTATTGTATGTATCTAAATAAGCGAGCTTCTCTCTTCTCTTCCTTCGTGACTCGAGAAATTTCTTAATGAAATTTTGTCTATGGTAAGAATGTGGGGGCTTCGCCCCCACACCCCAATCCCCAACTTCAACCATAGACATACAAGTATGGCTCCGGGATTTATCTGAATACATCTCGCAAAATTAAAGTAGTTTAAATAAGATATTCTATGGGTTTGAGGTCGGTATTTCACTTAAATCCCGAGAGCCGAATATACGTGCATCTTCTTTTTTGATTCCGCGCGCAGAACAGCATTGGTTGTCTATGTATATTTTGTCTATGGTTGAACTTCATGGTCTAAGATTACAAATAGAATCAAATAAGGCTTTTGCAAAGCGTCCCGGGGATATCCCTCTTTCTGCCCTCAGGTTCTGCCACTGCACTTTTGTTAGCTCGTACTTTAGCAATCTTAATAACGCAACCGAGTGACTCAGGGCAGAAGCACTTCAGAGATGAAAAGCTAGAAGCCTCCGAAAATTTTCTATCCTAAAAATATCCATGGCTTTATTTTTAACTTTTCCCTGTTTCACCCCCAAGCTGTTGTTTCATGTTTACATTTGAAATTCCCTGATGCCTAGTTGCCCGCCATATCCCACACTTTAGACAGTCGATGCAGTTCCATATTTAAAAAATCTGCCTCTGATAAAATTTGCCATCAAAATAATAAACAGCAGGACCCACCGCTCCTGACCAGCCGTGTCCCAGATCTGACTCTTGATGACCTTGCCATCAACCTGGATGCTCCTGGTGGCGAACTCCACCCCGATGGTGCTCTTGGACTCCAGGTTGAACTCGTTGCGAGTGAATCTGCTCAGCAGGTTGGACTTGCCAACGCCTGAGTCGCCAATCAGCACCACTGCAGGGGGGAGGTGCAATTTGGAGTGCCTGTGACTGCGTGCGCTGTGATCTTTCCAAGTGCAACACTTTTGTCAAGATTTGCAGCAAAATGTGAATGTGTATAACCAGTTTCTATAATTTAGTCAGAAAGTCAATAGATAGACAATATCATTTTAACCATAGGAGAAATTTTGTCTAGACATTCGAATTTACTAAGACAAATTGTTAAATTAGTAAGACTTTAAAGTACTAATTTTAATTCATAGCTATTAGTAATAGGGATATCTGCTAAATATTAAAGACCTGTTAAGTTCAGTAGTTATAAAAAATCAAGAGTTCATTTTAACTCAACTTCAATCAGCATCTTATTAGCAAGTCAAATCTAAGGCAAAATGACCTAGACAAAAAAGCTTAGGCCAAGGACAAATTATCTAACCAGTTATAAATTTTATATTTAAATTCATAAATATATATTTTTATACCAATGGTACAAAATAAGTAATTATGTGGAAGGCCTCTTTTTATCCCTTATTTGTATGCAAACGTCTAATTTTCTATGCCATTTTAAAATCCGTGTGTTTCTAAGAAAACAATTTGTTTTAATACTTGTATTTCTCAAAATATTTTTGCGATTTATTTTTTGTTATAAATGACCTGAAACTTTAGTGTAAATAGATGCAAATTCAGCAGAGGAAGGACCAACTCGCACTCACTGCAGTTCCTTAAGAGAAGAGTTAACAGTGACTAAGAAAGAAGAGTTCCAAGTAAATATATTTGAAGACTGTTTTCTATGTTAATTCATTTTACTAAGAGAAGTAGAGAAAGTGCATACCATATATACTACTGAGAAGTAGAAGAATACGAAGTAGATCCTAACAGTACATATAGAATACTGGAGGCTGTGACCCTCTGATCTCAGAAACACTCAGGACTGGAAATACATGCAGTACATATACTAGTAGACTATATGCCACTCAGGCCAGAATAATATTAGAATGCTACCAGAATAACATTAAGAATGCTACCAGAATAACAGTAGAATGCCACTGGTGAGAGTCTAACTAATACTCAGATCAATACTCAGAATAATTTCTCAGACTAATACTCAGACCTATGCTTAGATAAA
Source organism: Macrostomum lignano (assembly GCA_002269645.1). Classification (NCBI taxonomy): domain Eukaryota; kingdom Metazoa; phylum Platyhelminthes; family Macrostomidae; genus Macrostomum; species Macrostomum lignano. The sequence continues at coordinate 691,329 of NIVC01000291.1, read as the reverse complement.
TAATACTCAGACAAATACTCAGACATATACTAAGAACTTTTCTCAGACTTATTCTAGGAAAATAAATTCACAATAGAATAGTCTTGGTGGCAGCAATAGAACATTTAAGAGACAGAAGGAAAGCCCTGTACAACTTTGGTGGCAGTTTATGAGATTTCCTTGTGTACAGGAAAAACTAAGTTAAATGTGCACTGGTGCAGTCAAAACTAAGTTAAATGTGCACTGATGCAGTCAAAACTAAGTTAAATGTGTGCTGGTGCAGTCAAAACTAAGTTAAATGTACACTGATGCAGTCAAAACTAAGTTAAATGTGCGCTGGTGCAGTCAAAACTAAGTTAAATGTGCACTGATGCAGTCAAAACTAAGTTAAATGTGCGCTGGTGCAGTCAAAACTAAGTTAAATGTGCACTGGTGCAGTCAAAACTAAGTTAAATGTGCGCTGGTGCAGTCAAAACTAAGTTAAATGTGCGCTGGTGCAGTCAAAACTAAGTTAAATGTGCGCTGGTGCAGTCAAAACTAAGTTAAATGTGCACTGGTGCAGTCAAAACTATCATATGCATAGTGTAATTTTAAAGGATGTGTATGCATGAAAATCTAATAAAATTAAAAATATAGATAATATAGTCTTTTTGCCTGATGAGCTTTATAAATTAAATATAAATTATAATATAAATATAAATAAATAATATAAATTATTTACTTGTACTATATTATATAGAGCACATTATTGACTATTATATTATTAAATAAAAATGTATTAAAATATCAGTGTCATCATTATAAGAATATCCCAAATCCCAAAGCCTTTGTATACCAGTGCACACCAAAAATTGACATACTTAATCATACATTAGCAACAGTTGGCCGAGTCAGCCAATCCAGCTGACTGATTTGGCGGCCAACCAAGGGAGTTGCAAAAATGCCTATTAAAAAACACCTAAGTAGTAGTACCAAGTAGCTGACGAGGCATTTTGGCTTGATAAGACAGTCAAGTTACTCCTGCCATTTACCCAAAGTTGCGTTAATCTAGCTTTAGGGTCTTTTTACATGCAAGTTACATTTTTGGCCAAAAACTACATTGCATTTTTGTTAAAACTAAGTTGCATGGCTGACTGAATTTTGGAGGTTGCGCATGTATATACTTAATATAATAATATTCTAAATTTTGTACTCATATGCAAAACTTGAAATACATATAACATGTAAAAATTTTAAGCTTTATTTTTAATTAGCTTTAAAATGTAATTTTTTGGCACTTATGCATAACTTTTTTATAAACAAATTGAATGGCAAGGGGGTCAATTATTCAATTGTTGAAAAATTATTTTTAATTGCTTTTAATGGGTGCTCCATTTTATTATCTAATTGTTTAGTTCAACAATTTAGGCCTTTTCTTGGCCAATGGACAGTTTAAAATGTACATTTACAATAAAGTTAAAGAGTTTTATGACCCTTTGGGCAGCAGGCTTGCAATTTGTAGTGTTGATTGAACTTTATTATCATTTAACAACTAGTCTAATGATAGATTATTGATAAAAGAGTGGGTGCATGGAGGGATAAAGCTGGCCTAAAATTTATCAACCCTCTAAACTGCTTGGGGGGCTGGGGCAGTAGCTAATGGACCCAATTAATTTAGATTCATTTAGCAAACTAGTATATACAATTTACACTTGAGTTGGCAAGCTTGAGTTGAAGAATGAAATAAGGGGGAATAGTGAGGGATTAAAGCTACCCAATTAGCTTTCTTGCATCTTTTTTCTTGAGAAATTAATCACTAATGCATAGAGTAGCAAGTTTTTGATATTGCTAAGTGTATATAAAATTTTGAATTGAACAATGAAAAAATTGATTTGGAAATGGGTCAAATATTCAAAAAGACAATTTTTTCATGCTTTTAATGTTTGAATCTTCAATTTGAATGTCCTCATGGGGGCTTGATGCACTAGTATAAATTAAAACCTAAGTGTACACTGCAATTATCTGGCATATAACCCCCTTTCAAGACTTTGGTATAATTAAAAATCATGGTTATGACAAAATTATACCAAAATTTGCACCCACCCTAAACTCACTATGGAGAATGTCTTAGGCTACCTTAAAGTTTCCTAAATCCAAGTATTTTCCTACCTAAAAGTGCAAAAAACTGCTCAAAATGTATAATTTTTTCACTAAATCCTTTACTGTTCCACTTTTATTAATATTTTTCAAATTTGACATAAACAATCTACTACATCTTAAAAGGATAATCATAAATAGTGCTATACACTTATAAAGGTAGGCTTTTTTGTTAGCAAGATAGCCACCCCAACTTTCACCTGCTTCTCTTTCTTGATCTGACCAAAAAAGTAAATGGTTTTAAAAACTGACATGACTTTTGGCTACTATAAGTTTGCTCCATTTGAAGCGATTGATTTCAAACTTGACACAGATTTTCATTAACTTATTTTCTATCTAAATGTCAAGTTTAAACTGGGAAATTCAATTAGAACAGAAACTATGAGCATATAAAGTTTGTTTGCTTTTTCTATTGTTTGTGCTATTCACTTAATCATTCCTTAGACCAAGGGTTAAGCAATAGGGCTTAGTGTATATAGCAAATATATAGTGTTTTTAAATGACTTTTTTAAGGCTTTTTCTACACCTCCATAGATAGGTTATGTTTAGCTATGACAGTTTAGTGAGAAATTCTAACCATCGTCATCTGTATATGCATTTCTGTAGTAGTTCAACAGTAGATAGCAAATCAAGTTGGCAATGCAGCATGGTTTGTAAAAGCAAAGGATTTATAAAAAAAGCAATGCAATACAATACAATGAAATCTTACTAAGTTATTCACACCATGTTTTTAACATTAATTTTTACTTGAGGTACTTTAAAATTAAATTGGCCTTCTAAGAAATGTGCATTTTTTTGGTTATTAGACTAATGCAATCTGTAGTAAAGATGGAGATACAAAAGATGGAGATGCATGAGAATAACCATGAGAGTACTATATCTCACAAACGGGCTTTCAAAGCAAGGATTAGTAGACTTTTACCTAAAAGGCCAGATAAAGAATCTAGTTCATGGCTATAGACCAGATGAGAGTAGAAAGGAGAAAGAATAGACAATTAGATAAGAGGAGAGGTGAGAGATAAGGAAAAAGATTTAAGAAGAAAGCAGAGGTGGTAAGGAAAAAGAGGGCAGAGAAGAGGGTAGGGAGAATTAAGTGGAAAGGGAAGAGAAGAAAACAAAAGAAAGAGAAAAAATAAGGGCAAGAAAACCAAGAGAAGAGAGTAGAGGTAAGAGAATAGAAAGTAGATAAGAAAGGAGAGAAGAGAGAAGAGAGAAAAGAAAAGGGGAAAATGAAGTAGAGAGAAAGAAGAGATTAAAGATAAAAGAGCATAGATAGGCTAGGAAAGGGGAAAGAATAGAGATAAGAGAGTGGAGATAAGCAAGTAGAGAAAAGAAAAGAGAAAAGACAAGAAAGAAGAGAGCAAAGGGGAGAACAGAAGAAAGAAAAGAGCAAATAAAGATAAGAGATAAAAAGAAAGATGAAAAATTAGAAATGAAAGATAATGGTAGATAGAAGAGAAAAGAGAGAAAAGAGAGATAGAGAGGAAAAGGAGAGGGAAAAAAGAGAAAAGAAGAGAAAAGAAAGTAGAATCAAAAAAGAAAAAGAGAAAATTCTATAATAAAGAATTAGAGAACAGATAAAAGAATAAAGATGATAGAAAAGAGAGGAGAGATAAGAGAGCAAAGACAATAATAAGCAGATAAGATATAAGATAAAAAAGAAAATGAAAGAGAAAGAAGCAGAGGAAAGATGAGAATAGAGAAGAGAAAAGACCCAAAATGAGAAAGCAATAGAAAAAAAAGAAAAAAGAAGAGATAAAAAAAGAGTAAGAAAGAGAAAAGAGAAAAAAAAGAAGAGAGAAGTTTCAAAGAACTCAAAGAACAGAGAAAAAACAGGCAAGAGTTTACTAATATATGCTTTAGATATATATATTTAGGTAGCCTTATTGCTTTTTTGCATAGCACCCTAGCTAACAAAATCAATGCTTGCCTCAAAGCTTAATATATTATAAATTTATACTATTTTTGTTTGAGTATGACTTTAAATTAAATTTTTTTTTTACAAAAATAGTTCTAGGGATAATAATTCAGTAGGTTAAAAATATGCAGTTTTTAATACATTAGAAAATAAAAAAGGTTTACTTAATAATTATCTAAACAAAATAACCATATGCCTATAGAGTTAAAGTATGAACAAATGCTTAAAAATCACAGTTTGGGATTTAGAATTAATTTTGCTACAATTATTATTTTACATTTTATAATAATCAATATTTAAAAATATAATTATAAGTTTCATATTTAATTCAACAAGACAAGACCTACCTTTAAACAAGTAGTCATATTCATCATCCTTTGAAGCCATAGCAGTTATTGTGATATTTAGTTGTTAGAGAAATGGGACGGTATGCTTCCTTGGCTTTAGGCTTAGCCTTGTAATGAAGTTTAGAATTAGCACCAGCCACCAAGCAAGTTAGTGCCAAATGCTTAATGCCAATGTCAATTTATAATTTCCTGTTTTGGGTGACTGCTATGCAACAATCAATGGACTTACAGTAAAAAAAAGTGTTTTTATGACTTAAAATCAATAAATCGTTTTTTAATCTGCGACAAAATGCACTTCAAAGTATATAATAATATAAACCTTGATGGCTCGAGTTTCAAATTGTTTCTCAAATGTTTTTTGTTAAGTTTAAAGGCAGAAAACTATTTACTTGCTTCGACTAGGTCTACAAAAAGACGACTAGCAAAGTGCAGAAGAATTAATAAAACTGAATAAACTTTAGATCAAGTTTAATACCTAACAAGCTCGCACGATCACTGTAAAGATCCGCTGATCTTTTCAAAAATGTTTTCATCGATAAATTATTAAAAAATTCGGTGAATTTAAAAATCATTGTAAGACAGTATAACATAAACTTTAGTAATTTTGTATTTTTTGAAACTTGTCAGCATTGGTATTCACCTGTTTATTTTTAAATAAGCTCGATATTTATTCCTGTGTCTGACCAAGCAGAAAGAATTATTTGTAGCTTTGCTTCATGGCTGAACCTTCGCGCACATCCGTACATATTAGCTGGTTTTAATTCAGTATTAAACAAACATTTACCCAGAGTCTCCGATAAAATTTTTTAGCTTTTTAGTAGCCTTTATGATGTGTGGCTGCGAGCAGCCACGTATTAGTTTATGGGTAAACGCTTGGCTTACAGGCCCTCAATTGATAAACTGCGTACGAGCGGCAAGATAGATAGGAACAAGCGCGAAACGATTGACGAGCTCTTGCTTTATTTCAACAAATATACGAGTAACGAACCAACGATTTAAAAACGACTCCCAAACACATCACTTTACTGGCGATATGCACCGGGGTTTTCATTCAGTGGAATCTATTTTCGTCAGATTCCCTTTGGCTTGCGATTTTACGCGGTACATGTATAGTACACTCTCATGTGAAGAAGCATAAATACATGTAGTAGGTAGAAACCGAGAGGTCGCAGATACAAGCACTATGGTCCTAGTCCAAGACTTAGTTTTATTCGGTCTGCAACATGTTCAAATTTCAATTTCATCATTTTTTGAGAATTGTCCTGCATGTACACATGATGTACGCGTATGGTATACATATATGCAACATATATGCATGATTGCATGAACATGTACACGTACGGTATAATTCATGTACATGTGCTAGGGTCAATTTTTGTTGGATTAGCACGCGCGGCGCTCGAATGGGCGTGAGATAATCAAAACACTAATTTTGGTGTGAAAAAGGATGCCGACCATACTGTAGATGCAAGATTTCCTGTAGCTGCATGTATACATGTACATGTATTTCGCATACCGTGCATGTGTGCTTTGTATATGCAAAGTACATTTCTATGCCCTCGATCATTGCTCTTGACATGACAGCCATGTGAACATCCCACTATACATTTATCCAAGGAGTTCATAGATGTATAGAGTATTGTATTTGAACTAATAAAAACATGCAGTACGACAATAATGCAAATTGTACGTTAATTGCCGAGTTTTTCCGCTTTAATAATGATTTCAGCTTTATTTTTGCAGTTATTAATTTTTAAGACCTAGAAGCATTGAAATATAAACATCAGTTTTTCAACAGCTTTCACTCCGAAGTGCATCGCATCGCGGCATGAATGCCAAGTTAAAACATCTCTATATATGGTCTGTAAATCCATTCTAACACAAATATTGTTTCTAGCAATAAAGCATGCTTGAACGTTGGCTTTTGATGCGCTGTTCGAGATCGTGACAATTTTAGCTTCGATATGAAGCTCTGCCAGACATCCGAATTCTACATGTATGTCCTATATGCATGCATGTTAGATAAAGAACACGAGAGCACCTTTCATTCAACGGGCTGGTTAACTTTTGCAGCATAAAACGCGGCCTTTGCGACGCCCGTTTACTTTGTCAGAAAAGAAAATTTAAAACTGCAACTCTTTTGAGAGAAGCGGCATTGCATTTTTATCGACGCCATGACCGATTTTAAACTGCGCACCTGGCGCCGCGCCGCATTGAGAAGCTGGGAAAGAATTTCAAGACAAAATGCGCCGCAACTGCGTGTGCAGTTCGAATTCCTCTTGCTTCGGCAGCTTTAAAGGTACTTATGGGTCACCTGCCGCTTTCCGGGTGTGCAGCTGTAGCGGTGTGCTCGCACCGATGGCTGGCATCGGAGATTCGAACTGGCAGCTGCTGCCATTCCATTAAGCTTAACGGATACACAACCAGCGTTTTATTCCGTAATGTTCAAACAAAACTACAAATTTTACTTTTTGTGTAGATGCTGCAGAGGGTCCATACTTGGCTGATGACAACTGAGAAATTCATCGGAATTTATACAGAACCCGCTTGATATCATTGCATTGATTTCAGTAGCAGCCTTGCGAAGATCCAGAAAGCCGCTATGATTTCTTACAAAGTTAATGACCAACGACAGCTACGAGGACGACAACAACAAAAACACTATTATCAAAAAACATGATCAACAACAACTATACAACAAAAGTATCAACTTCCACTGCAAGTACTGCTCGTTCGTCACCACAACATTTTAAAAAAATAGTCTTTTGTCTTTGCTATTTAGAAAACCCAAAATCAATGATCTAGGGCCTCACTACCAAATCGCCCAGGCTCCATCATCTCGGGACCAGTCGGGCACCCAGTTTAAAGTGAGGCTGGCTGGAATGCAATGAACATGGGCGAGTAGCAAAATCAATCAGAACACAAAAGGCTGCTTTTGAGCTGGAATTTACGAGACACTGGAGACAGAGTACTTTGCAAAGCTGAGTCGCTTAGTGCAGCTTCTAGGACATAGTGTCGCTTCTGTCCTAGAAATTTCCAATCCACAGTTCAAGCGCACCCAGACCCAGTCAAATTTAGATCAGCAGACTATAAACTGAGACCAAAGATCCCTAACGAGAACAGAGCCCAGTGAAGACACGAAGAACCCGTGACGGCATTGGTCCATGCCGCTTACAAGTTGCAGATTCAATCAGAATTACAACTGCACTCACGGCTACGAGCGCGGCTGTACCACTGCGCCAGAAATGGCCGCTTTCGCAAAGAAAAATACAACGGCCCAGCGCACTGCCGCGCAGCAATAATTGAAGCCGCGACTGAGTCATCAATTATTATTTCCAGAAGAGAAAGATTGCCCGGCGGAGGTTAGAAGAAAGCCAAGAAACAAAATGATTTCTTGCACAAGCCTTCGCAAAAAAGCAATAATGAAGGGAGAGCCTCGGATGCGCAGCGGGCCTGACTGAGTGCCGCAGGCTCGGCATGGATGCGAAGAAATGGGGAGATGCGAAGCCGCTTAGAGGAAGTCTTCGCTGCAGCAATTACTGACTGCAGCACTGCCGCCTCCACCCGCCTGGTTCAGAGGTTTCCAGCCTGCTAATTTTCTTCGCGTGCCAAGCAGTTCTCCATGCCAATACCGATTGCCCAGCAACTGACGGATCCACTGGGGTGCAGGACTCAGCAACTGACAGATCCACTGGGGTGCAGGACTCAGCAACTGACAGATCCACTGGGGTGCAGGACTCAGCAACTGACAGATCCACTGGGGTGCAGGACTCAGCAACTGACAGATCCACAAGGGTACAGGACTCAGCAACTGACAGATCCACTGGGGTGCAGGACTCAGCAACTGACAGATCCACTGGGGTGCAGGACTCAGCAACTGACAGATCCACAAGGGTACAGGACTCAGCAACTGACAGATCCACTGGGGTGCAGGACTCAGCAACTGACAGATCCACTGGGGTGCAGGACTCAGCAACTGACAGATCCACAAGGGTACAGGACTCAGCAACTGACAGATCCACTGGGGTGCAGGACTCAGCAACTGACAGATCCACTGGGGTGCAGGACTCAGCAACTGACAGATCCACAAGGGTACAGGACTCAGCAACTGACAGATCCACTGGGGTGCAGGACTCAGCAACTGACAGATCCACTGGGGTGCAGGACTCAGCAACTGACAGATCCACAAGGGTACAGGACTCAGCAACTGACAGATCCACTGGGGTGCAGGACTCAGCAACTGACAGATCCACAAGGGTACAGGACTCAGCAACTGACAGATCCACAAGGGTGCAGGACTCAGCAACTGACAGATCCATAAGGGTACAGGACTCAGCAACTGACAGATCCACAAGGGTACAGGACTCAGCAACTGACAGATCCACAAGGGTACAGGACCCAGCAACTGACAGATCCACAAGGGTACAGGACTCAGCAACTGACAGATCCACAAGGGTACAGGACTCAGCAAACTGACAGACCCACCGGGGTACAGGACTCAGCAAACTGACAGATCCACAAGGGTTACAGGACTCAGCAAACTGACAGACCCACCGGGGTACTTGACTTACTTGACTTAGCTGCAGGGTGGTCCGTAGACACAGCGGGGAAGCGAGGGTCGCCCATTCCGCTAGCCCCTGAAGGCCCGCAGACAGGCAGAGGCGTGGGGCCGGTCAGGGTGGTCCGCCGGTCCGTCCTGCAGCGTGATCTTCCGTTGGGAAGAAACTGGCTCGTCTAGTCGCCCGAAGGAACTGGATGAGCCGTGGGATGCTGTCGGGCTGGCAGACCTCGTCAATGGACGGGTTCGGCCCGAGGTAGCGTAGCCGGTCTCTGTTAAAGAAAGGGCAGTGACAGACAAAATGCTGAGCATCTTCATTGTCGCACTCGCAGAAGGGGCAAATTTCGCTCTCGAGGTCGCCTCGGAGGAAGCAGTGCCTGGCGAGGTAGCCATGGCCGGTAAGGGTCATGACAAGGGCTCGAATATCCTTCCGATTCTGGTTCAGAAGGATGTTTCTGAGCCTGTGAGACGGGCAAGGAACCGCGGCACGAGATTGCCGGCAGTTTTGGGTGCCCGCCCATCTGTCCCTGTGGAGGGAGTCAGCCCAGTCGTCGATCTGACGATTGATGACTGTCAAGGGCATAGGGACCAGGGGGGCAGGGCCGAAGAAAGAGCCAGAGCCGCCCCTCTTGGCGAGGGTGTCTGCCAGCTCGTTCCCCGGAAACCCTGCGTGCCCTGGGATCCACTTCAGCCTGACAGTATTGCTTCTGGCCAGGAGGTTGAGCTGCCGGGCGCAGTCGGCGACTGTCCGGGAGTTCGTTGTGGTGTGGCAAAGGGCCTGTAAGGCCGCTTGGCTGTCGGAGTGGATGACAATAGTCTTTCCTCTCGTAACCTTGACGTTCAGCTCTGCAGCGCAAGAGCTGATGGCAAGGACTTCGTTCTGGAAGACTGTGGAGAGTCTACCAGTGTGCTGGGCATGCGTGGCAATTACGCGGCCGTTGATGATGATGCAGACCCCAAAGCCGGCGCGACCGTCTTTGATGGATCCGTCCGTGTAGCAATGGACCTCCTGGAAATTCCAGTGGTCATTGGCAGCATCCCTAGAGGGGATGGTGACCTTGTAGCGCTGAAAGAGGTTGAGAGTGCGGGGTTCGCCGTCAGACAGGACGTGGAGCCCGCCGCTGTCTCTCAAGTCCTTGAGGCAGAGGTCAGCGTGGGGCAGAAGCTTGCGCTTAGCCATGGCCCTATGGGGCTGGATTCGAATGCCAGCGTCAGCTAGACGGCGGGCAGTCTTAGCCGCTTCCCTGCGGACAAAGATGTCCAGCGGAGGAATGTTGAGGAAGGCGTTGAGGCCATCGTAAGGAGCAGACGGAGGGGCGCTCATGATCGTGCGACAAGCGCGCCCTTGCGCTCTCCTGAGAGCCTCTAGACAGGTCTTTATCTGCAGGGCGCTAGCCCAGATCAAGCCGCCATACGAGATAGCGGGCCTAACCATTGCAGTGTAGATCCACCAGAGGCGCTTGGGGGTGAGCCCCCAGGTGGTGCCGACAGCCCTGCGCAATTGCGCGAGGACTGCGAAGGCCTTTTTGGCTTTTGTTTGAACGTGGGGTGACCAGTTCAGCCTGTGATCCAGGGTAATACCCAGACATTTAGTCTGCTTGCAGAAGGGGATTTCCCTTCCGTAAAGCGTGAGCGGCCGAATCTGCCACTTGGTCCTGCTGGTGAACATGATCGCTGCGGTCTTAGTCTCAGAGAGCCTTAAACCACAGCGGTCCGCCCATTGCTCAGCGGCGTAGATAAAGTTCTGAAGAAGGTCCCTGAGGGTATCAGGGGACGGACCAGATGCCACCGCGGTGACATCGTCCGCATATCCAACTTTCAGAATGGGGTCAGGCCGAACATCCCGGAGGAGCTCATCGATGACCATATTCCAGAGAACTGGAGACAGCACCCCACCTTGCGGGCTACCTTTGCAGACGGGGACCGTCCTCTGGTAGCCCAGCAGACTGGCGGTGGCCGTGCGATGGCTGATCATGTACATGATCCATCTGGTGAGATGTGAGTGCGTTTGCCTCTCACAAAGAGCTCTTCGGAACGCCTCAAAGAGGACGTTATCGAAGGCGCCAATGATGTCCAGGAAGATCCCCAGAGCAAAGCCATTACCAAGCACGGCCTTCTCGAGTTTATCGACCAGGACGTGCAGCGCGCTTTCAGTGGAGCGACCCGCCCGAAAAGCGTGCTGGTTCTCGCTGAGAGGTTTGTTCTTCAGCTCAACAGAGAGAAGGCGCCAAAGCACCAGTCTCTCCATCAGCTTGACCAGGGAGGAGGTCAAGCTGATCGGTCTGAAGGATTTGATAGAATGGTAGTCCGGGCGGCCTGGCTTAGGGATAAAGATCACCTTTGCCTCGGTCCATGCCTGTGGGACATAACCAAGCGTGATGCATGCCCGAAGAAGGCTGCAAAGTTTGCGCAGGAAGCCTGGGCATTTAACCGCCTCTCTTAGGAGGGCCGGTACAATGCCGTCGGGTCCTGGGGCTTTGAAAGGCTTGAAGGAATTTGCCGCTCTCACAATGCGGTCCTCCGTGATGATAGAGGCAGCCAGCGCGTGACCTCCCTCCGAGTGATCCGGAGTGGTCTGGTTAGCTGGCTCGTTGGGGAAAAACGCAGTGAGCATTACATCAAGCGTTTCTCCTGGGTTGTCCGTGGACGTACCGTCGGTGCGTTTGACCGAGGAGAGCTTAGACATTTTGTCCAGCGTGAGCGCTTTCACAACTCTGGAGGTGGGGCGTGAGCCCTCTAGCTCCTCACAGTATTGTCGCCATTTTTGAGCCTTTGCATTCCTAACCTGCCTTTTAAACTCATGGATTGCTTCATGATAGGCGGTTTGGTCTGCAGGGCTCTTAGTTTTAGTTGCTCTGCGGTGGAGTCTCTTAGCCCTGCGACGGAGGTTGCCGAGCTCGGGATTCCACCACGGCGCCGATTTTTTCCCTTTATAGGCTTTTAAAGGGCAGGACGCCTCAAAGGCGGCGGTTAGCGTCTCTGTCAAAACAGTCGCGCACTCATCCGCCTCTCGGCACGACGTGATCGTGGATGGTTGGCCAGGAGACCGATGGAATTCCTTCAGGGCGAGCCCGAAGGTTTCCCAATCAGTATTTCTGGCGTTCCGTCTCCACGTAACACGAGTTGCGCTACGCGCGGCCATTAGGTTGAAGGAGATGAACTTGTGATCCGAGAGTGAGGACACTGGAAGCACCCGCCACGCCCCAATACTCTGGTAGAGTCTGGGCGTTGCGAGCGTAGCGTCGATCACCTCCGACCACCGTCCGTTGTCAAAGGTAGGGGTGGACCCAGAGTTGCAGAACTCGAGGGTCGTAGAGGCAACGTAGGCTAGGAGGTCTTCGCCTCTCTGATTAATGCCAGTGCTGCCCCAGTGAGTGTGGTGGGCGTTGATGTCGCCGGCAACCATGAGCTCGTAGTTTTTGGCAGAGCAGAGCTCTACCAGCGTAGCGAGGGCTCTGGGGACGACCGCAGCATCGCCTGGTAGGTAAACCGAGGCAATGAGGGTGGTCTTCCCAGGAAGAAGGTCCTCGGATTGGATGACGCAGATGTCCCTGTTGGACAGGTCCGATCTGAGCCACGCACTGAGCGTTTTGCTCGCAAAGATGCAAGCTCTGGGAGGCTGGTTGGCCTCGCGAGGGTAAGTATAAAAACAATTGTAGCCAGCAGGGGCGTTTTGAGGCTTACCTCTGAGAGTCCAGGGTTCCTGGACGAGGATGAGCCCCGGCTTGTCGAGCTCGGCGTAACGCATAGGTTGACCGAGGCTGCGACGCAGTGCTGCAGATTAATCTGCAGGCAATGGATTCCCTGGTTGCTGATCATTATCACGCAGTTGGGGAATCGTTGAGCAGGTCATCCTCCTCCTTTTCAGTGGTGGGTGACCCGCAGACCTCCATGGGAGTTTCAGCGTCCTCAGCAGTTAGGGTGGCTGTGGAGTCCTCCGCGGACGTGAGCCCAGCGTGGACGTTACCGTCGCCTCCCTGCGTGCTTCGGTGCTGTCACTGCCCGTCCCCTCTGCCTCGTCGGTCAGGTCGATGCGGGTGGCGCCAGCCTCCTGGTGAGTCACAGACTCGAACCAGTCGGTCGGAGCCTCCCCGCTTAGAGTCTGGCCTTCTGGCTGTTGGGGTGGAGCGCGAGAAGCGCGGGCCCGCTCACGATGCGCACGAAGGTTTTGGCCTGGTCCAGCGCGCGCTGGATCAGGCCGGACCTCCGGGTGCTCTGGCGGGTCTGCGATTGCGATTTCCGGTTTCAGCAGCGCGAACTGCCTTACCGGGCATAGGATCGGCCGTTTGCCTCGGCTTCTTTGCCGGAGGAGCCTGGGCCCCAGTTCCGGTTTCGGAAGCCTTGGCATTCTTGGCTTCATCAGCTTTCCGCTCCTCGCAACGGAGGATGGTCAGCTGAGTCAGACCAATATGATTTGTGGACTTAGGCGGCAAGCGCTTAGCCCAGTCATCAGAGAGCCCTAGGATCACCGTAGCCCCCTTCTCCTTGCGGGAAGTGGCGTGGTGAAGGAGCCCGTTGACCTCAAGGTCGGGGTGCAGCTTTAGCAATATTTGCCTAAGCTGATCTCCGGACTTAATGGCACTGCCGGCCGGGATCCAGACGCGAAAGCGCTGGGTCTTTGTCGTTCGCCCTCGCTGGCGAAGACGAGCTTGCCGAGCTTCTTGGGCCAGTTCAGCTTTGGCAGAAGCTCGCGTAGATTGCGGCTGCTCTCCTCCGAGCTGCACCAGATGAAGATGCAGCCGTCGGTCTTGGCAGACTTGACCACGCTCACAGGGCGGCCCGCCAGGAGCTGGTCGATGAGCGCAGCATCGATGGTGCGCCAGGCACTGTCGAGCTCGTCGGCCGTGAGGTCCTGCTCTTCCCCGAAGACGATGACCGCCGGTTGGAGCTTGACCTTTGAGGCGTAGTTGGTGGCGGCGGTTCCCGAAGGCCCAGCCGCGCTTGTAGCAGGTATACTGGGTGGCTCACCAGCGGGGGTTGTATCCTGGGGCAGGGGTTGCTGTGGTTCCTTTCGGCCCAACAGCAGCCTCGCCCTCCCTAGGTTCCCCTCCGCCAGTGGCCGGCCCGCAGTACCCCGTAGTCGCCGTCGCCGCTCGTTGCGGCGTTGGTTGCGGGTGCGTCGGGCCTCAGCGGAGGGCCCGGTTGCGCGTGCGGGCATGTCACCGGCCGAGCCGGCGGCAAGCCTATCTGCCCCCGGTGGGGCGGCGCTGGTGCCAGAGTCACCGGCCGGAGTTGCCGGGGCCCCGGCTTCAGCGGGGTTAAAGAGGCGGATGACGCCATAGCTGAAAGCGGGAAGGAGTGAGCTGAGTCACAAAAAAAGAGGAAAGAAGAAAAAGAAAGGGACCGCTAGCGACCGGACAACCCCCCGGCCTTCCAGCCCATCGGCACGGTCAAACACCTTAGGCATTAGGGGGTACGTTAAGCAGTACCACGGCCTGCAGGCTGGCAAGCCAGACCCGCATACCCAAGTTCGGCCGAAGCCACTGGATGGGTCGCCAGCGTCGGAGCCCAGTCTGTCCAGCAGCCCTAGGGTCTGCCTTGAACACACGCGGGGACGAGTACCCTGGGTCGACTTGTGAAACAGCGTGAGGGGGGGGGTCTGCGGCTGCCAGCGGCAAATAGCGGGTGCAGACCTCCCTCTCCAGCCTTGACCTGCTGAAGATAGGGGCAGGCGTGAAGCATCGCAGACCGTAGCCCATAGGCCTGGTCTGTCTCATACTTCACTGGCGTGCTGAATACACCTTCGCGTGCCCACCGGGGTACAGGACTCAGCAAACTGACAGACCCACCGGGGTACAGGACTCAGCAAACTGACAGATCCACAAGGGTACAGGACTCAGCAAACTGACAGACCCACCGGGGTACAGGACTCAGCAAACTGACAGATCCACAAGGGTACAGGACTCAGCAACTCACGTAGCGTTTTCACAACTTTAATAAATAAATAGACATTTGCAGGAGAGCTGTGAGCATACAGAAAAAGGTTAGACGGGTCATTTCGCTGACTCCTAAGCATATACGACCGTGTGGATACTGTGCGCAGGCACGATCAGGCACACGCTCACACAGGGTGTACAGCAGCCCTGGCATGTACACTCTCTGCGCCTTGGAGGTTGGTCCTCATTAGTGTGAATCGAACCAGAGAGTCAAACGTGTTTACCGCTGAGCTGCTGCCCCCCCCCCCCGCCTTTTTGTTTATAACACATGCATCAGTCTCGGCTTAAAACTTGTTACGAGGTAGCCAGGATCCCTCTGTGGGTCTCAGCTTCGTCTGCCCTACTTTTATTAATCGCTCGTCCCGTGCCAGCGCTGCCGATGGCGGAGCTGTTCAGCTCTCCGTTCGTCTCGTTGCCTGTCAGCACCGCGTAGTCGCCAATTGAACCCTGCCGAACCAAGCAGTGCAATATAAAGTTGTATATCAGAGCGTCTAAACTCTCAAGCGCCTCCACCACAGTCAATCCCTATCGCTGCGAAATCCCCCAGTCTGCAGTGCAGGAACCGCATTGGGAGTCAGAATGGAGAGAGGTTAGGAGGCTGCAAGCCCGTAAAAGTGTATAGTTGTCCGGAGAAAGTGAAACTTGCAGCATTCAGAGATTCTTGCCTGGCCCCCGCCTGAGAGGGTGGGAGAGTGCCATGGTGCGGCTGACCTGACGGGCTGCAGGAGCCTGGAAATGCGGGGGGATGGGGCAATGGGAATCACAGACTGCGGGCACCAGTTGCCGTTTGCATTTGCTGATGTCGAACTATATATTCCCGAATCCCTGCAGGCTCGCGGGATGGAACTTGGGGAGGGAGGCTCTCGCAGTGTTTCACCCCGAAAACTGCATGCTGTCATCGCTGTGTGTTTGTTGCGAGTGCCTGCCCTGCCAGCCCCATTCATGCAGCAGCGGTGGCGGCAGCACACGTGTTCGAGCCGGGCCAGAATGGCCGCACCGAAATCCCCGGGCTGGGAGCGTCCGCTGGTAATCTCGATATCTCCCAGCACCGGCGCTCTCCCTCCCATTCATTGGCCTGCGCAGCACGCGGCAATGAAGCTATCGATACTCGCCCGTGTCCCGCCTTATTGCCTGTCAGGTGCTACAACTTATGAGAGGGGAGTCTGGCCCGAGCCTGACAGCTGGATTCGCTTTGCCCTGCCTTCTTCCATTTCGTGTTTTTTGCAACTTCGTTCTCTCGGCATCTCCGCTCTGTAAATCTGCCTCGGCGCTGGAGATGCCCCCTTCCTCCTGCGTTTTCCTGCGTTCTTTAAATCTGTTTTGCTGCGAGGGTGGGCAAGAATTACTGGTTGCCCCCGCGTTCTGACCGCTTCCCACGTCCCATACATATGTCCTTGCTTAGTGAAGCGGAAAGACTGTTTGAGTGTCCTAGTGTCTAGTGTCTGTCTGTCTGTCTGTCTGTCTGTCTGTCTGTCTGTCTGTCTGTCTGTCTGTCTGTCTGTCTATTTTTTTAATTGGAATTCTTACCTTTCTGAAGCTAAGCTAAGCGAAGCTAAATTTTCATTTTTCATCTCAACATTCAGCATTGAAGTAAACTTTTCTGGAGTCCGCCCTGAACACAGCAGAGATCCCGCAGAGATGCAGCCGCCCTGCAGGGGGAATATCAATCAAGACTGCGCGCTCGCTACAGCTGAGCGAATGTGCGCAATGGCTGCAGGCTTGAAACAAATTGCCCACTTTATGGTCTGCGGGCCAGGCGCTTCACCCGAACCAGAGCGAGCAGAACACCGCTGCTTCCCCTCACTGCTTCCTGGCTCCAAAAATCTTTTTCCCACCTAAGACGGCATCAAGGAAGGAACATCGGGAGGAATTCCCGGTTGGGATCGGACCCGAAATCCGCACAGTTGCAGCGGCCCGAATTCTTAAGATTCTCCTAGAGATGCTCCAATACACACACGACCTTGTCGCCGGCCCCCTGCGCCCTCGGAGGCCTGGAATAACCGGGGGGGGGAGCTTGCCGGATTTGCGAACCGTCGGCTGGAGGGGAAGTGGCCTCGCTCCCCCAATCACCGGCCGATGCCTCCCTGCCCCAGCTGCCGAGGCTTTGTGGCTTCTTCTGCATCATCCCGGGTCCCCGCCTTCCCTGCGAATCCCTCGACGCAACAGGCGCGCGCCCAACTCCGCTCTCTCTGCCTCTCGCTGGCGGTTGATCTAACTGGCACCCGCCTGCCAGCATCTCCGGCTCGGCTCTCTTTCCACGAAGAGGCGAGGCAGTTCCGGGCACAACAGGAAATGCTGCTGCACGACCAGGTGAGGCTCTGAGCATCTGTCAGCTTGTCGGACTTCTGGAAATTTATGTCAAAACTGTTTCTCAGCCTTTCAGTGCTTCTCACCTTGCATTGTCTCTAGCTCAGGGGTCTAGCTCAGGTCCCTGACCCCTGCCTCAGTTCCAGCTCCGCCAGTCTCTCACCCTGACCCCTGCCTCAGTTCCAGCTCCGCCAGTCTCTCACCCTGACCCCTGCCTCAGTTCCAGCTCTGCCAGTCTCTCACCCTGACCCCTGTCTCAGTTCCAGCTCCGCCAGTCTCTCACCCTGACCCCTGCCTCAGTTCCAGCTCTGCCAGTCTCTCGCCATGACCCCTGCCTCAGTTCCAGCTCCGCCAGTCTCTCGCCATGACCCCTGCCTCAGTTCCAGCTCTGCCAGTCTCTCACCCTGACCCCTGCCTCAGTTCCAGCTCCGCCAGTCTCTCACCCTGACCCCTGCCTCAGTTCCAGCTCTGCCAGTCTCTCACCCTGACCCCTGCCTCAGTTCCAGCTCTGCCAGTCTCTCACCCTGACCCCTGCCTCAGTTCCAGCTCTGCCAGTCTCTCACCCTGACCCCTGCCTCAGTTCCAGCTCTGCCAGTCTCTCGCCATGACCCCTGCCTCAGTTCCAGCTCTGCCAGTCTCTCGCCATGACCCCTGCCTCAGTTCCAGCTCTGCCAGTCTCTCACCCTGACCCCTGCCTCAGTTCCAGCTCCGCCAGTCTCTCACCCTGACCCCTGTCTCAGTTCCAGCTCCGCCAGTCTCTCACCCTGACCCCTGCCTCAGTTCCAGCTCTGCCAGTCTCTCGCCATGACCCCTGCCTCAGTTCCAGCTCCGCCAGTCTCTCGCCATGACCCCTGCCTCAGTTCCAGCTCTGCCAGTCTCTCACCCTGACCCCTGCCTCAGTTCCAGCTCCGCCAGTCTCTCACCCTGACCCCTGCCTCAGTTCCAGCTCTGCCAGTCTCTCACCCTGACCCCTGCCTCAGTTCCAGCTCTGCCAGTCTCTCACCCTGACCCCTGCCTCAGTTCCAGCTCCGCCAGTCTCTCACCCTGACCCCTGCCTCAGTTCCAGCTCCGCCATGACCCCTGCCTCAGTTCCAGCTCTGCCAGTCTCTCGCCATGACCCCTGCCTCAGTTCCAGCTCTGCCAGTCTCTCACCCTGACCCCTGCCTCAGTTCCAGCTCCGCCATGACCCCTGCCTCAGTTTCAGCTCTGCCATTCTCTCACCCTGACCCCTGCCTCAGTTCCAGCTCCGCCAGTCTCTCACCCTGACCCCTGCCTCAGTTCCAGCTCTGCCAGTCTCTCGCCATGACCCCTGCCTCAGTTCCAGCTCCGCCAGTCTCTCACCCTGACCCCTGCCTCAGTTCCAGCTCCGCCATGACCCCTGCCTCAGTTTCAGCTCTGCCATTCTCTCACCCTGACCCCTGCCTCAGTTCCAGCTCCGCCAGTCTCCACCGGCTCCATCACCGCTGCACGCGGTGGACGGCGCTTTGGCCGATTTCGACTTCGCCTCGAGCGTCGAGTCGGCCTTCGCATTTCCTCCAGCCGGAGTTCTGGCCCAGCAGCAGCAGCAGCAGCAGCAGTTCCAGCAGTTTCAGCATCCTCAGCATCCTCAGCATCTTCAGCCGCTTCTGACTTCGTATAACGGATTGTTCTTTGGTGCTAACGACAGCCAGCAGCAGCTACTGCTGATGCGCAGGCAGCAGTCGCTGATCCACGACGAAAATCAGCACCAGCAGTATCAGCAGCACCAGCAGCATCAGCAACACCAGCAGCATCAGCAACACCTTCAGCAGCACCAGCACAGTCCTAGCGACGTCCTTCTGTCGTCAACTACATGCGACAGCCATCAGCACCAGAACCAGCTGCTCCTTGGCTTCGGAGACGCCGAACTGCAGCATCAGCCGCTGCAGCTGCAGCAGTCCTCATCTTCACTGCTGCTGAAGATGGAGCCAACGGATGCGCTGATGGAGGAGAAGCCGTCAGTTGCGACCCAATTCTGTCTCTCCCACAGCCACATATCGGAGTTCGCCATGCAACAGCAGCAACAACAGCAACAGCAGCAGCAGCAACAACAGTCACAAGAGCAGCAGCCAAGGTTTGTCTGCCAGCAGTCGCAGCTGGACTTCAGTAGCTACCCCCAGCCGCTGCCCGGCTTCACCCTGCCGCCTGTGACGAGCCTCACAGGGCTGCAGTCGCGATCAGCAGCGTTCAGCGAGGCAGCCACCTCGCCTGCGCAGCCGGTCCTGGCGCCGCTGGCCTCCGCTGCTGTGGCAGCAGCCGCAGGCTCCGGGCGCAGCTCGCCGGCCGACACCCTGGAATCATCGTCCGCTGACGAGGCCGCTTCGAAAGGCCTGGCGTGTCTGGTGTGCGGGGACCACGCCTCCTGCCAGCACTACGGCGTGCGCACCTGCGAGGGCTGCAAAGGATTCTTCAAGGTAAAACTGGTCGTGTTTTCCCGTAGTGCGGCATGGCGGGGCTTGGTGTAAACAAGGAGGGCTGCGGGAACCCTGGCACAACGCATTCGGCGACATCGTGCCTTAACAGGGATCGTCAGGCATTGGTGAATCCTCAGGCATTGGTGTGAATCAGAAGACAATCCTCAGGCATTGGTGTGAATCAGAAGACAATCCTCAGGCATTGGTGTGAATCAGAAGACAATCCTCAGGCATTGGTGTGAATCAGAAGACAATCCTCAGGCATTGGTGTGAATCAGAAGACAATCCTCAGGCATTGGTGTGAATCAGAAGACAATCCTCAGGCATTGGTGTGAATCAGAAGACAATCCTCAGGCATTGGTGTGAATCAGAAGACAATCCTCAGGCATTGGTGTGAATCAGAAGACAATCGTCAGGCATTGGTGAATCGTCAGGCATTGGTGAATCGTCAGGCATTGGTGAATCGTCAGGCATTGGTGAATCGTCAGGCATTGGTGAATCGTCAGGCATTGGTGAATCGTCAGGCATTGGTGAATCGTCAGGCATTGGTGAATCGTCAGGCATTGGTGAATCGTCAGGCATTGGTGAATCGTCAGGCATTGGTGAATCGTCAGGCATTGGTGAATCGTCAGGCATTGGTGAATCGTCAGGCATTGGTGAATCGTCAGGCATTGGTGAATCGTCAGGCATTGGTGAATCGTCAGGCATTGGTGAATCGTCAGGCATTGGTGAATCGTCAGGCATTGGTGAATCGTCAGGCATTGGTGAATCGTCAGGCATTGGTGAATCGTCAGGCATTGGTGAATCGTCAGGCATTGGTGAATCGTCAGGCATTGGTGAATCGTCAGGCATTGGTGAATCGTCAGGCATTGGTGAATCGTCAGGCATTGGTGAATCGTCAGGCATTGGTGAATCGTCAGGCATTGGTGAATCGTCAGGCATTGGTGAATCGTCAGGCATTGGTGAATCGTCAGGCATTGGTGAATCGTCAGGCATTGGTGAATCGTCAGGCATTGGTGAATCGTCAGGCATTGGTGAATCGTCAGGCATTGGTGAATCGGCAGGCATTGGTGAATCGTCAGGCATTGGTGAATCGTCAGGCATTGGTGAATCGTCAGGCATTGGTGAATCGTCAGGCATTGGTGAATCGTCAGGCATTGGTGAATCGTCAGGCATTGGTGAATCGTCAGGCATTGGTGAATCGTCAGGCATTGGTGAATCGTCAGGCATTTGTGAATCGTCAGGCATTGGTGAATCGTCAGGAATTGGTGTGAATCACAAATTTTTCGTGTGGAATCGCAAAATTAATGTGGCTGCGCGATGAATCGAACCCAGAGAGTATCAGACGCGTTTGCCTCGGGGCAACTCTTGCCCCCCATAGTGTGGTGTGGTGACGTGAAGTGTTTTGTGGACCACGGAATGTGTGCAGCCAAATATTTTTTCTAGCTGCCCTACCCTCACCGAATTTCCCTAATCGCATTTGCAGCGAACAATCCAGAAGAACGCTCAGTACACCTGCCAGCACAACAACGATTGCGTAATCGATAAAAAACGGAGAAACCGTTGCCAGTATTGCCGCTTTCGCAAGTGCCTGAAAGTTGGAATGGTCAAAGAGGGTGAGTGAGCAGTGCTCGTAGGTTATCAAGGTGGTTCACAACCTGCCAGCTAAATCATCAGTCACCAGTGCAATTAATCCACCAAACTACTCAAAGCGTCAGTCACATCTCTGACCGACTCACCACCACTAAAAGTCCTGACCCACTACTCAAATCACCAGTCCCAAACCTGACCCACTACTCAACCCACCAGTCCCGACCCTGACCCACTACTCAAATCACCAGTCCCAACCCTGACCCACTACTCAAATCACCAGTCCCAACCCTGACCCACTACTCAAATCACCAGTCCCAACCCTGACCTACTACTCAAACCAACAGTCCCAAACATGACCCACTACTCAAACCACTAGTCCCAACCCTGACCCACTACTCAAATCACCAGTCCCAAACCTGACCCACTACTCAAACCACCAGTCCCAACCCTGACCCACTACTCAAACCACCAGTCCCAACCCTGACCCACTACTCAAACCACCAGTCCCAACCCTGACCCACTACTCAAACCACCAGTTTCAAACATGACCCACTACTCAAACCACCAGTTTCAAACATGACCCACTACTCAAACCAACAACTCTCGAAATCCCCCCAGTTGTCCGCTCGGACAGCCTCAAAGGCCGCCGCGGCCGCCTGTCATCCAAGGCGACACCGCCGGGCTACGCGACGCCGACTACCGACGTGTCGGTCAACTGCGCCGGCAATGGAGCGTCGTCAGCCGCCTCGACAAGCGGCGTCGCAGCCATGGCAACCACAGCGGCTGCAGCGGCGGCTGTGGTGGCTACGACGGCTGTCTCAGCGGCAGGTTCAACTGCCGGACCACCACTGCAAAACGGCGCCGCCATCTCGTCGGCGAACTCCCAGACGGCGATGACGGCGACGATGCTCTGCGTGATCAGCAGCGCCAACCTCAGCTGCGAGCCCGTGCTGCTGCTGTCGGCGCAGCCTGACGCCAGCGGCAGCGGCCTCGGCTGCGACTTGCTGGCCGCGGAGTTCGGCTCGGCGCTGGCGGCGAGTCTCGACGTAGCCGAGCAGTTCGCCGGCCAGGTGCCCGGCTTCGGCGACCTGCCGCTGGCCGACCAGTCCGCCCTGATTGTCTGCCACGGCCTGGATGTGGTGGTTGCCAGGGCGGCGTACAGGTGAGGAAGGGGAGGGCTGAGAGGGCTGCAGTCCCTTTCATTCACATGGTTCTCATCCCATAAGCCTTCAACGGGTGCACGGGCACCTTCCCGTAATCTGTCAGATTTGAAAGATCCGTTCAGAACATGCAGTTGCATTTTATTTAAAACCTCAGAGCTACGCAGCTGTCAGATCAAGAATTCGTGCTGGACAGTGGCTATCCCCTGTTGCCATGGAAACTGAGCTCGCTGCGCCTGCTAGACTGGTTGGAGTCGCTGCGAGGCTTGAGCAGCCTGATGGCGACTGTCATTCGAGACGACAAGCAGGCGTTCGGGGGCCTGGCAGCCAGCCTGTTGCTGTTCTTCAACCCGCAGGAAGGTGAGAGAGACAGTCACCTGTATGTTCACAGTCCGCTGCTTGTTCACGGTCACCTCATTGTTCACTGTCACCTGACTGTTCACGATCACCTATCTGTTCACTGTCACCTGTATGTTCACGGCCACGTAACTGCTCAAGGTAGTTTTGTCTGTTCAAGTGGTAGTCTGCCTGTTCACTGTAGTCTGCCTGTTCACTGTAGTCTTGTCTGTTCACTGCAGTCTGCCTGTTCACGGTAGACTGCCTGTTCACTGTAGTCTGCCTGTTCACGGTAGACTGCCTGTTCACTGTAGTCTGTCTGTTCACTGTAGTCTGCCTGTTCACTGTAGTTTTGTCTGTTCAAGTGGTAGTCTGCCTGTTCACTGTAGTTTTGTCTGTTCAAGTGGTAGTCTGCCTGTTCACTGTAGTTTTGTCTGTTCACTGCAGTCTGCCTGTTCACTGTAGTCTGCCTGTTCACTGTTGTCTGCCTGTTCACTGTAGTCTGCCTGTTCACTGTTGTCTGTCTGTTCACTGTAGTCTGCCTGTCCACGGTAGACTGGCTGTTGATGTGGTAGTTTGCTTTGTCACACCACACTAAGGGCTGGTCGCAGCGGTTCATGCGCCAGTTGCATCGCACGCAATTTCAGAGAGATTCCTCATTCGGAATCCCCGCCCCGAAAATACCTCTCAAATATTCGAGGCCACGCGTTCATACATTTGCCGGGATGTTTGATAAAAAGCTCGCAGCTGCAGAGCGACTTTAGGAATTTGCCGGCGGAGGGCTGGCCTGACTGGGCCTGCAGCCCGGGCCCGTTACTCATGCGCCAGCACCTCTTTTTTCTTTCCGCTGCGCTCCCAGTACTTCGTTTCTAATTACAGTATATCCTCTCCGTAAACAGTGAGGAATAAGGGAGGAAAAAATCCCAATAGTAGTATAGATGAAGAGCAAAATCCTCTGTCTGCAACTGAAAGTCTGCAGTGAATCAGAGGTATTGGTCAGCGCTGTCAGATGGGCGCTCAGTCATGCTCCCATCTGCCTCCCGTGTGCCTCCAGATCCTCCCAAAATTTTCCTCCAGATCCTCCCAAAATTTTCCTCCAGATCCACCCAAAGCTCCCTCCAGATCCTCCCAAAATTTTCCTCCAGATCCACCCAAAGCTCCCTCCAGATCCTCCCAAAACTTCCTCCAGATCCACCCAAAGCTCCCTCCAGATCCTCCCAAAACTTCCTCCAGATCCACCCAAAGCTCCCTCCAGATCCTCCCAATAATCCCACCCGCTCTTCCAGATCCTCCCAAACTCCTTTCAGATCCTCCCAAAACTTCCTCCAGATCCTCCCAATAATCCCACCCGCCCTTCCAGATCCTCCCAAAACTTCCTTCAGATCCTCCCAATAATCCATTCAGATTCTCCCAATAATCCATTCAGATCCTCCCAATAATCCATTCAGATTCTCCCAATTATCCCACCCGCCCTTCCAGATCCTCCCAAAACTCCCTCCGATCCTCCAGATCCTCCCAAACTCCAATTCGCCCCTTCAGATCCTCCCAATAATCTCATCCGCCCCCAGATCCTCCCAATAATCTCATCCGCCCCCCAGATCCTCCCAACAATCTCATCCGCCCCCCAGATCCTCCCAACAATCTCATCCGCCCCCCAGATCCTCCCAACAATCTCATCCGCCCCCCAGATCCTCCCAATAATCTCATCCGCCCCCCAGATCCTCCCAAAACTCCCATCCGCCACCAACACCAATCCACGCGCTTCAGCATCCTTTCCCCTTAGTGAAACCCCCATAGCCAAACTCCATATTTCGATGCTCAAGACATGCAGCCCGTCTGAACTGCACCACACCGCAGAGCGGCTCATTCTGGATGACAGCGGCCAGCTGTACAGCCTGCAGCACAAGCTGATCGAAGTGCTGAAGGTCCACTGCTGCAGCGGGTGCGTCGCCCAGACTAGACGGGACTCGACCTACTTGAGCAGTCTGCTCAAACTGCGCCACGCTGTGCGCAGCAGCGTCCGCCAGTCGCTCCTACCAGCCATGACGGCCGACCCGTCCTCTGTGCTGCTGCGCAACGCGCCGCCGAAACTGCGGGACGCCCTCGGCTGCGCAGCGGACGCTGCGGTGGCATTTGGCAACTTCAACAAGCCATCCAGCTGAATTCGAAGGAATCAAAGAGGCGCTTGATGGGGAGATGAGCCTCTTTGATGTCTGGACTACCCCCGAGAAACAGGCGGAGCTATCGGATGGCATTGACAGAGACATAAATCACGCGTCTTGGGTCTCAATTAGACCTGTTGAAAATAGCCGATTTCGAATTCTATTTTTAGAAGCCAGGGGATTCCCCCGAGAAACATAGGACTACCGCATTGACTGGGTGGCGTCATAGACAGCACTATATTTTTCCAAGCCCCAGAGGAGATTGTGTGGCCGAAAGTAACGGGAAAGGTTCCTCTAAAAAATCGATACGGAAAGCTTTAGGAAAAGTCACTTGAAAGAAGAATTTCATTTTCATCTCCCGCCGCTTTGGCCGCTTCGAAGAGTCTGAAGCGATGCTGTCACACCCTTAACCTGCTTTCAGCCCTTGCAGAGCCTTGAAACTGACTCCCCTGCTTGCTTGATCAAGTGTCAAAAGCTGACAGCTTAGTTACTATTTCATATTATTTTTCCACTCCAAATAACTGCTTTTTTGCGCTTTTTACCCAACTGTCTGTGTGTAGGCCTTTTGTCAGCGCTCGCCGGAGGAGCCGCTTGCTTTCCACCTGCGACCTGAGCGGTTTGCCCGCTTTAACGCATTCTCACCAAGCCAGCATGCTTTTCTGCGACTTTGCCACTTTTTCTACACTGCGCGTTCAGTTCAATTTGTTTTTGGGGTGTCGAAATGCGTGTGTAGCGCTGCGAACACAGCGATCTGTACATGCGCAGGCAAAATCCTCAATTCAATAGAGAAATGGTTGCATTGGTAAATTGGATTTTGCAGGCACCTCTGAATGCATAGTGAACCAGCTCCATGCTCCAGGACCATTGCTGTTTTAGCTTTTTCCTTCCTTACCTTTTGACTATGATTTCTTACTGTTAGAGCGAATTCCTGCGGTTTTTATGTTACAGTACACAATATTTAAAATTTGCTGAGCATTAGCACTGGAACCATACCAAAGCCAACCCTGTACGCCTAATAACACATCTAGTTTCTGTTTGTTTTGCCCCGCACTCCAGCTCCAAACCCATGCCTGCACAATGCCATTCTTTATCGACATTCGCGCGTCCCACTCTCTCCTGTGCGCCGGTCAGCGGCCCCCGCTGCACTCCGCATGCTTATTTATTCACGCCCACGCGGTGCCTCGGCCTCTGCCTTCTCTTTCTCTGTGCTGCGCGACAGGCTTGGAATTGTGGAATAAAAACTGACAAACCATCTAGCTGTGAAGATTTATTGTAATTAGTTACTGGCCGTCTGTTGCGAATGAGTGGCATCGCTGAGTAATTCTGCAACGGCTGTCACTTCTGTGCCTTCTGTGCTTGGGTTAATTCTTTGCGACTTCTTTCAGCCGGGGCAGCCACCGCGCTCTCCGCAACCCGTCAGGACTGTGATGAACGTGCGACCGAAAGAAAAACTGTATTTTTCAAAAGTATCATAAATCATATAATAAGTATGCATCAGTCAAGAGAGGGGCGAGGGTTGCTGAGCATTCGATAGCAATAGCAACGTACATGATTGAGATGCAGGTGAGAAAACAATACAATACAATTACAAGTATTTTTATTGTATGAAATTCACGAAGTTAACGAATTTAACGAGTATTTAACGAATTATCGCTGACATCTCTCTCTCTCTCTCTCTAAAAAAGAAACACAGAGCGGAATTAAAATCAATTGCTGTAACGAATTATCGCTTTCGAAACATTGCATTATTCGCACATTAAGGCATTTGCGAACACTCAAAAAGTTTTTTGTTCTTCAAAAATGAAGGAGTTTGTCAAAAATGAAACAGACTTTTGGGGTACACAAACCATAGAGTGTCAGCTATGAAGCAACTCTGTCAAAATAGAATCGGACTTTGCGGCCCGACCAGTCAGGCTATTTGAGTCTGTGCGTGTAAAAGGATGGAGAAAAATAAATTTTATCAATACTTGTAGATCCCAAAAGCAAAGTCAGAATGAGCTGATTTCGCACAGATAACTTTCCCCTGTTCAGGCTTTCATTGGATTACTTTGTTATCGCGAATTCTCCCAGGAGAAGTTGACTAAAAGTGCATTATCAAATTGAACTAGAGTTTTTCTAAATTGAAGCTTGATCTGTCAATATTGATTTTAGATTTCGAGTGCCCGACCATAGTGTCAATATTGAAGAGGAGTTTGTCGGTTTCAAAGTACTCCTTGTTCAAAATCGAGGGTAAAATGGTGTATTTCAACAAGGAGTACAAAACATTTTGAATCTTTTTCTCAGCAACCAAGTCAGCGGATTAAACCTAATCTTTGCTTTGAAAATCCATGTAACAGTCCTTGAAAACAAACAAAGTTCACCGTCCGCATTACTCACACGTCATGTCTGTACCGGAGAGGCGGAATGCCCTAATTTGTGGCCCTGACAGAGCGGCGCAGTGGCTCTTCAGGCTCCGCAAGATCTGATGCCGCCAACTCATCGCCGGCCAGAGCCGCTTGGGCCGCCAGTTGGACGTCTTCGGCTTCAGCAGTGGACTGCTGCGACGGCACTGATCACAGCTCCCGGCGATTGCGAATCAGCTCCCTGTCGCTTTGAGTCAGCAGTTGATAGGTGCGGCGCTCCGGGTCAGCTTGCGTCACAACAGCTGGCTCCCATCTGAAACCGTGCCGAAAACAAACTGCATCTCCCCGATTCAGTGTTGAGAGCGGTCGGGCTTGCTGGTCGTAGTGCCGTTTTTGAGCAGCCTGCAGCGGGGCTTTGGAGAATCCGGTTGTTTAGTCTTTGAGCAGTGCCTCCTCACCCGCTGGCAGCTTCGTCCGAATCAACCGACCGAACATGAGCTCGAACATGAGCTCGCTGGGGCTGGTGCTCGTACCGCTAATTGGCGAAGCTCGATATTCCATTAGCGCAATTTCGGACCGATTGGCTTTCCTCAGGATGTTCTTTGCCACCTTGACTGCCTTCTCAGCCATTCCGTTGGACTGCGGGTATCCGGGTGACGAGCGCGTGTGCACGAAACCAAACTGTGCAGCAAACTCTTGAAACTTAAACGAGCTGAATGGGGGCCCATTGTCACTGACCAGCTCTTCGACGATACCGAACCTGGCGAACATTGACTTAATTCGAGCAATCACCAGGTCAGCTCCAGACTGTTGACCTAATTTGTTCGATCCAGTTGCTGTAATAGCAGCTGGTAACGACTAGCCACTTGTCGCCATTGAAGTCCAGCAGATCACAACCAACCTTGGTCCATGGTGCATTCGGAATCTGATGGTTCAACAGCGGTTCCTTTGGGTTGGCCGGCTGAAACGTCTGACATGCGCCGCAGTGCTTCACGAAGTTCTTAATGCCCTCTGACATGCCTAGCCAGTACAGAATTTGAAGCCTCCGTATTGCCCGCGCCAGCATGACCGTGGTATAAAATTGGCAGAATCTTCTGCCGCAACGATGCTGGAACAATAACGCGATCCAACTTCATCAGCACGCCATCATTGTTGGTCAAGTCCTCCTTGAAACTCCAATACTGACGGACAGAGTGGCAAATGTTCCGAAAGTTACTTGGCCAACCCGCCTGAACCAACCGGGCTACAGCCCTCAAGTCTGAATAGTAGTAGGAAAATGGTACAGTCTGGTGCACGTCCACGTCCAGGAGCCAATCAGCGAGGAGGAGCCAATCAGCGAGGAGGAGCCAATCAGCGAGGAGGAGCCAATCAGCGAGGAGGAGCCAATCAGCAAGGAGGAGCCAATCAGCGATGGGGAGCCCCCTGGATGTGGTTGAGTGTCCATTGGTTAAGTGTCCTCTACTCATGCGTTTCAAGAACGATGTGATTGATCAAAAGGGCCCGTTTCAGCAAAGGGTCCGATTGCTTGGAGTTTCCGAGTGGAAGAGATATTATTGGTCGAGAAAGCATTTAGAAGTAATTTCCTCGGAATTTCCTAGCAATGCGAGGGAGGGATTCTACTGGTCGAGGGGCCCCTGGTGGTCCCAGTACTGGGATTTGTTTGGTCAAAACACCCAGCGTCAGAAGGGGTCCAGGACCCTTTGATGAGGACGCACTTTTTCCCAAATCCCGCGCTAGCACATGGGCTCTAAACTTACTTGCCTACTAACAGTGGGCAAGGGGCATTTTTATCCTTTTTCTGCGGATAGTCATAGAATCAATACTAGATATAATGTCTGGCCATACTAGTAGTCATAATAACATAGGCATAGCTTTTGGGGTCATAAATCATCGCTTTCGAAGCTGGTCTGACAGCCACCTGCGCCTCACTCAGTGTTGAGGCGGGCGCCAGATGGTCTGAGAGGATGCGGGCGGTAGCTTTTTTCTCATCATTTTGACAGGCCATCAAGATTTATGAGGTCAAAGCCTATTGTTCGTGTTCACTCAAGCGTGTGACAGCTTTGACAGCTATGCGTTTTACCCCTAAAAGTACTTTGGGATTAGCGATTAGCAATTTCTCTTCATTATCTTCACTTTCTATTTAATAAGAGCTTTCTAATGTATATTTTTTCATTAATTTCTGTCAATCCTACGCGAAAAGTCATAAATCATTTTGTTGCGATTTTGAGTGATTTATGGCCGCACCTGTCATCTTTTTACGACCCTGTGGGAACTGATAGGATCTCTCGGTCACGTGATTCTGGGTAGCAACAAGCTTAGCCAATCAGAAAATTCGGCGCTCATTTTAACAAAACGGCTCAGCCAATCAGAATCGACGTGTTCCATTATAACAAACTGCGGTCCAGTTGGCGGCTATTTAAACCGAAGTTTTTGGCCCGCTCGGACCCCAACTTTCCGGACCTGGTGCCCGGAGCTCTCACTCTTGCTCGGGCCCAGCACGCAACTTCTGGTTCCCGGAGCGCGACCGTCGTTTCTTGATCCCCGGATTGCGACTTCCCCCCATCATCATCAAGGACGAATCCCCCGGTCGTCAGCAGCGAACATCAAGCGAAGATCACCACCTGCAGCTATCAGCGAAGATTGTGTCAGCATCATCCCGAGTCTACAGCTGCGAAGCATCGAGCCGATTCGGTCACTGTGGATTTCCTGGTCTCCGGCTGTTGAGTTTCTGATTGGTTGGGTGAGAGGCTACCTAGACTTGCTTGGTCGGGTGATTCCCTATCTGTCCCCTGTTTCAGTAGCTGGATTAGGCGCACACTTTTGCTCATTTTGTTCAGTAGTGCTGTTGCTGAGGCAGAAATCATTCAATAATACTGCTAGTAGTCTAAACTCCAATTCAATCTGAAGTGTGAAGTGATCTAAGGAGAAGGTTAAATCTAACAGTTATTTTTATCGGTTTTATTTCTTTGTTCGCCGATGGCTCAGATGAGTAGCTAAGCTAGTAGGCGCTACTCGCAGTGGACCAATGGCAAGGCGGTTCTCAGTCGATCAATCTATCAAACTAGTGAGCAAAACTGCCAGAAGTGCAGAATCGGCGCCAGAGATGTACTTTGTGCACTCTAGGTTAGCCAAGCGGCTCGGGTAATGAATCATGCGGTCTCTGAAGTTCGAGTTAGTCTATCATCAGCGCTATGAGAGGCTAGTTGGCGCGTTGAAGGCCAAAAGTACATATCTTCGTATTTAGCAATGTAATAGTACATGTAGCTACCCCATAGACTCGCCACTGCAAGAATCCCCTGCACAAGTCCCCTCTGTACCTGCATGGCCAACGCGATCTAGTCCCAGCAGTGTCCCTTATCATCGGCTATGACTTCGAGATTGACAGCAAAAAGACACTAGTTGGCAGGTAAGTGCAAAGCCCCTTCTAGTCGGAAGCCCGATTTCGAGAGTCCCGGTGTGGTGAGCCAGGACGCACGGGCTGGTGGCAGCGAGTTAGTTTAGTCTGCGGATTAGCTAATTTCTACCTTCAAAATTCTCCCTGCTTGTCTCTCGCTGTCCCTCTCTTAGCTATAGGACCTAGACTGCTCGCCACACGATCAAGCTACCATGGGGCTGACCATCTGACAGGAGTGGGGGGCCAGGACTCTAATTGATTTATTTCTGAGGCCTGAGGCCCGAAGGCATCCTCACAAGGGGCCTGAAAGGTCGAAACCCATCACCTTTATAAACACAGCACCTTGCGCTCGCTATGCTTCATGCCATTTTTTTTAAATGACAAATATTTATGATGGCGTTCATATGGTTATCGCATCAGCCTGGTACCAGACACACGGACAATCAGTATTCGAAAGTGTTTCAAGTCTGGCGAGGATCATCGGCCCGATCTGCCCGGCATGGAGCTCACCATCCATCGATTCCGACACCTGGCCAGCTTGAAACAGCGCTTGGAGGAGTTCGCTGACAGGAAACTCGATGTGCAATGCCTTCTGGGTGGCAACAGGCAAGTGCATGGTGGTCCAAGATGGTGCAATCTCACTCTGGTGTCTTCCAACAGTGCTCGGTCTGTGTCGGAGCTGACAGTGCCTCTTCAGTTTTCCACATTAAGTTTAGCGCAAGAGAGGCAAACGCCAATGCAGAAAGTGAAAAAAAGAAATGTTTTAAAGTGACATTTACGCAGGAGATGGTGAGCACCTCTTGATATTGTTTGCTGCACCACAGACGGATGAAAATAACATGACCCACTGCTTTTCCGCTTAAAATATACTACAGTTAGGCAGGAACGCTAACCTTATGGTTATGCAGAGTTTAAGGTACGTAGATACGAGCGTATCATCGTGACTGCATTGGCACCACCGAGTCAAAAGCTTGAGCGTGTGTGCAATATACTAGTAGCTCAGTAGCTGTCAGAAGCACTCAAATATTGATTAGAAGATTTTAACAAAGGGAAGTGATCTTTACAGTCATACATTGGCCATAAGAAGTTAGTATCAGACATTGAACCTAAGTATGGAAACATTGCACAATAACGGTAAACGAAAAACATTTGTTTTTTCGTTTCAAAATTACATGTGTACTGGTAACAAACGCAGAAGGAGTAAATAAGACTCTTTTTGCTTTCCTAACACATCAACAGAGTTATCATCTGCAGTGACATTTTGCAAGCAACTGCCTGAGTATTGATAAATCAAAGTTCAGAACAATTTTGCTATAGCTCCTACTACGACTACTACTACTACTACTACTACTACTACTACTACTACTACTACTACTACTACTACTACTACTACTACTACTACTACTACTACTACTACTACTACTACTACTACTACTACTACTACTACTACTACTACTACTACTACTACTACTACTACTACTACTACTACTACTACTACTACTACTACTACTACTACTACTACTACTACTACTACTACTACTACTACTACTACTGGCGAGGTGGCGAGCTGAGCGAGGCGGTTGATGCGCGAAGGCAGCCAGGCGGATAGGATTAATAAGCGGGTGCAATGTCTGGGCCGGAGGCCGCCGGCGTGGAGGAGCATCGGGTGCACCCGAATCTGGCGACAGAGGGGTGAACTTGCGATCCGACTGGAAACTTGAACTCCCCGAATAGCTCTAACACAACCAAGGCAAAACATTAGAGTCTGAGCTAACCTCCCCCAGCCGGAGCAACCATGCAGCTGGATGTATAATGAGTTACAAAGCAAAATGATAAGTAGCCTACCGTGATATCGTGTGTAAGCCCTTAGAAATAAACACGCGCCTCGGCGTTATAGCTCGTGTCTGCCCTCTGCAGCCCATCAATATTGGTATATCATATTTTATGTCCGCAAATTAGCGGGCAGAAAATGACATTAACTGCCCGGTAATTTACGGGAAGTTTAATAAGAGTTTCACATACGAGCTCTAATTGCGAAAAGCTTCGTTTTCATCAAATGAAAGTGTCTTGTAGTGATCCGCTAGTTTGGTGTTAGGCGTCGCACTATTGTCAGCAGCTTCCCTCGCCCTCGCCCTCGCCCTGGGTTGCTGTCTGCCGCTGGGCAGCTTCCTCCCTTTTTGGCCAACTGGCCAACAACCGCAGCAACCCCCAGCCCAGTGTAAACACTGCCCCCCCCGGAAAACCGGGCCGAGAGCGAGAATGCCGCCCAGGTCGCGGCCCCGCCCTCGACCATGGAGACCATCCGGGAGGAGCCCATGGAACTGGAGCCTGGAGCCATTGGCGAGGCGGAAGAGGCAGCTCTCCTGCACAACTCGCCTTGAGCCGGCAGGAAGCTGCGCGGACCACTCGTGGAATCCCCAGAAGACTTGGTCTCGAAGCTTTCGTTACAAAGAAAGACTGCTCAGGTTAACCCAATATATTCTAAGAGAGAATTCCAATCAAAACTCGACACACTTGATAGGATTCCCCGGATTCCCAAGCTGTTTGTTGTTTTGCATCACTGCCTGTTGTTTTGCATAACTGCCTGTTGTTTTGCATAACTGCCTGTTGTTTTGCATCACTGCCTGTTGTTTTGCATAACTGCCTGTTGTTTTGCATAACTGCCTGTTGTTTTGCATCACTGCCTGTTGTTTTGCATCACTGCCTGTTGTTTTGCATCACTGCCTGTTGTTTTGCAAAACTGCCTGTTGTTTTGCATCACTGCCTGTTGTTTTGCATCACTGCCTGTTGTTTTGCATCACTGCCTGTTGTTTTGCATCACTGCCTGTTGTTTTGCATCACTGCCTGTTGTTTTGCATCACTGCCTGTTGTTTTGCATCACTGCCTGTTGTTTTGCATCACTGCCTGTTGATTTGCATCACTGCCTGTTGTTTTGCATCACTGCCTGTTGTTTTGCATCACTGCCTGTTGTTTTGCATCACTGCCTGTTGTTTTGCATCACTGCCTGTTGTTTTGCATCACTGCCTGTTGTTTTGCATCACTGCCTGTTGATTTGCATCACTGCCTGTTGTTTTGCATCACTGCCTGTTGTTTTGCATCACTGCCTGTTGTTTCATAGAACAAACATTTTCCCAGCCTCTTGACACGCCAAGAATAGACAATAGTTAAAAAGCTGGAAGCTGAGGATTTGCCAAGCCAGTCAGTTGGCTGCATCACTAGCGGGTGTATTTCCACTTCTGTGCTTCGATGCGTTCAAACAAAACGAGCCGACGCTCTCAGCAGGCCGCCCGCGTCACGGCGTGTCGGACCGCTTGCCGAACCTGCAAATTGCAGCGGTGCGAGATTGTTGCTGAGGATCTCGGGATCACCCATAGCTCGGGGCATTCGAGTTCTCCAGCTCTTCCCGCCCACACCGCCACTGAGGCGTCAAGCTACAGAGGCGGAGGCTGAATGCTGTGCTGAGCACAGGCAAAGCAGCAGAGTCTGCTATTGTTTCTGGTGCAGCTTCTGACGAGCGCGTCTGGTCGTATCTGGTTTTTTGTCTCAATCCTTTTCTCAAATATCCTCTTTCTAGCTGACTCAGCCGTAAATATCTCCCTGCCAACTCATGGGTAAAATGAGAGTTTTAGGGCCGGGGAACCTACTGCTACATTTCCATGTACACCCCTCAAAGACCAGGGCCGCAGAGCTTTCTTCCCTGCTTCAACTGGCCAAAGCAGCACCCTAAGCATCAAGAGCGCTGCTATCAAGACACATCCAATTCACCTCTAGATTACTCAACCAGCCCTGCACTTCAACTCAAAGTAACATCTTAAATTTCCGCACAAACCAGTGGCTCACCTGGGCCGAGCGATGAGGCTCATGTAGCTGCGCAGGTTCTTCAGGTATTCCTTGAACTCCAGCTCCCGCGGGCCGGCTTCTGCACGCGGTCGCTCGGGTCGCTCAGCTGCTCGCGTTTGTCCCAGGCCGGGCTGGCCCCACCGCCCGAGGCCTGCAGCAGCACCAGCAGGTGCACGAGTCCCAGCAGGATGAGGGCCCTGGAACCGGTTGTCAATGCCGACATTGCTCAGAAGGTTCTTAACGAATTAGGAGAGAAGGTTCCGGACTTCCGAATCTCTGTTGCGGGGCTGTAGTTTGGAGGGCTGCAGCGGCGGTAACGGGTTGCACCAGCTTTAAATACCTGTGCACTTCCCCGCGCTTGTGCGCAGCCAATCGGAAATTCTCGTTAAATATTTAATAACGGGAAAAGCATTTTCAGCCTCGCTCGCTTCCTTAATTTTCCAATCTGGAAGCTGTTTGCGACATTGCGACGCCATTGCTACACCAGACTCAGCTAATGGCTGGACCAGACTTAACTAATGGCTGGACCAGACTTAACTAATGGCTGGACCAGACTTAACTAATTGCTGGACCAGACTTAACTAATTGCTGGACCAGACTTAACTAATTGCTGGACCAGACTTAACTAATGGCTGGACCAGACTTAACTAATGATTGAACCAGACTTAACTATAATGGCTGAACCAGACTTAACTAATTGTTGAACCAGACTTAACTAATGGCTGGACCAGACTTAACTAATGGTTGAACCAGACTTAACTAATGGCTGGACCAGACTTAACTAATGGCTGGACCAGACTTAACTAATGGCTGGACCAGACTTAACTAATGGCTGGACCAGACTTAACTAATGGCTGGACCAGACTTAACTAATGGCTGGACCAGTCTTATAGTTAATTGCTGGTCGAGACTTGGCTAAATTGATAAAATTTGAGTACCACGGACTCGCAGCGTTGAACTCATCTGGACTGCTATGCAACACCAGCAACACAATAATATAAGTTGTAAGCCAGTCACGCAAGTCATGAGAGGCAGACAACGGACTGCATGCTATTGGCAAGCCGGGAAGCCTTTAGCGAGAGTGATCGAGCAGTGCATTTTTGCCTTTGCAGGATGAGATAAACTGAAAATGTAAGCGTGCAATGTCCTATAAAGCATTGAAAATACAATATAGTTTTGGGCGAGCCCAGGACTTGCATGGTCGGGTTCCTCTCATAGTTCGGAATTTGACATTGTCACGTTATTGGCGTAGCGGCCAGCTATGCGATGACCCTTAAAAGGGCCGTTTTAGTCCCAAAATAAGTTGAAGTCAATTCTTGTAAAGCGGATTTTGTAGCGGAGCACTTGGCGATAAAGGCAGGAACTGCCGTAGTTGTCTTTATTGTTAATATCAGTATTAAGTTTGGTTGTTACTGGCAATAAACAGACTATAGCCTTCTGGGCACTGGCGGCTGCAACAATGGGTTGAATATAATTTGGATATGAAGTCAAGTGGCAGGCGAATGACACAATGGTGACGTGACGTGAGCAGTGGCTATGAGCACAGTGAAGGCAGTGAAACGTAGTGGCGAGTTTGGCGTCGGTCGTGGCGTGAGACAGTCAAGCAAGTGTGTGAGCAGGCTGGCCCAGACAGAGGGGCCGTGGTGAGAAATAAGGAGGCTCGAGGCAGCCAGACAAACAGATAAGACAGCTAAGAGGCAGCAGGGAAGGAAACAAGGAACAAGGCTAGGCAAGCCAGACCGGACGGAGGACAAGCCTAGGGAGAGAGAACACAGAACACAAGAACAGGGACAAGCAGGGAGTGAGGAGTGCTGCCGCCAGGCGGGGGGTTTAATAAAAGAGCGCAGAGGGGGGTAGCGCGAGCACGAGTGATTTCATTGGCTGGCGAGAGAACTTAAAATTATCGATCGTGCCAATTTTATACGGTCGCGAGAGAGGATAGCAAAATATACAGTGAATTAGAAATTGCCACAAAATCGTTGGGCACTACTACAAGTAAACGTCGCAATAAACGAATGGAAAAGTTTAGTTGAAACGGTGAAACTGAAGGGTTGAATGACTATGGAGAACAGCAGTCCAACGGCCCTTTTCGGGACCACCTTAAACTGACAACGTCACAACATGGCCGAAATGAAGAAGTTTTGAGCTGTGGAAATGGTTGGCTCGGGAGTATTTGGTGATTTCGAGCCTGTGAAATTTTGAGGTGGTTATCAAAAGATTAAACTCTGTTTTCGACAGTGTACATGACATACAGCCAGTTTAAGGAGAATTAGTTCAATACTGAAGTACAACACATCTACAGTGTACTCGATCAGTACATGCATTTCCATTCCCGTGCATCGCGCACGCCCCTGCACACTCGAAGCTCGCACTACTGCAGATATTCAAGGTAATGCCAAGGAACTGCGAGCTCTTGCTAAATGAAATTAGGCCGCAAAATGTGCATAGTGTAACGTACAAAGTGCAGTTGGAAAACTCATTATTTGTGGCTTTAAAATGAGACTGAGCAAGAATAATGCCGGGTTTTTGCGTTAAGGATTTTGATGAATAATTACATAGTTCTTTGGCCGTGTAACTTCTTAATATCGCTTAGAGTCTTTATGAAGGTCTCTGAAGAAAATATGGCTCACAGCTTCATCTCGGCTAGATGTACATTTCGGCTATTTTTGTGCAATAGCTGTCATTAAGCTGTCATTTATATTACAAACAGATATGCAAGTTTATATTTGTCATGATCCCTTTGGAATCGAGCATTTT
Organism: Macrostomum lignano; assembly: GCA_002269645.1. Classification (NCBI taxonomy): domain Eukaryota; kingdom Metazoa; phylum Platyhelminthes; family Macrostomidae; genus Macrostomum; species Macrostomum lignano. The sequence goes on along the minus strand of NIVC01000291.1, from coordinate 654,132 downwards.
CGGGAATAAAATAGCTGCTGACAAATACCCAAAACCATGTTTACAATATTTTACTGCGTTTGATCAATCAAGATTACATGTAGTAACGAGCACATGCAATGTATGCGTAAAGAGCATTTGAGCAGTGCACTGATCAAAGACGCCTATTGGCGCAACTGCAGACAATGACCACTTGTCTCACGGCGCTAGCTTCTATAGGTATTAGACTCAGTGTCTCATGCAACTACCATTCCATCAATAAGCGCGCAGTCAAGAGACACACATGCCATACATGTACATGTTACATATCATGATGTACATGTAGTAGGAGTACCATATTCCATATCTGATTATAAGCCTGCAACGACGTTTTATGTCGCGTTCTCGCGCAGCAGCTCTGCAAGATCTCTTCTCATTATCGTAGCTTTTATAGTGAATTGATTTTTTGGAGTACATGTAGATGGCAGTGGTGGTGAACAACAGCGCCTACATTGAGAATAGTAAGAATTAAAACTCTTGGATGTAAGAAGCTAAAATCCACGAAAAAGAAGCAAACTGAAATATTTCTTTTTGCCCGACGTTGATCGTTCCAACGGCAACAAGACGATCTGCTAAAAACAATAGCAAAAAGTTCCTGTTCTGACTGATGCAAGTAAATACAAGCAATTTAATTTGAAAATGAAATATTAATTTTAATTTTTTTACCAAGCCGGACTGACTTGATGTTAAAATAAATGCTAAGATATAGTGCAAAGTATCGGATGAAGATTAATAATATCAAAAGTACAAGTTTGCTTTATGTAACATCCATACCCCACTAGCATCATCGAAGTCGTTTTTTGTTCTTCCCGGCGTAAAATATATCAGGCGCACCTTTTTAAAACCGTGCTCATTGGCCGTTGAACTTTCAAACATCTCTTAACTTTTCTTCTTAACAATCCAAACTGTGGTGAATCACTCACTGAAATGTCAATATTGTCCGTATAAAATTTCCATTCAAGCAAGATCTACACATTGATATATAACAAATCTAAACCGTGTAGCTATTTAAAGTTTTAAATCAAGTGAAGTGCCTCAAATTTCCAAAATGGAAACAGATGCTGATGAAGTTTTAAAAGAACTCTACAATATAATGACTAAAATTTCAGAGAACAAGAAGAACAGTGATAATGCAGAGGTAAGTGACAACAGTTTAAGTTTAAGTTAGAATTCAGTATTGACCAGCACAGGTTACTGAGGTTAGGCCTATGTTTAATGAAGTTTTGTATGCATATATCATGTATACATTTAATTTTTTATGTTCTGAGCAAAACATGTTATTTGTTTTTTTGAGATGCTTTCCACCCTTGGTATGCAATGGCAATGCTATATGAAAGTTTTTGTGATTAAGAGCTTTGATAGGCCCTAGACTGGTTTTTAATTCACGATTTATATAATATGGGTTAGAATTAATCTAATATTGAATGGGTCTCAATGCCTCTATTCAAGTTTAGGTTATTAAAAAATCAGTCCCTATAAAATAAAAAATCTTAAACTTAAAACTCCTCATTTACTACCATACATGCGCAACCTTGGGAATCACTTGGCCATTTCTATTGGCAACACATACATGTAAGTTGCTAGGCTATTGGCTGAGAATAGTCATATGATTACTATTTTGTCCAATAGCGACTTACATGTGTGTGTTGCCAATATAAATGGCTGTGTGAATCCTTAAGTTGCACTTAAGCATGATATATGGTTCTTAGTCATTTTGTCATCTGCCATTTTGTCATCTGGGTGTCTAGGGTGCTCACTTCGACTATGGTCACTTTGTCATCTTAATTAACATGCACTACCTGAAGAGAGTCATTTTGTCATCTACCAATCATATTAGTTCCAACTTCAAGTGAATTATTGTGGCAATCAAACATACGAGGGGTGTCCAAAAAGTAGTGATACTTTTAACCGTAGCTCTCATTCTATACCTTCCTGTGATTTAAAATTTTATGAACTGATAGTGGAAAATCTCTTCTACAGACTGCTTTTTAAATTTTTAAAATTGATACTAGAGAACAAAAGTTATACCCACGAAAGTAACAGTACCTGTACCATAGAGTTACACAAATTATAGGCTGAGCTTCACGAGATCCATGCGAGTAAGCTTCAATGAATTGTTGATTTCGGCTTGTCCAACCTGTCAGCGATCTCTCTAATGGTCAAGAAGATCCAGAATGGAGTCCGCTAGTACATCAGGTCGGTGAATGTATGGCCGCCCTGTCCAATGCTGATCTGCCAAGTCAGTCCTTCCCTCGCTGAACTGCTCCATCTATCAATAAACTGTCATTTTGCTGACCGCAGAGGATCCGTGCACAAAGCAACTTTTTGCATGAATTTCTGAGGCACCATGGCCAGCGCCCCAAAGAGTGAAGATGGTACTTTGCTGAGCAACAACTGAGTGCACATTCATGTGTGTTGTCAAGTATGGGCAATGAAATCATGAACGAATCGCAAAATGCAAGCTCCTCTGTTTGCAAGTAAAATAATGCATTTATTGCTTTATTTTTCTGCGCTTGATCCTGTCCATAGATAAATTTCAGTCAGTCACAGTGAGCATCATTTTGCAATTGGGCTTTGGTATTGCTTAAACAAGACATTTATCGATGCCTTCTTAATGAATGAGTGCAGAAGTCAACTATTATAAATTTCGATATAATTTGTAACTCTATGGTACAGGTACTGTTACTTTCGTGGGTATAACTTTTGTTCTCTAGTATCAATTTTAAATATTCAAAAAGCAGTCTGTAGAAGAGACTTTCCGCTATCAGTTCATAAAATTTTAAATCACAGGAAGGTATAGAATGAGAGCTACGGTTAAAAGTATCACTACTTTTTGGACACCCCTCATATTTACTTGGAATCCTAATGATCCCAGTCATTTTGTCATCTCAATTGATAAAACCTGTCAATCGATTGGTTCTGCTTGCCACAGCTTATAGTTATTAAACAAAAATAGTTTACACTAACTTGAATCACACACAGATTGATTGGTTGATGACAAAGTATTTAGCATAAGTAAATATTTGGTCACTTCGTCATATTTTTTCTCAAGCTACTTTGCTTCTGGTCACTTTGTTATCCAATATGATGAAATGGAATATGACAATCTGACCAGTGACTTGATATATACCCAGTAGTTGGCTATTGACCTTTTAGTTAGGTCATCTTAACATCTTTCAAATCCTAGATCCAGAATTTATAAATATAATCCATTTTGGTAATAGCCACTTTGGTAACTGCCACTTCTATAGTAACAAAAAATGACCAGTGATAGGCACCGCTAAATATTTTTGTAGCGCCACTATATACATGCTTGGGCGCAACCTTGGGATTCACTCGGCCGTTTCTATTGGCAACACACACATGTAAGTCGCTATTGGACGGAATAGTAGTCACGTGACTGCTCTCAGCCAATAGCGACTTACATGTGTGTGTTGCCAATATAAATGGCTGTGTGAATCCTTAAGTTGCACTTAAGCATGATATATGGTTCTTAGTCATTTTGTCATCTGCCATTTTGTCATCTGGGTGTCTAGGGTGCTCACTTCGACTATGGTCACTTTGTCATCTTAATTAACATGCACTACCTGAAGAGAGTCATTTTGTCATCTACCAATCATATTAGTTCCAACTTCAAGTGAATTATTGTGGCAATCAAACATACGAGGGGTGTCCAAAAAGTAGTGATACTTTTAACCGTAGCTCTCATTCTATACCTTCCTGTGATTTAAAATTTTATGAACTGATAGTGGAAAATCTCTTCTACAGACTGCTTTTTAAATTTTTAAAATTGATACTAGAGAACAAAAGTTATACCCACGAAAGTAACAGTACCTGTACCATAGAGTTACACAAATTATAGGCTGAGCTTCACGAGATCCATGCGAGTAAGCTTCAATGAATTGTTGATTTCGGCTTGTCCAACCTGTCAGCGATCTCTCTAATGGTCAAGAAGATCCAGAATGGAGTCCGCTAGTACATCAGGTCGGTGAATGTATGGCCGCCCTGTCCAATGCTGATCTGCCAAGTCAGTCCTTCCCTCGCTGAACTGCTCCATCTATCAATAAACTGTCATTTTGCTGACCGCAGAGGATCCGTGCACAAAGCAACTTTTTGCATGAATTTCTGAGGCACCATGGCCAGCGCCCCAAAGAGTGAAGATGGTACTTTGCTGAGCAACAACTGAGTGCACATTCATGTGTGTTGTCAAGTATGGGCAATGAAATCATGAACGAATCGCAAAATGCAAGCTCCTCTGTTTGCAAGTAAAATAATGCATTTATTGCTTTATTTTTCTGCGCTTGATCCTGTCCATAGATAAATTTCAGTCAGTCACAGTGAGCATCATTTTGCAATTGGGCTTTGGTATTGCTTAAACAAGACATTTATCGATGCCTTCTTAATGAATGAGTGCAGAAGTCAACTATTATAAATTTCGATATAATTTGTAACTCTATGGTACAGGTACTGTTACTTTCGTGGGTATAACTTTTGTTCTCTAGTATCAATTTTAAATATTCAAAAAGCAGTCTGTAGAAGAGACTTTCCGCTATCAGTTCATAAAATTTTAAATCACAGGAAGGTATAGAATGAGAGCTACGGTTAAAAGTATCACTACTTTTTGGACACCCCTCATATTTACTTGGAATCCTAATGATCCCAGTCATTTTGTCATCTCAATTGATAAAACCTGTCAATCGATTGGTTCTGCTTGCCACAGCTTATAGTTATTAAACAAAAATAGTTTACACTAACTTGAATCACACACAGATTGATTGGTTGATGACAAAGTATTTAGCATAAGTAAATATTTGGTCACTTCGTCATATTTTTTCTCAAGCTACTTTGCTTCTGGTCACTTTGTTATCCAATATGATGAAATGGAATATGACAATCTGACCAGTGACTTGATATATACCCAGTAGTTGGCTATTGACCTTTTAGTTAGGTCATCTTAACATCTTTCAAATCCTAGATCCAGAATTTATAAATATAATCCATTTTGGTAATAGCCACTTTGGTAACTGCCACTTCTATAGTAACAAAAAATGACCAGTGATAGGCACCGCTAAATATTTTTGTAGCGCCACTATATACATGCTTGGGCGCAACCTTGGGATTCACTCGGCCGTTTCTATTGGCAACACACACATGTAAGTCGCTATTGGACGGAATAGTAGTCATGTGACTGCTCTCAGCCAATAGCGACTTACATGTGTGTGTTGCCAATAGAAACGGCCGGGTGATTCCCAAGGTTGCGCATGTATGGCTATATAGCATTTCCGCTATCAAATTTTTAAAAAAAGTTTGCGCTGCTATGTAGCGGCCACTATTTTAGTTTCAAAATTAGCGAATTTAGCGCCGCTAAATATGAAATTCACTAAAATTCAAAATTTCCTAAAAACATGAAAAAAAGATTCATTTTTACCATTTCTTTTGTTTAGTTTGAGCAGTATAAATATTAGAAAGATTTTACTTTACATTTAATAAAATAAAACGCAAATTAGTCAAAAATTTGTCAAATTGAAAAAAGTAATTTGTTGTACTTATATGGCACAAAGCCAAAGGATAAGGTAAGGTAACCGGTACAGTTAACACTAACACTAACAGACAATAGTACCATAGTAAGTTTAGTAACTTTACTTAGTAAGTTGCCACTGCCAGTCGCCAAGTCGGTCACTGTCGCCAGTTGGCAGTCAGTGTTGGTAATTGACGTGACTATTTAAATTCTACTATCGGAATTGATTGAATTGCTGATTTACAGAATTGTATTGTAATTACGACACTTGCAATTGAATCAATTGAATAAATTGAATAATAAAATAAACATTTAAAGATTTATTTAGGAGATAAAATAATTATTCAGACAAAAAACAAACAGCAAGAACAACAGCAGCAAAAACGAGACAAGTAACAAAAACAAAAAAGAAAAGTTAGACTCATCACTCATCAATCATCAGTCATCACTATCGTCTATCAGGCATCAGCATCAGTCTATGATCTATCTATGAGTCCTATGACTATGAGTATGACCATACATGCGCAACAGTCGGCCAAGTCGGCCGATCCAGCCGACTGATTTGGTGGCCAACCAAGGAAGTTGCAAAAATTCCCACCCAAAAAAATACCCATAGTAGTACTAAGTTGCTGATGAGGCACTTTAGCTCAATAAGACAGTCATAGTTACTTCTGCCGTTTACCCAAAGTTGCGTTAATTTTGCTTTAGGGTTTTTTTACTTGTAAGTTGCGTTTTTGGCCAAAAACTATGTCGCATTTTTGTTAAAACTAAGTCGCATGGCCGACCGAATTTTGGAGGTTGCGCATGTATGAGTATGACTGAATATCAATTTATTTTATTTCTATCCCTATCAGTATCAGTATGACAGTATCAGTGAGTACAGTATACATGACTTGATTGTAAATTCTAAATACTGTCATTACGTTACGTACGTTAAAAAAAGACTTTAAAAATTAAAATCAGTAAAACAAAATTGTTTAGAAGACTGAAAACCCTAAAAAACAATGTAAAAGAAAATTTGTTGCCTAAAATTTAGCGAATTTCAATTTTTAGCGAATTTGAACGAAATGTAGCAGCGCTTTTATAGCGTACGCTAAGTCAAAATTCAATTTAGCAATATTAGTGAATTTCAAAAATCGTAGCGGCACTATAGCAAATTTCAAATTTAGCGCCCGCTATGCCCATCACTGAAAATGACCATTGACTTTAGTAATAGCTACTTTGGTAACAGCTGCTTCAGTAACAGCCATTTTGGTAATAAAACAGATTTACAACTACTAATATCGTAGGTATACTAGTTCTCACCCTGTAACTATTCTACTGCTGCAACCAAAGTTATAATAGGCATGATTGCTTTCATTGAAATTATCCCACTGCTGAGTCACCAAAGTTGTAACAGGGGTCTTGCTTCCCTCTTAGCTATTCTACCAATGCCACCAAGTTATAATAGGGCTTAACTTCTATCTTTATAAATGTCTTAATATTGGTAGCTGCCACCAAGACTATTCTATTAATAAATTACATGCTTGGGCGCAACCTTGGGATTCACCCGGCCGTTTCTATTGGCAACACACGCATGTAAGTCGCTATTGGCTGAGAGCAGTCACGTGACTACTGTTCTGTCCAATAGCGACTTACATGCGTGTGTTGCCAATAGAAACGGCCGAGTGAATCCCAAAGTTGCGCATGTATGATAAATTATGAGTTTAAAATCTTAAAGTAACTCTGAGAAATGTTTCTTAGAATTAGTCTGAGTATTTATTCTAAGTATAAGTCAGAGTATTTGATCTGTGAACTATTCTTAGAATACTATCTAGCCCTTATGAGTATCATTCTTTTGTATTTCTGGTAGCATTTACTCTTATTCTAGTTGCATTCTACTAGTAATTTGGTCTGAGAGGTATATTGGCTTACTGGTATATATTGTATATATTTTCAGTCCTGGACATGACTGAGATCAGAGGGTCACAGCCTCCAGTTATTCTTACATGTATTGATTTAGGATCTACTTTGTAGTCTCTTACTACTTCTACTTCTAAGTAGTATATACTGTATATGCTTTGACCTACTTCACTTTTACTTATGCAAATGAATAACTTGGAAAACAATTTTCCAATACTTTAATAACATTTACTCAGAACTCTTATTATTCAATACTGGCTTTCTTTCTTAAGGAACTGCAATGTGCGAGGTTGGCCTCTCCTCTGCCAAAAACACTTCTATTTATACTAAAAATTTTTGCTAGTTTAAACAAAAATTAGTTTGCATAAAATATTATAAAAAATACATGTATTATAACAAATATGTTTTCCTAGATTCGGCATGCATTCAAAATGAGTTATACAATTATAAATTTTGTAAAAGAATTGGGAGGGGCCCTGCACACTAATGCTATATCTTTATGGTAAAAGACTTTGGCAACAATTAGTTTAATAATAAATATTTCATTTCAACTACTTTATTGCCAAGTTTGGTTCAATTTTCTAGCTAAATAAAAATATAATTTGTTTAAATTTATGGAATTATGCATAAAATTTATTAAAAATTTCATGGTGGCAAGGAAAATTATGTAAGTTGAAAATTGGAAATTTTAAGTAAGTAATTATAATATAAACAAATAAAAAAGTTGTTTCTATAAATGAAGTTGCTAATTCAAAGATTCTAATATACACAATATTTCATCAACAGGATGTATTAGCTTGTATATACATTTGGCGCATCCAAAAATTAAAATAAAAATATATCTAGATTAAAATACATAGGCCTATAATTTTCTGCTTCAACCCAAATCTTGAAGTTTGCAAGAAAATGTCTTAATTATTTTTCATCATTATTTCTTTAAAGTTGGCTTGCAAAATCTTTTTGAGCATATCAATCAATACATATCATTATTTTCACTTGTTATCAAAGTGGCTGTTACTGAAATGGCTATTACCAAGGTGGCTGTTACTGAAATGGCTATTACCAAAGTGGCTGTTACTGAAATGGCTATTACCAAAGTGGCTGTTACCAAATTAGACTATTACCAAATTTATGCACCTAATCTTGAAAAGGTCTGTATGCTTTAATCCAAGTTTAGATTGATAATTTCAATCGCCATGAATAATCTCCCTACCTTAAAACCCCTCCTTCCCTATGCCTGGCTGGTTGGCTTTAAGCTATATATAGTTAGGTTGAAATTGAAGTTGAAATTGGGGTTGGTCTTGAATCATTCAAATTTGTTTCTTTGCTAACACTGGAACCAGATCAATGGCAGTATGAATATAGCCTTGAACTGCCTCCATGGATGGAGGTCTTATGAGAATAAGGATTAAGGAAAAAACGAGTTCAGTTCATTGGGTATTGAGATGAGACAAATTGGAACTAAAGTTTTTAATGAAATACAAAAGGCCTGCTTATTATCACTTTAATTTTGTTGAATGCTGTCTGTATTTGTAAGGAAGTTGAGAAAAAAGTTTAATATATGCTTAAAAATATATGATATTGATTAGGTGTAGGTTTACCATACCCAAATATTCCCCATTTTCCATCCATGGAAATTTGGGTTCCATGTTGGGTTTGATCTAAAAAATTAATGAAATTACCCGAAATTTGGAATTTGGTTTGGGTACCCGAAACAGCACTAGCTGGGCATGCCTAGGTGCTCTCATGCATGATGCTGACACCCTATTAAACTCAATACTCCATCCAATCACTGCGCCAGCAAAACGCGGCCCTGTTCAGGAAGATCTTGGAGCTTCCACGCAGTCAGAGCGCCGATTCCCGATCGAAGCGACTCGCTTCCCAGTTTGTCGGCCGGCTGTTCAAGGACTTTCCGGAGGACCAGCCGGCAGCATTCGAAGCCATGGTTGACCTTGTTGAGGATGACGACTTGAATGTTCGGAAGCAGGCGATTAGTGACTTGCCTAAGCTGTGCAAGGATGTGCCAGTGTACGTTGCAAAGGTTACTGACCTGCTCGTCCAGATGCTGCAATCTGACGATCCACAGGTTGGTTTGAGTTTCTGTTGCTGATCAATGCAGCGGTTGATGCAGAGTCCAGCCTGGGAACAGCGGTTGATGCATAACTCAGGGCTGGGAGCAGCAGTTAATGCAGAATCCAGGGCTGGGAGCATCAGTTAATGCAGAATCCAGGGCTGGGAGCAGCGGTTGATGCAGCATCCAGGGCTGGGAGCAGCAGTTGATGCAGAATCCAGCGATTGGAGCAGCAGTTGATGCAGAATCCAGGGCTGGGAGCAGCAGTTGATGCAGAATCCAGGGCTGGGAGCAGCAGTTGATGCAGAATCCAGGGCTGGGAGCAGCAGTTGATGCAGAATCCAGGGCTGGAAGCAGCAGTTAATGCAGAATCCAGGGCTGGGAGCAGCAGTTAATGCAGAATCCAGGGCTGGGAGCAGCTGCAACATCTTCCAAATCCCCAACCCCGCTGAAAAACTCGCCAGGAGCAGCCCCTGGTGAACAACGCTCTGTCGCAGACTTTGACTGGACACCCGGCCGAGGCCCTCACCGGGCTGTTCAACCAGCTGACTCACGAGGAGGCCTCCGACCTGACCCGGGAGAGAGCGCTGCGCTTTCTAACCGCCAAGTTGGCACACCTGGCGCTGACGCCGCCACAGGAGGAGCTGCTGTCTCGCCTGCTGATCGATGAGCTGCTGTACGACGTGAGCGAGGACGAGTTCACCACGGCCGTCAACCTGCTGGCCGGCTTGGCTGCATGCGCGGAGCAGCGGGCCGGCAGCGCCTGGTTGACGCCGTCTGCCAGCAGGCCGACCTGGCGGCCCCCTTTGATCCGGCCAGCCCAGCCGATGTGGCCCGCCTGAGCGAATGCGCCAGGATGGCTGCCAAGCATATGGGGGTGCGCATCCACCCATGACTTTGGGGTTCCTGTTTTTCCTGCTTGTTCACACTATTTTATCCGTGTTTCCACATGTATCACATTATATTCTGTGTTTTACCTGTGTCTTCACTTGTCATTTCCTGTCTTCACTTGTGTCATTTCCTGTGTCTTCACTTGTGTCATTTCCTGTGTCTTCACTTCTCATTTCTGTGTCTTCACTTGTGTCATTTCCTGTGTCTTCACTTGTGTCATTTCCTGTGTCTTCACTTGTGTCATTTCCTGTGTCTTCACTTGTGTGTCATTTCCTGTGTCTTCACTTGTGTCATTTCCTGTGTCTTCACTTGTGTCATTTCCTGTGTCTTCACTTGTGTGTCATTTCCTGTGTCTTCACTTGTGTCATTTCCTGTGTCTTCACTTCTCATTTCTGTGTCTTCACTTGTGTCATTTCCTGTGTCTTCACTTGTGTCATTTCCTGTGTCTTCACTTGTGTCATTTCCTGTGTCTTCACTTGTGTCATTTCCTGTGTCTTCACTTGTGTGTCATTTCCTGTGTCTTCACTTGTCATTTCCTGTCTTCACTTGTGTCATTTCCTGTGTCTTCACTTGTGTCATTTCCTGTGTCTTCACTTCTCATTTCTGTGTCTTCACTTGTGTCATTTCCTGTGTCTTCACTTGTGTCATTTCCTGTGTCTTCACTTGTGTCATTTCCTGTGTCTTCACTTGTGTCATTTCCTGTGTCTTCACTTGTGTCATTTCCTGTGTCTTCACTTGTGTGTCATTTCCTGTGTCTTCACTTGTGTCATTTCCTGTGTCTTCACTTCTCATTTCTGTGTCTTCACTTCTCATTTCTGTGTCTTCACTTGTGTCATTTTCTGTGTCTTCATTTGTCATTTCCTGTGTCTTCACTTGTGTCATTTCCTGTGTCTTCACTTCTCATTTCTGTGTCTTCACTTGTGTCATTTCCTGTGTCTTCACTTGTGTCATTTCCTGTGTCTTCACTTGTGTCATTTTCTGCGTTTTCACTTGTCATTTCCTGTGTCTTCACTTGTGTCATTTCCTGTGTCTTCACTTGTGTCATTTCCTGTGTCTTCACTTGTGTCATTTTCTGCGTTTTCACTTGTCATTTCCTGTGTCTTCACTTGTAATTTCCTGTGTCTTCACTTGTGTCATTTTCTGCGTTTTCACTTGTCATTTCCTGTGTCTTCACTTGTAATTTCCTGTGTCTTCACTTGTGTCATTTCCTGTGTCTTCACTTGTGTCATTTCCTGTGTCTTCACTTGTCATTCCCTGCGTCTTTACCTTATATTTTCCTGTGTATTTCCATTTCACTGTCTTTCTCTTTACTGGATTTTTTCCTGCGCTCCTGCGTATTCCAGGGAAAACAGGTAAGCTCGTCACCCCTTATCCGGTGTTTTTATTTTGGTCTTCAATGTTTCTACCGGTGTCTTAGAAACTCGACACTTGTTTATCTGTCCCATATTTTTTCAAGAGTATGTACGTCCTTACCTATCTCTGGCTGTCTTTACATGTAACACTGGTGTGTTGTTCCTCTTTTCCATTGATATCAGCCTGATGCAACCCTTCCCAACTCAGTCACACACCCATTTCCTTGTACAGCGCAACGTCAGCGCCAAGGCTCTGCTGGTGTACTACCTGGACCGGGTGGTGCCCAGCATCGACCTGGTGGACGACTCGGCTTCCGGGCCTGGCCTGGCCGACTCGCCCCGCCTCGGCCTGCTGCGTCGCCTGGCGGAACTGAGCTCTGCTGCCGGTGAGGATTTGGGATCAGTAATGGCTGTATTGGGATCAGTGTTCAGTGCTAATTAGCTCTCATTTCACCTGTCAGGCTCCTCATTCGCGGTCACTGACAAGCAGCTTTCGGCACTGCTTGACCGCCTGCTCGACCGCCTGCCGCTGCCGCCGACGCCGCCGCCAACGCCAATGGCGACTTCGTCAAACGATAACGAGCAGGCCGAGACTGACAAGGTGCCGGAGGAGGGCGAGATTGCGCCAGCAGTCGGCGAGCCCGAGCTGAACTTCTCTCAGATCGAGTGCCTGTTGTTCGCCTTCCACCGCCTGGCCAAGACCAACTCGGACTTCCTGACCGCCTGTCCGACCGACTGGCCGACTTTGCCAAGCGGATCGGCTATCTGAGCCAGTGAGGCTTCTGTTTCAGTCTGCATCACTGCTAAGAGTCCTATCTCAAATCCTCAATCTTTCTGAGATCCTCAACTTGACCTCGCAATCTTGATTCTCACTAATTATTCAGCCTTATTTGTCCTAAATTTTACTGCATGTCTTCATCTCGTTACTTCGCCAAACCAAACTCAGAGCCAACCAAGTGTACCTGCGATCGCTGCGGTCAGCAGTTCGAGCTCCACCACGTGCGGAGGACGCCGTCCCCACCCCTGCTGCAGCCGTTGAAGATGCCGCCCCATCGACTCAGCCGGATGCGAGCGACGACGCCGAGAAGGCGGAAAAAGCTGAGGAACCCAAAGCTGCTGAGCCGCCGATCGCAGACCCCGCCCGCCTTCGCGAGGTCGCCCTGGCCACCGCCGAGAACATCGCCCTGCTGGCTCGCGACCTGTCCAGATCGCCGCCCTCCTACCGGGCTGAGCTGGCCGTCTCCTGTCTGTCTTGGCGCCAGTTGGCCGCCTCCGGCGCCGACCGGCTCGGCAAGCGGCGCGGCGAAGTCAGCGACGACGAGGAAGAGGATCGCGGCGGAGCCCGCCGACGCTTTGCGGGGGATCAGCGGAGCTCTGATCGGAGGGCGCGGGACCGATTTGGCGGCGGTGGCGGCGGGATGCGAAGCCGTCGCGGTGGCGGCGGTGGCGGATGGCGAAGCAACCGGTGGTAGATGATAGGCTCCGAGCTTGACGATCTCGAAGTTGGTTTTATATAACCGACTAAAAGCATAGGCTTTTACTTAGTCGATTTGTTTGTGTCCGTTTCTCTGTATTTATTACCAAATTTAACAAGTCCATGCGTTCATCAAGCTGTCCGGTCTGTCGCAATCGCTAGTTTCAACAGGCTTGTTATAAACAGATGCGTTAGTAAATTGGTACCCGTCCAAACCATCTATATCTTAGTTTTATCCTTCTGTCACTGCATTATGTATTAAAGTTATAAACGACTTGCTCTTTTTTATGTTCAAGCCATAGGATAGTCACCCACGAGTCGTTCCGTTCCCATCCCATACATCTCGTTGCAGCAATACCTGTATTCTGTATTTCCCAGTGTTCTGGTGTAGCTAAACTTACAGACAGCTTTTCTGACTAGGCTGCAGTTTGCAGTTTGCAGACAGCATTTAGCTCTGAATTTGTCCCTTGCTGTTGATGCGGAAATTACTACGTGCACTATACATTAATTAGTTAACTAAGCGAATTATAAATTGGTAACAATTAAGTAACAATGCCTACATCTAAGTTTACTTCCTTGCTTACCTAAAAGTAATTCTGTTGCAGTCTTGTTAATTTGGGGAAAAGTAGCTTTTTGGTAATATTTACTGATTTACTGAAGCAAAAACAAATAGTTTTTTATTGCTTAGCTATCATGCATTTTGGGGGTTAAAGCAGATAAAAATATGTGTTCGTTTAACGCACAAATAGGACGATAAAGTATGGTCTAATTCAGTTAATTAAAGCAGTATTAACTTCTTAAATATTTTAACATATTGGCTAATTTTTATCAATTGGCCACGCAAGCCAGTTATTGTACAAATAACGGTACGATACCGGCCGTATTTTGTCTAAGTAATTAGTAAGGCTTTAAACTGTACAATCAAATACAAAGTAAAAAATTATAATGAAATAAAATAATTAGGAAACTTGTCCAGCTTGAAATGCAGTAAAGTAAAGTAAACTTTGTTTTAAAAAGATGTTTACACGTAATTTTCAAGGACGACTTAAGTCGTCCTTGGTAATTTTTTGTATTTCGTGGGGCGCACGCGCACATATGCAGCCGGCGATCTTATATGGCGCGCCTTGCCTTGCATAGTCCATTTTGGTTTAAATACTGCTTCATAATTTCAAAACTTTTATTCTCTAGCAGTTATTTCCACGAACCTGTAGGCCTACCAAAAATTTACGAAGTTTTAAAACTAATGAGACTTGGGAGTTGACATTAAGAGTAAGACTAGTAGGGCCGGGGCGGGGGGCCTAAGACTTAAGACTTATTTATGATGAAAACTAAGGCAGTAGGTCTACTATAACTAGGCCTAGCCTAGTCAAAAATTTTTACGCAATAAACTACCTCTAGCAGTTAGGTTAGGACTGAATAGCATTTTATCTATTTTGAAATTTGTGTAATCCTACTGGCATTGCATTAGGCCTAATGCATTCTGCTATGCTAGGCCTCCTCATGCATCAGACTATTGATTGCTAGGGGCCTACAGTCTGGGTTTTTTGGGCCATAGCCTATGGGGTTTTTTGGCCCCTTGAAAATCTCATTGGCAACTGGATGTTTTTGGCATCAGAGGCCAATCTGGCAACTTAATTTTCCTTATGCCAGTTGCCAATTTCAAAAAATGATTTTTCAAATAAAATTAAAATATATATACACATAAATGCTAATGTCATGTTTAATATTTTGTTAGTAGACAAAATGACTAAATTGTATTTTTGCAAAAAAAGTGGCAAACAAACTGGCAGCAGACAAAATGACTATCAACCATTTTATTCTCTTAGTCTTGGGCATTCCTAGTATCAAAGGGTCATGACTTCTAAATGTTATAGGCCCTACTGCCCTGAGGGAGGCAATTTACTGCCCTAAGGTGTTTTACTACTCTAAGGTGATCTATTGCTCTGAGGCAATCTTTTGCTAGGTAATGGCTAGAGTTCCGACACCGGAACCTGTCTTCTAATGGCTATGGATCCGGCAGTCTTCTGCAGGCAGTTATCTACTAATGAAGTCTTTGAACATTAGAAGTATCTTGTTTTGAATCTCATCGTTTCGTTTTGATCTTATCTTGAGCAAAATCCCAATATCAACAACCTGTTAAAAAAGTAAAATGTTTCTGCTATATTATACCCATAAATTGCACTATTGGAATACCACTGCCAGATCCATAGCCATTAGAAAATGGGTTCCGGTGCCGGAACTCTAGCCATTGCCCTTTTGCTATTAGGCAATTTACTGCTCTGAGATAGATGTTTTATTGCTCTGAGTCTGAGACAACCTACTGTCCTAAGGTGATCTATTGCTCTGACTCCCCCTTTGAGCTTAAGGTAATTTTCACTTTCTGATGGATCTTAATTCTCCCAGGTTGAGGCTTTTAATTCTTAATAAATAAATAAGCCAAATTGAAAAATTGTTATATATTTAATGAGTAATAAATTTTGCTTGCAAGTTTTCAGGTTTGTAGATCTTTGCAAGTTAGCAAGTTGCCTCCCTTGGCCTACTCAAGGCTTCTAGGCCTATTTATATTAGTTGAGCAGTCTATTTAAAGCAAATTTATTTGCAAAGTATTATTTTGTATCACAACATTAAAACAAAAATATTTTAGTGGACATTTGAAAATTAGTACTCGTATTTTCTAAGAAATAATAGTTTTTAGTTGTAATTATAGCAAAATATACTAAAAGAATATAAAGTATTATAGAAATGGTGCAATTTGCATTATGAGAATAAATCTCAAAAAGTCATTGTCAAAATCAAAACTTAGACAAAAAATAAGCCTAGCAATGGCTAGCATGAACTTATATCAATGAATGAATGCAACTAAATCATAAATGTGCTAGGCCTAAGCCAATTAAAATTTAGTCAAAGTAGAAAAGTTTTTAACCAACTAAGAATTTAAACAATCCTAAGACAAGTTAATTAGACAATTAAGAAGATTGTTCTATAGGCCTACCTAGTCTATAGATTATAATTTTTGTTAATCTTTAAATTTTTATTTTTAAATATCTTATTTCTATGTATGTTTTATGTTTTATATGGCTTAAGGCATAGTAAAGTAATTTATATAATGTCAGTTCTATGCCAATAATGCTCTATTTATTTTAATAGCCTTTTTGACTATTCTCTTTCCTCTCTTCTTTTCCCTTTCTTCTTTTTTCTTTCATTTCTTTGCCCTCTTTTTCTCTCCTCTCTCCCCTCTCCTATTGCAGCCAATGACCATTATTGCAGACAGCATTGTTTAAGTCCTGAATTCTAGAGACTATAATATTTATACTAGAATTAAATTTTTAACATAAATATATAAAACTTCTGGCCTCATAAAAGAATCATATAGTTGGTATAAGAGCTATAATAATAAGTAAGAATATCATTACTAGTAAGAATATAAAGATTCTAATTATAATTATATATTTAAACAAGTATACCCTAGACTATAGCAATAGGTCTTTAAAAAGAAAGGTACTAGGCCTAATTAAATGACAATGCTATTGATTAAAGAGTGTGCTCTTTGTATAAAAATATTTTGTTATTAATGTAAAAAACACATTGACACTTTTTTGCTACCATTGAACATTGAAATTAATAAATAGTTGTTTTGCTTAAGTGACCTATAATAAGGCCTCTGTAGATTAATAGAAGCAAACTAAATGCTTCTACCAATGCTCTTAGAACTTAACTCTGTTGCAGACATTACACTATTATCATTGCAAGGAACCTCGTCTAACCGAATTTACATTAGAATAGCCTATAAGGCTTCTATGAAGACTATAGAGTATCTTTAAAAAGACAAAAATATATATCAACTTAATAGAATCATTTAAAAAATCCCATCTTGTTTGTTGTGCTAAACCCTGGTGGTATAAATAAGAGTTAAATTCCTCAATTTACCTTAATTTTTATATTTTAAATTAGGGTTACATAGCATTAGGGTTCATTGTCACCATTCATTGTAAAATTTGTTTTCATCATGCTAGGCTAGTTATATATTGAGTTTGAAGTACTTATTCATCATAGTTTTCATTAGCTGATAGCTGTGACATTAGTTTGCAGAATTGACATTGAAAATAACATAGCATGTATTTTTTTACAATTTTAATATTTTTACTTTGGTAATCCTGCATTGCATGCTGTTTGAGCTGTCCAGCAGTTGCAACTCATCGTCAGATTTGCTCAGAGATTTCTAATTAACCAAAGCGCTGCAATGTCTGCCATCTCCTTTCCCAATGAGCCGCGGGCGCAGTTCCCCAATGCCAGCCGCGACGAGCAGGAGTACATCAAGTACTTGTGCGGAGTCAAACTGACCGATGCCGGCTCTGTGAGTCTCGCGCTGTCTTGTGGGTTGCTCAACTTGCATTTGGGCTTCTTTGTGATTTTGATTCGATAGCTGGCAAATATGAATTCAATCGGCTTGCCCTGTTTCTTAATCACTTGTGCAATGAGTCAAATATAGAGGATAAAAAACTTTTCAAAAGATACTAGGTTAGGCTTTGTGGGCCACCGCCACAGCGCCAGCCTCCCAGATCCTCAGTTGCTGGGCCAGCCTCCCAGATCCTCAGTTGCTGGGCCAGCCTCCCAGATCCTCAGTTGCTGGGCCAGCCTCCCAGATCCTCAGTTGCTGGGCCAGCCTCCCAGATCCTCAGTTGCTGGGCCAGCCTCCCAGATCCTCAGTTGCTGGGCCAGCCTCCCAGATCCTCAGTTGCTGGGCCAGCCTCCCTGATCCTCAGTTGCTGGGCCAGCCTCTCAGATCCTCAGTTGCTGGGCCAGCCTCCCAGATCCTCAGTTGCTGGGCCAGCCTCCCAGATCCTCAGTTGCTGGGCCAGCCTCCCAGATCCTGAGTTGCTGGGCCGCTGTCACCCTCTGGGATCTGCTTCAGATTGTGGAATTTTAACTTGCAATACAATTAAAGCCAGAAGCGGCACATCTCGCTGACCAGCAGTAGTGCCATAAATTTGGCTGTATGAGGCCTGCCGTGGCTGTCCGTGTTTCATTGCCAACCGACGCTCCTAGCCGCCATCTCAATCGCCCTCCCCGACCCCCTAGGCTGATGGTAAACCAAAATCCGCCCTCAGTGCGGAGGTGGCAAAGGCCAGGCAGAAAATTACAGAGAGCCTGGCCATTGCTGTAAGTACAGCTTGCACTTTGCTCCGAGAGCGCCTTAATTCGCCTACAAGTGTGCATTGAGTCAGTGGCTGCTGTCCCGCGTTTATTGTTACCATTCTGGGTTCTGGGGTCACCTGTTTTCCTATCACTAAGAATGTATTCTGCATGCACGATTTCTCTCTGGTTGAATTGTAGTTTCTAGTCCTTGATTGATAGGTAAATCCGGTTCTTGAGTCCTTCAGCTCCCTCCACCCTCAGCCCTTCAGCTCCCTCCACCCTCAGCCCTTCAGCTCCCTCCACCCTCAGCCCTTCAGCTCCCTCCACCCTCAGCCCTTCAGCTCCCTCCACCCTTAACCCCTCTGCTCCCTCCACCCTCAGCCCTTCAGCTCCCTCCACCCTCAGTCCTTCAGCTCCCTCCACCCTCAGCCCTTCAGCTCCCTCCACCCTCAGTCCTTCAGCTCCCTCCACCCTCAGCCCTTCAGCTCCCTCCACCCTCAGCCCTTCAGCTCCCTCCACCCTCAGTCCTTCAGCTCCCTCCACCCTCAGCCCTTCAGCTCCCTCCACCCTCAGTCCTTCAGCTCCCTCCACCCTCAGCCCTTCAGCTCCCTCCACCCTCAGCCCTTCAGCTCCCTCCACCCTCAGCCCTTCAGCTCCCTCCACCCTCAGTCCTTCAGCTCCCTCCACCCTCAGCCCTTCAGCTCCCTCCACCCTCAGCCCTTCAGCTCCCTCCACCCTCAGCCCTTCAGCTCCCTCCACCCTCAGTCCTTCAGCTCCCTCCACCCTCAGCCCTTCAGCTCCCTCCACCCTCAGCCCTTCAGCTCCCTCCACCCTCAGCCCTTCAGCTCCCTCCACCCTCAGCCCTTCAGCTCCCTCCACCCTCAGTCCTTCAGCTCCCTCCACCCTCAGCCCTTCAGCTCCCTCCACCCTCAGTCCTTCAGCTGCCTGCGCCTTCGGTCCTTCAGTCCTCTACCCTCTGCCCCACGGCCCTAGCAGCTTTGCATTGACGTGCCATAATTTACCTCCTCAATACCAATAGCATTTTGCACTGCATTTCACTTTAATTATCACTCCTCACAAAAACCAGCAGCGTCTCTCGCATACCTTAAATCTGGTTTTTCGCCATTTTCGGAAATAATAATCTTACTTCAGTTTGTACCGTTGTGATGTTCATTGTTTAAGATAATTTTTGTCAAGCCAGTCTACCGGCTCTTACAAAACAAAAAGTGCAGCGCACAGCCTTATTAACGTGTTGTGGAGTGCCTTGTGTTGGATTCATTTAACCTAGCGTCTCGACTCTCGACCCTTCTGCGGGGGGAGGGGGGGCACAGGGTCTCATTTTTGGGCTGTGTAATTGTCCTGGGGTCATTCAGGTCATCTTGGGACTGAATAATAGGCTTGGGACACCCAGCTGCTCGGTAGACCTAGGGTCATTCGGGTCAGTTCGGGTCACCCAGCTGCTCGGTAGACCTAGGGTCATTCGGGGTCAGTTTGGGTCACTCAGCTGATCGAAAGGCCCATTGTATTGTTAGCTCGTACTCATCAATAGCCCAATACTAAGTGGAATTTGTGAAAATATTCTTAATTCAATCAGCTTGCATTCTCTGTGGGCTGCGGTGTTAAGACCGTACCTTATATTTTTTTCTATTTAATCGTGTACTTTACTTTCGTGCTGTCTTTGCAACAACGTGTCTTGTGTTTGTGGTATAACTATTTATTTTTAGAATGCTTTATTTATACTACTATTATATTTTACTTATTGATAGAATTTTCCTATTGTTTCCTATGCCTGCTTGCACTTGTATGTAATATTAAATGACTTCTAGTAAACTTTGCGTTGTGCCCTACTTACAGTAGCCGCCTGCAATCAGTTGTGTAGAAATTCTGCAATCATTGCTTAATGATGACTTTCCCTGTCTGTGCCAGAGCGCCTCCGGAGACGATGCTCGAATTGCCAAGCTGGAGGCGGACAACAAGAACCTGCTGAAGAGTGAGTTCGGTTTTGTGACTTCTTCGGTTATTGTATGCTTTGCCTTTCCCCGTTTCCTCAGGCCTCCGCTGCTTCTCCCTTCCCCCGTTCCCTCAGGCCTCCGCTGCTTCTCCCTTCCCCCGTTCCCTCAGGCCTCCGCTGCTTCTCCCTTCCCCCGTTCCCTCAGGCCTCCGCTGCTTCTCCCTTCCCCCGTTCCCTCAGGCCTCCGCTGCTTCTCCCTTCCCCCGTTCCCTCAGTCTCTATAGCAATACTAATTCCATGTGATGTCTGAGCCAGCCGCAGCTTTGCCCACCCACGCCGCCCCCGCCAGCCGTGGACTGCTTGACCAGCCGCATCGCTGAGCTGGAGAAAAAGTTCGCCGCCCTCTCCGCCGGCGGCCCGGCCAAACCCGCCGCCCCGCCAGCAGCCGCCAAGCAGAAGAACGGTGGCGACGACGACGACGTGGACCTGTTTGGTTCCGACGACGAGGAGGCGGACGCCGAGGCCGAGCGGATCAAGCAGGAACGGCTGCAGGCCTACCAGGAGAAAAAGGTGAGGCTTAGCTTCGCCATTGAGTGCATGCTGTGGGGCTTGCAGTTCGAGACAACCGTTTGTTAATTTGAGTGCCAGACTGGACCTGCTGAGACTGAGACTAAAGCCATCAGGCTGAGACTAGAGCCCTCAGGCTGAGACTAGAGCCCTCAGGCTGAGACTAGAGCCCTCAGGCTGAGACTAGAGCCATCAGGCTAAGACTAGAGCCCTCAAGCTGAGACTAGAGCCACCAGTATGAGATTAGAGACACCAGACTGAGACTAGAGCCTTCAGGCTGAGACTAGAGCCCTCAGGCTGAGACTAAAGTCACAAGGCTGAGACTAGAGCCCTCAGGCTGAGACTAGAGCCCTCAGGCTGAGACTAGAGCCCTCAGGCTGAGACTAGAGCCCTCAGGCTGAGACTAGAGCCCTCAGGTTGAGACTAGAGCCACCAGTCTGAGACTAGAGCCCTCAGGCTGAGACTAAAGTCACAAGGCTGAGACTAGAGACACCAGACTGAGACTAGAGCCCTCAGGCTGAGACTAAAGT
>NIVC01000291.1:575222-627722 GCA_002269645.1 Macrostomum lignano | reverse complement strand
CCGCTGCCACTGATGAATAATGGCGCTCGTGGTCCTGGCAGACCGCGTCCATGCTGCGGCGGGGAGTTGGACTTCTGCGTGTCTGCCTGCCTGTCCGTCTGGTCTGTCTGTCTGTCTCTGTCTGTCTGCCTGTCTGTCTGTCTGTCTGTCTGCTTGTCTGTCTGTCTGTCTGTCTGTCTGCCTGTCTGTCTGTCTGTGTGTCTGTCTGTCTGTCTGTCTGTCTGTCTGTCTGTCTGTCTGCCTGTCTGTCTGTCTGTCTGTCTGTCTGTCTGTCTGTCTTCTTGTCTGTCTGTCTGTCTGCTTGTCTGTCTGTCTGTCTGTCTGTCTGTCTGTCTGTCTGTCTGCTTGTCTGCCAATCAATCCAAAGAGTAACAGGCTGCAAGTCACTTACCTTTGCAGTTCACGGATAAGATCATCCTTGCGTCGCAGCTCTTCCTTGTGCAATCGAACTTGTTCTTGGAGCTGGTAAAAAAGAAATTATTATAGCATTTTCTTAATAAAAATTGCATTAGTAAAAGTTTATACTTGTAGAATGATCTTGCCTGCTTTGAGTTCTTCAGACTGCTGTACATCACTTGAGAATAAGGTACTCATTTTATTTGATTTATATCTGTATACCTTAAGACTGTTTTCATCGTTTATGAATACTTGACATATACATATGTCATTCTTGACATATGTTCTTGACATATAGATATGACATGTACATATCTATGAATATATTTAATGAGTTACTCCATATTTCATTATTTCATAAATAAACTCAAAACTGCACAATTTGTTAATTGACAAAAGTAGAAAAGGCTTTCTACTCAATTTTCTTTTGCTTATAGGTTGTGAATCAATAGGCATTGGGGTTAGTGAAAGGAAGTTGCAGTAAATTAGCTTATTGCTCATGCATTTTGTTTGTCATGTTATCCATTTCTTAAATAGCTTGTAGTAAAGCATGCAGTGACATCATATTATTGAAAATTACAGCTTGAGAAGCAGGTTTAAAAGTGGAGGAATACACGTTTTATACGTTTTATACTATTTAGAATTTTTTAAAGCAGCATTGTGATTTTATTTAACTCTAACTTCTTCATACTAAGTCACGTCAAGTGTATATGTACAGTTGACAGTCCAAACTTCAAACTGTCAATAAAATAGCATAATGAATACACAAGGACCTTACATTTCCTAAAAGCAAACTAGGAAAAATTAAGACTGCTTTCTAAATAAGACAATTAACTACATGCTTTGTGTTAGCATCACTTTATGGCTTTTAATATCTCTATATATAACTCTAACTATACATTCAATCTTTGAAAAATACTAAAATGTGTCATAAAAATACAAAGCGTTGTAAATTGTTACTATCGTGAGTCTTAAATGGTGTGATGCGACTCAAAATCGCAACATTTACTTACATCTGACAAGCTGCGATTCTGAAAGTTTAACGAGTCTCTAGTCAAATCATCTGTTCGCCACCCTTCTCGAACTCTGTGTCTGTGAATGCTTGGAAATCCATCGAAATGAGGATCACCATATGTGGCCATGAATAATATTTATATTGTACGTTCTAAAGCGATCATATGAAAAACGAAGCTGCCAGCAAAAAATACAAATATTTGTGCAAACTAAATATGCAAAAATTTGTATAAATAGTGTTACTATGCTTTATCAGCTAATAGAAAAAATTATTAAATGAATTTTGCAATGAATAGCTTTATTTTGTAAGGCTTTAGAGTAGATAATAGATTTTAGTCGTAAGAAATTATATATTTTAATATTTATTTGTTATACTTATATTATTGTTACAAGTACTAAAACCGGAAAAGGGCGGACTGGGTGATAAGAATGATAGTAAAAATTATATAATACTGTAAAAAGTATTTGACAGATTAAAGTTTATTTTTGGAAATATTTAAAAATACTTCAATCGCAACTGTTTGATATAAACTGAGTTTGAAAGTTATTGGATCATTCATTTTAAACATTTTAAATATTGGACAATCAATAAAACATTTTATATGGCGAACTTAATGATCATGCAATATGATGTAGGAAATGAGGAAAACTTCAGACCGATTGACAATAGAAGCGAAACCTTGCCTTCTGCGTGCAATGTCATTCATAGTTGTAGACGCACCTAATATACTATGGTTGTTTGGCTCCAGTTACAAATTCATTTTACTGAAACTCATTTGTGTCAATTATATCTCAGAACATATCAAATTTGCTCAAAATTAACCTGATTTATTTCAAACGCACGTACACGAATACAAATCTAAGCACAGCTGTACTACTCCTGTTATTACATGTACATGGGCATGTGAATGCAAATTATTTTTTTTTCTTTAATTAGGCATTATAATGACTGCATGCATGTACACTTCCCACTGAAAAAGCCGCTAGCGTGCCACTAGTGAGCCGCTATCTGTATGGTGGCATAGTAGCGGCGGACAAAAAAATAAAAAAGCCCCTAAAATTTGTCGAAAAGAAACCAAAAAATTGTTAAAACATATTTTTTTGGGGTTTAAGCGCTGTAAATACGATTTTACTTAATAGCGGCGAAATGGTGGCAACTAAAATTTGCCGCCAGCAAGCCGACCATGAACTCATACAACTGAGTTTTTTGTCTTGTTATTAAATTATTTAATTGTGCACTTCATTTAAAAACAGAAAACCTAATTTTATAAGTAAATAAACTGTAGCTTTCAAAAAAATATTGTTTATTTTGTTAATCGAGTCTTAAAGATGGTCAATCTGATCAGAATTTTTGCGGGACTTTAAAAAACATTTCTGCAAGCGTTTTCTTGAAGGGTCTCGGCACGTACTGCACTGCAGTATTAAGAAGATAGCGCAGCATTGCCCTAGTATATTTAAATCCTTTCGGTTTTGAAGTATTTTATTATTGTTGTTATCGCCAAACCTAAGGACAGTTTTGATTTTTCTGGTTTCCTTGGCTTGATGTACTGTTTTTACTTTGTTTTGCATAATTTTAACTCTATCTTATCTAGCTTTCGTGTTTTAAACTGGTTGAATAATTTCCGGTTGCTTATTGAATTGAATCAAGAGTCTATATTCACTAGATGTTATATTGCTATTGATGCTATTTCCAGGAGAATAAAGGATATTTAAAGTGTTAATAGGCCTAAAGGCTAAGCCAAAATATTTTTAGAGTTTTCTATTATTAGTCGCTAGGCCTAGTGCTAGGCCTACTATTTTAAGATTATTTAGGTAGGCCTGCTTTGCCCCTAACAAGTGTTAAGTTAACTAAGCCTTAGCAAAGATTTTATTTTTTGGCATATTAACAGCATTTATATTAAATGATTGTTTTGCTTTAATAATAAAGCTAGGCCTATAATTGTATAAATTACATAGGCCAATGTCACTTGCTAGGCCTATGCTAAGACTAAGTCTAAGCCTATCTTAATAATAAATAGACTAAGCTAGTAGTAGGTCTAGGATTTTTAACGTAGAGAGTGGTCCCACCTAGATTGGCCCAAAATAAGCTTTGAATAGGCCTAGCCTATTGTAGTATTCCTCCTGGTGTAGGACCAAGACCGCCACACACCAAGACCGCCACACTTGGGGGAGCTAAGAGGGAGGAATTTGGCTTGCCATGTTATTGGATGGTGCTGAGGAGGGGTGAGATGGGGAGAGCCAGCAAGACAAGGCCACGAGAGGGGAACTGGTGAGCAGGCCAGCCTGGCCAGGTAGGTGGTGAGCCAGGTTCCTTGTTTTTTTCATTTAATTTAAATTGTTAAAATTGCCCTGGTTGACTTGCAATCATTTTGGGCCACTTATTCATCTTATTAGTGACCAATCTTAGGACACTTCCTCCTCATCTAACTCCACAACTCATCATAACCAATAGCAATGCTGAAAGATTGGTAGCTTCCCCTCAATTCCAATAGTCAGTAAGAGCTGTGGCGGTCTTGGTATGTGGCGGTCTTGGTCATGCGCCTTCCTCCTTATATACAAGTTTAGCCATAGCAAAAAGGGGTTGCTATCCTTTTGCCCTCCTAAATCTACCTCTAGGCTAAGCAAGCCTTACTAAGTTTGTCTATTATTTTTATACAACTTAAAATTTATAGTTTTTATAAGGTTTATAATTTGTGAAAATATTATTAGTAAATTTCATAATTTATAAATTTATTTTTGATTAATATAAATTGCATACTAAAATTGCATACATGTTCTTTGTTGTGCTATAATATATTGTATTGCATTATGTGTTCTTTTTAAGTTTCAGTGTTAAAATTATTTGATTTTGTTTGCTTTAATATTAATTGGTTAGCTTAATTGTAGTGTAAACTTTTTTAAGATATAGGATTTATATCTATCTCGTATAGCAGTTAGAAGCAAATGTTTGCATCTACCAGTACAAATGTGTCAAGGTGCTAGTTTGTTTACTTGTTTTTCTTATGCAAAACCTATAAAAATGAGAATAAATTACTCTTAAAATTCATGCCAATGAGTAATTCTTGATCCTCAAACCAGGCCATCAATCGGCAGCTACATTCTTTGCTTTGGGACACCTCAACTACTTTCGAAAGTTTCAAAACAGTTGAAGCTGATCCTAACCCATTGCAAGCTGACAGTGCCAATGCAAATCATCAAATGGATACTGAGGTGACTAGTAATGACAATCAACACACTGAAAGCGACAGCGGTCTAGAGGATGAAGATTTGGGACTCGACAACCTTGGTGATGTCCAGTTTGATGAGTCCGATCTGGATTATTTCTCGCCATCAGACGATGCGGCTGGGTCTGCAGTTGACAATGAAGGTGACGAAGTTGAAAATGACAGTTGCAAGTTGACCTTTGCTGATGAACTTATGTTTTTTTTACAATGTTTAATTTATCGGTTGCTGCCAGAAAGTTTCTGATTGATCTGCTGCATAGAATGTGTACCTGTCAAAATCTGCCTCCAACTTTGCATCTTCTCCAAAACGCAAATTCTAAATTTTCTTCGCTTATTAAAGACATGGGTTCTGGCCAGTATTGCTATTAAGTATTCGCGACAACATCGAGTTTTGTATTAAGAATAAAAAACTGATTCCGCCCAGTGGTGCTGATCTTGTTGTGAACTTTAAAGTTAATATTGATGGCCTGCCTGTCTAAAAAAGTTCTGCAGCTTCTTTTTGGCCAATACTTGTTTGCTTCAATGATATTCGGACACCATTTCCTGTTGCTTTGTACTATAGTTCTTAAAAACCAGATGTGGCCATTTATTTGGCAGACTTTGTTCGTGAGCTCAAAAATTTGCGCCTTACAGGCATCATTGTTGAGGGAATTCGTGTTAGGCTGGGCAAGTTTTTTTTGTCTGTGATGCCCCAGCCAGAGCTTATATTCAGTGCATCTCTGGACACACGGCAAAAAATGGCTGCGGTTATTGTCGGGCTAAAGGCCGTTATCACGTTGACCGTGTCGTTTTTTCTACTTCTGTTGGTGCTTCCAGAAGTGATGAACTTTACATACAACAGAAAGAAAATAATCAACTAGCGGCGTCAACTAGCATTGCGTTTGCCTTTGTGTCACTCGGCGTTTGTTTCATTTTTTCTTTTCTCAATTCAAAGGGTTTAAGCTAACTTGCCGGGTTTGATGTCTCTTTCGGATTTGATTTCAACGTATAGGTCATTTACACCAAGTGAATTTCAGCGCCAAGTTAGACGTATCGATACCAGTCTGTCTCATTACAAAGCTGTTGAGTTTCGTACCATGCTTTTGTAATTTGGTCCCTTTTTATTTGGTAAATTTTTATCTGTAACTTTTTAACCAGTTTCTTCTTCTGCATTTTGCCTATTACGTTTTCTCTTCTAGTAACTATTCAGACTTGTATGCACATGCACATAGATGTATGGAGTTGTTTGTTGCCGGTCTACCCACTAATTTTGATGAACGTTGTGTATCATATAACAGTCATTTGCTTCTCCATCCTTACGAATTTGTCCTACAATATGGACCCCTGTCTAATTTTTCTGCCTTTCCTTTTGAAAATTTTCTTGAATGCTCAAACGTCGAATTAGATGCACTAGAGGTATAATGTCGCATGCTATGAACCAGCTTGTTGAATTGCGAAGTTTAAATTTGCGAGTTGATAAAAAATGTAAGTTTTGTTTCTCCACTGCAAAGCCTGATAATTTTGCCATTGTCAACGGTTCTCCTGTTATGATCAATGCTATTCATTTGGATGGTTCGGTTTCAGGCTTTAAATTGATTTTTCGAAAGGATCTGTAACATTTCCCTTACCCTTCACGCAGTCTAGCTTGGAATAGGATATTTTGCTAAATCAAAACAGCATGTTACTGGTTTCCCATCCAACAAAGCAATATGCTTTCCCACGTCAACTGAGTTTGTCATCTTCCCCTCGTTGACTCGTCTTAAGTAGATCTCAGTTGAAGTCCCTATCGTGCGAAAATCTTTCTATATACTAATTTGCTCGCGATTCCCTATTCCCGACAGTGGGTCAAATATTCAAAAAACAATTTTTTAATGCTTTCAATTTGTTTGAATTTTGAATTTGAAATGCCCCCATGGGGGTTAATGCGCTAGTTTAATCTAAAGAAAAATGTTTCTTTATTTTCCCTTAAAAGTAGAACTTCGAGCCGTCTGTTAACTTTTGTGCATGTTTTTTGGTAAATTCTTATGCTGAGCCATTCGTACTGTTCTGCACAAAGTTTCTTGTTCTGCAACTTTTGTTATATCATTTGAATTACCTGCGTGTGTAGCTTGTATAAATAAATGCATATTTAAATAACAGAGTTTTGTATCGACATGTAAGTAAATGCTAGAGGCATACCTAGAAGAGTTTAATCTTATATGATATGCATAAAACATGACCTTGTTAATTATTTACTTAATAAAAATAGCATTGCGTCAACAATCCAATAATTTCTAATAGGAGTACAAAATACATGTTTACACTTAATTCACGAATGCATAGTAAATTGGATTTTCTCGGATGCGTCGCTTGGCAATATCGGCAACTAGGCGGTAATATGGTGGAAAAGTGGAAATCAAGCGGCCAGCCGCTATCGGGCCACTTAAGCGGGCCGCTAGCGGCGCTCGAGACACCCCGAAAGGCGGCCCGATAGCGGCCTGCAAGCGGCTCCCGCTAGTGGCCCGCTAGCAATTTTTTCAGTGGGTTGTAACTGAAGTTACGAAAATGAAATATTAAATGAGTAAATTGTCATGGTGCAACTCGATATTTAAATTGACTCTTGAAACTCTTTAATTATGCAGTTATTGCTAGCGCGGGAACCTTGACTTTGGACAACTGTTTATGTACATGTACATGTACGTCTTATGCGCGAGATTCTTGCGCGCATACCTGAAGTGTTGCAGTGGTATTTATATACGGATTTAGATATTTATATGCGCGGGTTCTCTTCTTTTTGCACACATTTTGGTTGTTTTTGAAAGTTATTCCATTAATACATGTACATTTACGAGTGTATAGAATGCACAATAATAGCATTTATTTTATTTTATCTTTTTCGTTTATTTATAAATAAATTTTGCAATACAATATTCAGCGACTTTATCAATTGCATTGGATAATGAAATACATGACAAAAACATCTACAAAGACAAATTTTCAGGCAGCTTTCAGGTGCATGTACTCGAAGGTGATGGAAATGAAAAGTGCAAATTCTACCGGAGCTGTTACTTGATTGTTCGCAACTCAGTGAATGCATCGGTGATGCACAAATTCCACACAGTAATAAGGATCACAATTTAATATGTGCTTCCGCATTGTGGCTACCCCAATGTACAGCACATGCACCCACGCCCACGGCTGGGCGCCCACGGCCAGCACCGAGTACTTCAGCGAGTGACTCATGGCGAGCTGCGTATTTCCGACGCTGGTATTGCGAGTAGTTTGAGTTCGAATCCTTCTTGACCTGAGTCTTTCTGTTGAGGAATTTTCAGCCTATATCGGAGGTAAAGCAGCTGTAAGCTTCATCAGTGCCTCTTCATTCCCCCCCCCCCTGTACACAGGTTGTCACGGTAACCACCGTTCTCAAGTCTGTTTTCATTCCATGAGCATGAGAATGAGTACGGGAGAGTGTACACCGGCTTTGAGGAAATGGGGAGGGTGGAGAAGGGAGTTCCGTGAGAGTCTCTGAATTGTCTGCCGCTCTGCAACTGGCTGTTGAGCAATGCCCTGTGCCGCTGCTATGCCCTGCTGTTCAGCATTTCAGCCTACTGATAGTAGCAAAGGACTTTTGCTTTCAGTATTGTTAGAAATTTATGGCTGTGAGTGATCTTCATTCTGGCAGCCGCCTTCAATCGTTTCGGAGATTCTGTCAGTGGATGAGGGAGATTCTGTGAGTGGATGAGGGAGATTCTGTGAGTGGATGAAGGAGATTCTGTCAGGTGGATGAGGGAGATGCTGTGAGGTGGATGAGGGAGATTCAGATTCTGTGGGGTGGATGAGGGAGATTCTGTCAGGTGGATGAGGGAGATTCTGTGAGGTGGATGAGGGAGATTCAGATTCTGTGGGGTGGATGAGGGAGATTCTGTGAGGTGGATGAGGGAGATTCAGATTCTGTGGGGTGGATGAGGGAGATTCTGTGAGGTGGATGAGGGAGATTCTGTGAGGTGGATGAGGGAGATTCTGTGAGGTGGATGAAGGAGATTCTGTGAGGTGGATGAAGGAGATTCTGTGAGGTGGATGAGGGAGATTCTGTGAGTGGATGAGGGAGACTCTGTGAGTGGATGAGAGAGATTCTGTGAGTGGATGAGGGAGACTCTGTGAGGTGGATGAGGGAGATTCTGTGATGTGGATGAGGGAGATTCTGTGGGGTGGATGAGGGAGATTCTGTGAGGTGGATGAGGGAGATTCTGTGAGGTGGATGAGGGAGATTCAGATTCTGTGGGTTGGATGAGGGAGATTCTGTGAGGTGGATGAGGGAGATTCAGATTCTGTGGAGTGGATGAGGGAGATTCTGTGAGGTGGATGAGGGAGATTCAGATTCTGTGGGTTGGATGAGGGAGATTCTGTGAGGTGGATGAGGGAGATTCAGATTCTGTGGAGTGGATGAGGAAGATTCTGTGAGGTGGATGAGGGAGATTCAGATTCTGTGGGGTGGATGAGGGTGATTCTGTGAGGTGGATGAGGGAGATTCTGTGAGGTGGATGAGGGAGATTCAGATTCTGTGGGTTGGATGAGGGAGATTCTGTGAGGTGGATGAGGGAGATTCAGATTCTGTGGAGTGGATGAGGGAGATTCTGTGGAGTGGATGAGGGAGATTCTGTGAAGTGGATGCCCAGATTCTGTGAAGTGGATGAGGGAGATTCTGTGAAGTGGATGAGGGAGATTCTGTGGAGTGGATGAGGGAGATTCTGTGGAGTGGATGAGGGAGATTCTGTGAAGTGGATGAGGGAGATTCGGTGAGCGTCTTCTGGATGCTGGGGTGGCCTTCAAGAAAGTGCGGGCCTTTAAGAAGCGGTCGCTTATCCCGCACTCTGACCTCTGCCTCAAGGCTCTTGAGGAGTGTTGCGGGCTCAACATCCTCACGGACTCGATCCCAGCCACCCTTCTCCTGAACCAAAGGTATAAGGTCACTGTTCAGCCTCGACACGAGGCGAGTGACAGCTGAAGCGGTTCTGAAGTCCACTGTTACACCGACGGCTCCATGAGGCATGGTCTTTCAGGCTTCGGAGCTTGCGCCTTCTTCAAGGGAGAAGTGGTGTGGAGCTACTCCCAGCACACTGGGCTCAACTCCAGTGTTTTTCAGAGCGAGGTGTAGGCAATCCCGTGCGGCCGTCCCCTGCCCCTCTCCTCTCCTGCGTAGAGCCCTCCTCAGGCTCAACCACAGAGACCTCAGAGCAGTTAGCATGGCCCTCTCTGTGCATGACTGCTTCTCTCGCCACCGCTTCCTTCAGGGCCAAGTACCCGAGGAGCGGTGCCCCTTCTGCCGCTCAGGCATTGAAAACGCCGAGCATTTTATCTGCCACTGCCCGGTTTTCACCAGGGCCAGGCTTACTCACCTCGGGCCAAACCCGGTTCTCTCCGACGTTTGCAGGCCCGAGAGCATCCCGCTGCTCGCCCGGTACCTCAGGGACACGGGACGAGCTGATTTCTTCCCCACCGTCGGTGAGGAGGACCGCGCTGCAGGCGAGACCGACTGGTCCCCCTGAGCGACACCACTTCAACGGAAGTCACTGGTCGCCAGGGGCTAGCGGAATGGGCGGTCTCCTCCGCCTCCTCGCTGCATCCGCCGGACGCCCCCTGCAGCTAAGACTAAGTCAAGGATGAGGGAGATTCTGTGGAGTGAATGAGGGAGATTCTGTGGAGTGGATGAGGGAGATTCTGTGAGTGGATGAGGGAGATTCTGTGGAGTGAATGAGGGAGATTCTGTGGAGTGGATGAGGGAGATTCTGTGAGGTGGATGAGGGAGATTCTGTGAGGTGGATGAGGGAGATTCTGTGATGTGGATGAGGGAGATTCTGTGAGGTGGATGAGGGAGATTCTGTGGGGTGGATGAGGGAGATTCTGTGAGGTGGATGAGGGAGATTCTGTGAGGTGGATGAGGGAGATTCTGTGAGGTGGATGAGGGAGATTCTGTGAGGTGGATGAGGGAGATTCTGTAAGGTGGATGAGGGAGATTCTGTGAGGTGGATGAGGGAGATTCTGTGAGGTGGATGAGGGAGATTCTGTGAGGTGGATGAGGGAGATTCTGTGAGGTGGATGAGGGAGATTCTGTGAGGTGGATGAGGGAGATTCTGTGAGGTGGATGAGGGAGATTCTGTGAGGTGGATGAGGGAGATTCTGTGGGGTGGATGAGGGAGATTCTGTGAGGTGGATGAGGGAGATTCTGTGAGGTGGATGAGGGAGATTCTGTGAGGTGGATGAGGGAGATTCTGTGAGGTGGATGAGGGAGATTCTGTGATGTGGATGAGGGAGATTCTGTGAGGTGGATGAGGGAGATTCTGTGAGGTGGATGAGGGAGATTCTGTGGAGTGGATGAGGGAGATTCTGTGAGGTGGATGAGGGAGATTCTGTGAGGTGGATGAGGGAGATTCTGTAAGGTGGATGAGGGAGATTCTGTGAGGTGGATGAGGGAGATTCTGTGAGGTGGATGAGGGAGATTCTGTGAGGTGGATGAGGGAGATTCTGTGAGGTGGATGAGGGAGATTCTGTGAGGTGGATGAGGGAGATTCTGTGAGGTGGATGAGGGAGATTCTGTGGAGTGGATGAGGGAGATTCTGTGAGGTGGATGAGGGAGATTCTGTGAGGTGGATGAGGGAGATTCTGTGGAGTGGATGAGGGAGATTCTGTGAGGTGGATGAGGGAGATTCTGTGAGGTGGATGAGGGAGATTCTGTGGGGTGGATGAGGGAGTTGAGGGACATTATCCGACTCTCCACTGAGAGTGGGCAAATAACGGCTTCTGATTGGCTGGCTGCGCGTTAATCCGGCATGAGAGCATAAAAATGCTATCCATGAGCTCTCCTGCCTTTGAGCCCGCCAGCTTCACCTGTAAACTTCCTAAGAAGGTTAATCGATCTAAAGGATCAAAATAATCATTTGCATAATTCTAAATACTAAACTATCAATCATTTGACTCCAGCAGATCCGCAGTTTCCACGGCCATAGCCATGCCGCTCTTCTCAGCCAAGGCCTCCTCTGAGCCCAGCAACCCGAAGCCACCGCACCAGCCGGCCCTGTCGGGGGGCGCCCTGCCGCGCCGCATCTACTCGGAGAAGGAGATCGAGGACAAGATTATGTCCCTGCCGCGGGAGCTGCAGGTGAGCGGACAGACAGAGAGACAGACAGACAGACAGACAGACAGACAGACAGACAGACAGACAGACAGACAGACAGGCAGACAGAGACACTCTGACAGACAGACAGACAGACAGACAGACAGACAGACAGACCGACAGACAGACAGACAGACAGACAGACAGACAGACAGACAGACAGACAGACAGACAGACAGACAGACAGACAGACAGACAGACAGACAGAAAAACAGACACACAGACAGACAGACACACACACAAACAGACAGAGACAGACAGACAGACAGACAGACAGACAGATGCTGACGAGCACCCGAAATCCTCCAGATGAAGACTCTCGGTGTCTACCAGCGAATCGGGAAGCTGGAAGCCTCATCGGCGCTGAGCCATCTGCGCATGGCCAGAGAAGACATTCAGCATTTGGACCGCGAGCTACAGACGATGAAGGACGTGGAGGCTGAGCAGGCGCGTCAGGCAGCGGCCGATCCGGCCCGCTTCCACACAGTCGTCAGCTTCCGCCGACCGGCCATGGAGGCTCAGAGCCAGCGGCTGAAGGTGGAGGATGAGACTGAGCTCAGCTGAGTGCCGTCTTCAGCGGGACCTTATCGATTCTTGTGACTCCAAAACCGGACATGTTTTTTCATTCATTGCCCAAAATTTTGAAAATGGGGAATCAAGTGGGGCTGCCTGGGGATCCCGATGGGCAGTGTAGGGTAAATCTGCTCTTTATTTTTTTTAACTCGGATATTTACTGTAGATGCTTTCTGCTTAAGATACACCTGCAAAATTCTGGTAATTATTGAAATGCGGATAAAAGACCTTCTCTTGTTAATGTAACTGTACATGTAAAACTGAATTTGTAATTGCCGGATTTCAACTTATTTGAGTAATGGATTTAAATAGTGTATTTGTAAGATTTTCACATAGGTTTGAATTCTGATCAATGCACCAGTGTAAGTGTGAGTCAGTGTCAGTGTCAGTGTCAGTCAGTGTCAGTCAGTGTCAGTGTCAGTCAGTGTCAGTGTCAGTGTCAGTCAGTGTCAGTCAGTGTCAGTGTCAGTCAGTGTCAGTGTCAGTGTCAGTCAGTGTCAGTCAGTGTCAGTGTCAGTGTCAGTCAGTGTCAGTGTCAGTGTCAGTATCAGTCAGTGTCAGTGTCAGTGTCAGTGTCAGTGTCAGTGTCAGTCAGTGTCAGTGTCAGTGTCAGTATCAGTCAGTGTCAGTGTCAGTCAGTGTCAGTGTCAGTCAGTGTCAGTGTCAGTCAGTGTCAGTGTCAGTCAGTGTCAGTGTCAGTCAGTGTCAGTGTCAGTGTCAGTCAGTGTCAGTGTCAGTGTCAGTATCAGTGTCAGTCAGTGTCAGTAGTATCAGTGTCAGTCAGTGTCAGTGTCAGTCAGTGTCAGTGTCAGTCAGTGTCAGTGTCAGTCAGTGTCAGTGTCAGTGTCAGTCAGTGTCAGTGTCAGTGTCAGTATCAGTGTCAGTCAGTGTCAGTCAGTGTCAGTAGTATCAGTGTCAGTCAGTGTCAGTGTCAGTGTCAGTGTCAGTGTCAGTCAGTGTCAGTCAGGTATCAGTGTCAGTGTCAGTCAGTGTCAGTCAGTGTCAGTGTCAGTGTCAGTCAGTGTCAGTCAGTATCAGTGTCAGTCAGGTATCAGTGTCAGTGTCAGTCAGTGTCAGTGTCAGTGTCAGTCAGTGTCAGTGTCAGTCAGTGTCAGTCAGGTATCAGTGTCAGTGTCAGTCAGTGTCAGTCAGTGTCAGTCAGTGTCAGTCAGTGTCAGTGTCAGTGTCAGTGTCAGTCAGTGTCAGTGTCAGTGTCAGTATCAGTGTCAGTCAGTGTCAGTAGTATCAGTGTCAGTCAGTGTCAGTGTCAGTCAGTGTCAGTGTCAGTCAGTGTCAGTGTCAGTCAGTGTCAGTGTCAGTGTCAGTCAGTGTCAGTGTCAGTGTCAGTCAGTGTCAGTGTCAGTGTCAGTCAGTGTCAGTCAGTGTCAGTCAGTGTCAGTAGTATCAGTGTCAGTCAGTGTCAGTGTCAGTGTCAGTGTCAGTGTCAGTCAGTGTCAGTGTCAGTGTCAGTCAGTGTCAGTCAGTGTCAGTCAGTGTCAGTCAGTATCAGTGTCAGTCAGGTATCAGTGTCAGTGTCAGTCAGTGTCAGTGTCAGTGTCAGTCAGTGTCAGTGTCAGTCAGTGTCAGTCAGGTATCAGTGTCAGTGTCAGTCAGTGTCAGTCAGTGTCAGTCAGTGTCAGTCAGTGTCAGTCAGTGTCAGTCAGTGTCAGTCAGTGTCAGTGTCAGTCAGTGTCAGTCAGTGTCAGTCAGTGTCAGTCAGTGTCAGTCAGTGTCAGTGTCAGTCAGTGTCAGTCAGTGTCAGTCAGTGTCAGTCAGTGTCAGTCAGTGTCAGTGTCAGTCAGTGTCAGTCAGTGTCAGTCAGTGTCAGTGTCAGTCAGTGTCAGTCAGTGTCAGTCAGTGTCAGTCAGTGTCAGTGTCAGTCAGTGTCAGTCAGTGTCAGTCAGTGTCAGTCAGTGTCAGTGTCAGTCAGTGTCAGTCAGTGTCAGTCAGTGTCAGTCAGTGTCAGTCAGTGTCAGTCAGTGTCAGTGTCAGTCAGTGTCAGTCAGTGTCAGTCAGTGTCAGTCAGTGTCAGTCGCTGTCAGTCAGTGTCAGTGTCAGTGTCAGTCAGTGTCAGTGTCAGTCAGTGTCAGTCAGTGTCAGTCAGTGTCAGTGTCAGTCAGTGTCAGTCAGTGTCAGTCAGTGTCAGTCAGTGTCAGTCAGTGTCAGTCAGTGTCAGTCAGTGTCAGTGTCAGTGTCAGTCAGTGTCAGTCAGTGTCAGTCAGTGTCAGTCAGTGTCAGTCAGTGTCAGTCAGTGTCAGTGTCAGTCAGTGTCAGTCAGTGTCAGTCAGTGTCAGTCAGTGTCAGTCAGTGTCAGTCAGGTATCAGTGTCAGTGTCAGTCAGTGTCAGTCAGTGTCAGTGTCAGTCAGTGTCAGTCAGTGTCAGTCAGGTATCAGTGTCAGTGTCAGTCAGTGTCAGTCAGTGTCAGTGTCAGTCAGTGTCAGTCAGTGTCAGTCAGTGTCAGTGTCAGTCAGTGTCAGTCAGTGTCAGTCAGTGTCAGTCAGTGTCAGTGTCAGTCAGTGTCAGTCAGTGTCAGTCAGTGTCAGTGTCAGTCAGTGTCAGTCAGTGTCAGTCAGTGTCAGTCAGTGTCAGTCAGTGTCAGTCAGTGTCAGTCAGTGTCAGTCAGGTATCAGTGTCAGTGTCAGTCAGTGTCAGTCAGTGTCAGTCAGTGTCAGTCAGTGTCAGTCAGTGTCAGTCAGGTATCAGTGTCAGTGTCAGTCAGTGTCAGTCAGTGTCAGTGTCAGTCAGTGTCAGTCAGTGTCAGTCAGTGTCAGTCAGTGTCAGTCAGTGTCAGTCAGTGTCAGTCAGTGTCAGTCAGTGTCAGTCAGGTATCAGTGTCAGTGTCAGTCAGTGTCAGTCAGTGTCAGTGTCAGTCAGTGTCAGTCAGTGTCAGTCAGTGTCAGTGTCAGTCAGTGTCAGTCAGTGTCAGTCAGTGTCAGTCAGTGTCAGTGTCAGTCAGTGTCAGTCAGTGTCAGTCAGTGTCAGTGTCAGTCAGTGTCAGTCAGTGTCAGTCAGTGTCAGTGTCAGTCAGTGTCAGTCAGTGTCAGTCAGTGTCAGTGTCAGTCAGTGTCAGTCAGTGTCAGTCAGTGTCAGTCAGTGTCAGTCAGTGTCAGTCAGTGTCAGTCAGTGTCAGTCAGGTATCAGTGTCAGTGTCAGTCAGTGTCAGTCAGTGTCAGTCAGTGTCAGTCAGTGTCAGTCAGTGTCAGTCAGGTATCAGTGTCAGTGTCAGTCAGTGTCAGTCAGTGTCAGTGTCAGTCAGTGTCAGTCAGTGTCAGTCAGTGTCAGTGTCAGTCAGTGTCAGTCAGTGTCAGTCAGTGTCAGTCAGTGTCAGTCAGTGTCAGTCAGTGTCAGTCAGTGTCAGTCAGGTATCAGTGTCAGTGTCAGTCAGTGTCAGTCAGTGTCAGTCAGTGTCAGTCAGTGTCAGTCAGTGTCAGTCAGTGTCAGTCAGTGTCAGTGTCAGTCAGTGTCAGTCAGTGTCAGTCAGTGTCAGTCAGTGTCAGTCGCTGTCAGTCAGTGTCAGTCAGTGTCAGTCAGTGTCAGTCAGTGTCAGTCAGTGTCAGTCAGTGTCAGTCGCTGTCAGTCAGTGTCAGTGTCAGTCGCTGTCAGTCGGTGTCAGTCGGTGTCAGTGAGTGTCAGGGCCAGTCAGGGCCAGTCAGTGTCAGTCGGTGTCAGTGTTAGTCGGTGTCAGTGAGTGCCAGTGTCAGCCCCTGGTGTCAGTCAGTCAGTGAGCGTCAGTCCCGTTTCGTCGGGAGGTCAGCAAGTATGTAAATTTTACTCATTGTCACAAAGCGGTTTCAAAAGGCCCAGAACTGTACGGCAAGCTATAATGAAGAGGCGGCTTAAATCCACCCCATCGCCTTCTCCATCGCCATCGGTTTTATTGTTTAGCAACGGCAAAACGGCAGTACCTGGCCGGCCGGGAGCAAAGGACGGGATATTTCGCTAGTCTCAAGAGCTCAGATCACAATTGCTAAACGGGAGGCGGGTGGTGGGAAGGCAGTCCGATGATGGCGCTAGCCCAGACTCTGGCAACACCTGCTGGAAATTTTCAAATGATGCGAGACAGCAGCGCCCCTGAGGTCGGGAGAGCGACTGCAGGTGAGGCAGGGTGAGTGGTTGTGGGAGCGGCCTGCACCCCCGCTGTCAATTGCCAGCAAGGCGATATAATGAGTTGATTGTTGAGCAGATACATGTATGCATAATGAATATTTTTAATGATGGGAACTCAGCGAGCACTTTTGGAGCCGGTAAACCCGAAAAACGCTTCTTGCATATGTTGCTGGGCCAGCCTCTCAGATCCTCAGTTGCTGGGCCAGCCTCTCAGATACTCAGTTGCTGGGCCAGCCTTCCAGCTCCTCAGTTGCTGGGCCAGCCTTCCATGCAGCTCCTCAGTTGCTGGGCCAGCCTCCCAGACCCTCAGTTGCTGGGCGAGCCTCCCAGACCCTCAGTTGCTGGGCCAGCCTCCCAGATCCTCAGTTGCTGGGCCAGCCTCCCAGATCCTCAGTTGCTGGGCCAGCCTCCCAGATCCTCAGTTGCTGGGCCAGCCTTCCAGCTCCTCAGTTGCTGGGCCAGCCTCTCAGATCCTCAGTTGCTGGGCCAGCCTCCCAGATCCTCAGTTGCTGAGGCTGGCCTCCCAGATCCTCAGTTGCTGGGCCAGCCTCCCAGATCCTCAGTTGCTGAGCTGGCCTCCCAGATCCTCAGTTGCTGGCCCTCTGGTAAATAAACCAGATAACATCACAAGATAACTTTCGCTCAAACAAGATAACATGCCCCATTCCGGTTACGCAAAATGTTATCTTGTATGAATCCTGTTTGCGTGACGAAATCTTACGTTTCCTTGTTTCAAACAAGATTCAAATAAGATTCATTGACCAGGTAACAGTCGGGTAATTCATGCGAATCCTGCAGGAAAACATCGTGTTATCCTGTTTGTTATCTTGTTTGTTATCCTGTCTGGCAAACAGGATTCGCTGACCAGGTAACAGTTGGGTAATTCATGCGAATCCTGCAGGAAAACATCGTGTTATCCTGTTTGTTATCTTGTTTGTTATCCTGTCTGGCAAACAGGATTCGCTGACCAGGTAACAGTCGGGTAATTCATGCGAATCCTGCAGGGAAACATCGTGTTATCCTGTTTGTTATCTTGTTTGTTATCCTGTCTGGCAAACAGGATTCGCTGACCAGGTAACAGTTGGGTAATTCATGCGAATCCTGCATGAAAACATCGTGTTATCCTGTCTGGCAAACAGGATTCGCTGACCAGGTAACAGTTGGGTAATTCATGCGAATCCTGCAGGGAAACATCGTGTTATCCTGTTTGTTATCTTGTTTGTTATCCTGTCTGGCAAACAGGATTCGCTGACCAGGTAACAGTTGGGTAAATCATGCGAATCCTGCAGGAAAACATCGTGTTATCCTGTTTGTTATCTTGTTTGTTATCCTGTCTGGCAAACAGGATTCGCTGACCAGGTAACAGTCGGGTAATTCATGCGAATCCTGCAGGAAAACATCGTGTTATCCTGTTTGTTATCCTGTCTGGCAAACAGGATTCGCTGACCAGGTAACAGTCGGGTAATTCATGCGAATCCTGCAGGGAAACATCGTGTTATCCTGTTTGTTATCTTGTTTGTTATCCTGTCTGGCAAACAGGATTCGCTGACCAGGTAACAGTTGGGTAATTCATGCGAATCCTGCAGGGAAACATCGTGTTATCCTGTTTGTTATCTTGTTTGTTATCCTGTCTGGCAAACAGGATTCGCTGACCAGGTAACAGTCGGGTAATTCATGCGAATCCTGCAGGGAAACATCGTGTTATCCTGTTTGTTATCTTGTTTGTTATCCTGTCTGGCAAACAGGATTCGCTGACCAGGTAACAGTCGGGTAATTCATGCGAATCCTGCAGGGAAACATCGTGTTATCCTGTTTGTTATCTTGTTTGTTATCCTGTCTGGCAAACAGGATTCGCTGACCAGGTAACAGTTGGGTAATTCATGCGAATCCTGCATGAAAACATCGTGTTATCCTGTCTGGCAAACAGGATTCGCTGACCAGGTAACAGTTGGGTAATTCATGCGAATCCTGCAGGGAAACATCGTGTTATCCTGTTTGTTATCTTGTTTGTTATCCTGTCTGGCAAACAGGATTCGCTGACCAGGTAACAGTCGGGTAATTCATGCGAATCCTGCAGGGAAACATCGTGTTATCCTGTTTGTTATCTTGTTTGTTATCC
Organism: Macrostomum lignano; assembly: GCA_002269645.1. Lineage (NCBI taxonomy): Eukaryota > Metazoa > Platyhelminthes > Macrostomidae > Macrostomum > Macrostomum lignano. The sequence goes on along the minus strand of NIVC01000291.1, from coordinate 609,159 downwards.
TGTCTGGCAAACAGGATTCGCTGACCAGGTAACAGTTGGGTAATTCATGCGAATCCTGCATGAAAACATCGTGTTATCCTGTCTGGCAAACAGGATTCGCTGACCAGGTAACAGTTGGGTAATTCATGCGAATCCTGCAGGGAAACATCGTGTTATCCTGTTTGTTATCTTGTTTGTTATCCTGTCTGGCAAACAGGATTCGCTGACCAGGTAACAGTCGGGTAATTCATGCGAATCCTGCAGGGAAACATCGTGTTATCCTGTTTGTTATCTTGTTTGTTATCCTGTCTGGCAAACAGGATTCGCTGACCAGGTAACAGTCGGGTAATTCATGCGAATCCTGCAGGGAAACATCGTGTTATCCTGTTTGTTATCTTGTTTGTTATCCTGTCTGGCAAACAGGATTCGCTGACCAGGTAACAGTTGGGTAATTCATGCGAATCCTGCAGGGAAACATCGTGTTATCCTGTTTGTTATCTTGTTTGTTATCCTGTCTGGCGAACAGGATTCGCTGACCAGGTAACAGTCGGGTAATTCATGCGAATCCTGCAGGGAAACATCGTGTTATCCTGTTTGTTATCTTGTTTGTTATCCTGTCTGGCAAACAGGATTCGCTGACCAGGTAACAGTTGGGTAATTCATGCGAATCCTGCATGAAAACATCGTGTTATCCTGTCTGGCAAACAGGATTCGCTGACCAGGTAACAGTTGGGTAATTCATGCGAATCCTGCAGGGAAACATCGTGTTATCCTGTTTGTTATCTTGTTTGTTATCCTGTCTGGCAAACAGGATTCGCTGACCAGGTAACAGTCGGGTAATTCATGCGAATCCTGCAGGGAAACATCGTGTTATCCTGTTTGTTATCTTGTTTGTTATCCTGTCTGGCGAACAGGATTCGCTGACCAGGTAACAGTCGGGTAATTCATGCGAATCCTGCAGGGAAACATCGTGTTATCCTGTTTGTTATCTTGTTTGTTATCCTGTCTGGCAAACAGGATTCGCTGACCAGGTAACAGTTGGGTAATTCATGCGAATCCTGCAGGGAAACATCGTGTTATCCTGTTTGTTATCTTGTTTGTTATCCTGTCTGGCGAACAGGATTCGCTGACCAGGTAACAGTCGGGTAATTCATGCGAATCCTGCAGGGAAACATCGTGTTATCCTGTTTGTTATCTTGTTTGTTATCCTGTCTGGCAAACAGGATTCGCTGACCAGGTAACAGTTGGGTAATTCATGCGAAAAAATCCGGAAGGCATTGACATCAAATTTCGTAGCAAAGAAGCGTATAAAAAGTTGGTGCTTCAAGATTTTATGAGTAGCATCTATTTAACAGCGGGGTGTCATTTGTAAGCGCCTTATACAAACTAAACAGTAGCTCAACAGGAACGGAAACTTCTGGAGAACAGCGTGGCATACGTCTGAGTTTCGGGAGTCCAGTTATAAGTAGACCTACTTATACTGTGGATACCAATTGATACTACTGAATTGATGATCTGCTGCGAGCTGGTGCTGAGTCGCAGGTCGGACCTGCTGTACTCGGACGCGACTCTGATGGCAGTCGACGCGTGAGCCAGACGTTTGAAAGATCGGGTCGCGCGCACGGAAGGCGATTAATGAGACCACTGACGGGGGCTTGCATTATATGCCGGCGCAATGGAACGACTCTGCATTATTAAAGTTAAATTAAATGGCGATGGAAGGCAGTTTCTCCGAAATATACACTGTTATAAAGAAACAGTAATGTGCATACATACTCGATCGTCTAGCTCTAACAGACAGCGACGGTTCGCCGACAATCATTGCCAGATTGTAAGACTGTTCACTAGTAATGTCAGCTGCTTCGATAGAATTGTCATTCGTAGCATAGTCGTCATCCGGAATCAACTGGCTTTCGTTGATCGGCTGCTCGTAGACCGGAGACAAAGTGAATGGTGTATCATCTGATGCGCCGGCTCGCGCGGCGCTGGCTTCGTTGCGTCCACGAAATGCCGACTACGCTGGAAACTCTTACATGATTGTCTTCGCAATCCCGTGTGCCAACGGTAATATCCAACCGACTTGGCGTTGCAGATGTCGCTCGTGCGATGGACGATCGTCCAACGGCGTCATCAACTGCGTCGTTCGAAGCAGTGACACCCTCCGGAAAAAGTGGCTGACAAGATTACCGACACTCGTAGTCTGTAACGACTACTCTTTTGACTTGTTCGAGGATTTATTAAATCTCGACAAGATTACCAACACTCGTAGTCTGTAACGACTACTCTTTTGACTTGTTCGAGGATTTATTAAAGCTCGACAAGATTTCCGACACTCGTAGTCTGTAACGACTACTCTCTTGACTTGATCTGCTTACGGCTGGTGCAACTGCAAACGCCTTAGACAAACCAATGGAGCATGCACCGACAAAAATCGGATTAGCGTCTATCTTAATAGGAAAGCTGCTTTGCATACTGGGCCAGTTAGAGCTATTTGGAACCATGCCACAGTCTCCGTCTAGACACCCAGCTGTGCCAAACAATATGGTTGGCTGACTCATGCTTCTAAGCGTCAAATATGACGATAGAATTATTCAGCCCGTTGACACACTAAGCAGCTGTGATAGACTACATGCCAGTGGTAGTCAAACCTCTCGCACACAATCAGGGCGCAACAATTTTTCAATTGTCACCTGTACGGAGGATGGGCTCAGCCTCACATTACGGACGCTACAGTGCCTCCGAAAAGCAGATCAATTCACCTTGCAATTTCGAGGCTTTATTACCCCTCGGATTAGATTGACCCGCATAGTCAAATAGAAGTGACTACTCTAAGCAGCTGCCTTGAGCCACAACAGACGCGAGGATTGATTACCCCTCGTAGGTCAGCATTTTCAGTCAACTGCTCAACTCTGATTCATCGGTTGAAGCGGGGTTCCATTATCCCTCGCTGGTAGCCATACACCAACACTGCAGACGCTTTAGACAACCCAATGGAGCATGCTCTAGCAAGAGCTAGAATAACGTCTGTCTTAAAAAAAGGCTACCTTAGAACTGGGCCAGTAGAAGCTTTTGGAACCATGCCACAGCTCCATCTAGACACCCAGCTGCACCAGATAATAGGGTAATCTGATACACTAAGTAACCGCGACAGACTACATGCCATTGGGAGTCAAACCTCTCCAGCACAATAAAAATGCAATAGTTTGTCGGAGAGCCAACAAAGCTATCACCTGCAGGGAGGGTGGGCACGGCCTCACATTACGAGCGCTAGCGTTTGCTGATATATGGCACTTTACCCCTCGCAGGTCAGCTTAGCAGCTGCCTTGAGCCACAACAGAAGCGAGGATTGATTATCCATCGCAGGTCAGCTTAGCAGCTGCCTTGAGCCACAACAGAAGCGAGGATTGATTATCCATCGCAGGTCAGCTTAGCAGCTGCCTTGAGCCACAACAGAAGCGAGGATTGATTATCCATCGCAGGTCAGCTTAGCAGCTGCCTTGAGCCACAACAGAAGCGAGGATTGATTATCCATCGCAGGTCAGCTTAGCAGCTGCCTTGAGCCACAACAGAAGCGAGGATTGATTATCCATCGCAGGTCAGCTTAGCAGCTGCCTTGAGCCACAACAGAAGCGAGGATTGATTATCCATCGCCGGTCAGCTTAGCAGCTGCCTTGAGCCACAACAGAAGCGAGGATTTATTATCCATCGCAGGTCAGCTTAGCAGCTGCCTTGAGCCACAACAGAAGCGAGGATTGATTATCCATCGCAGGTCAGCTTAGCAGCTGCCTTGAGCCACAACAGAAGCGAGGATTGATTATCCATCGCAGGTCAGCTTAGCAGCTGCCTTGAGCCACAACAGAAGCGAGGATTGATTATCCATCGCCGGTCAGCTTAGCAGCTGCCTTGAGCCACAACAGAAGCGAGGATTGATTATCCATCGCAGGTCAGCTTAGCAGCTGCCTTGAGCCACAACAGAAGCGAGGATTGATTATCCATCGCAGGTCAGCTTAGCAGCTGCCTTGAGCCACAACAGAAGCGAGGATTGATTATCCATCGCAGGTCAGCTTAGCAGCTGCCTTGAGCCACAACAGAAGCGAGGATTGATTATCCATCGCAGGTCAGCTTAGCAGCTGCCTTGATTGAGCCACAACAGAAGCGAGGATTGATTGATCACTTGGTCTAGATCGCTGAGGAATTCCGACTGAACTCCCAAAATCTCATCCAGAAAATTTTCATTTGGAAAACCTGAAATTTGGGTCTGCAATCAGAATTCAGCAGCTGTTCCAGGTTAAAAATTTTGATAAATCCAGCTGGAACAGCTTTTCCCTTTCCCGAACTTTTGCAGGATCACATTTTCCGGAAAAGAGGGGCTATTCCGGGCCAAAAATTCTGATCCAAGCCTTCACTTGGAAATCAATTAATAAATCGGGCCCGGATCACGAAATTCTGGAAAAAATTCTGGGTGAAAAGTACAATGGGTTTTTACAGACCGGATAACACAAAGGCATCTTGATTGAAATCTTTTTCCATTATCTGCTTTGCAAACAAGATTCGCATCATGTTATCCGGCAAATTTCAAATTCACACAGGTTTCTTACAGACCAGATAACACACAGTTATCTTGATTAAAATCTTGTACTGTTATCTGTTTTTTAAACAAGATTCACGCCATGTTATCCTGTGAAATTCCGATTCAAACAAGGTTCGATCAACCAAGATAACAGAGAATTATCTGGTGGCGAATCTTGTTCTGTTATCTGATTTTCAAACAAGATTCGCACTATGTTATCCTGTGAAATTCAGATAACTCACCAGATAACAGTAAAACAAGAAAACAAAAAATTATCTGGTGGCGAATCTTGTCATGTAATCTGATTTCTAAGCAAGATTCGGGCCATGTTATCTGGTGAAATTCAGATAACTCACCAGATAACAGTAAAACCAGATAACACTAAAATTACCTTTTGACAAATCTGGTGGTTTCACCAGTTTCGCACCTCAAACAAGGAAATCGGTAGTGAATCTGACAAGATTCGCAAATTATCTTGTGGTGTTATCTGGTTTATTTACCAGAGGGGGGCCAAGCTGCAGTCCCCAAAGCAGACACAGGAAAGGCAACTGCAGGTGTTAGGGCAGGCGCTGCCCCAGACGCGAACAATCACGAGGCCAAATTAATGATGCAAGGCATACGCGTGTATTTGATGAGCGGCTGCAAGTCAATCATGAATTATAATTTAGATATTTATGAGCAATTTAAACTATAATAAAGCATATAATTTATAAGATAATTTAGTTATAAATTCAGCAGCGCTGTGGCCTCCAGTAAAAGTGATTGATTTATTGGCGAGCAGTGGAGGGTCAGCCGGGCAGTCAGTGGCATCGCATCTGTACAGCCGATTCGCGCAAACACCAATTGGAAGCGGAGGGTCCTGGACGCAGAGCTGAACTTTTGAAGGCCCTTTGAATAGAAACTGAAGCTTTGGCTATGGGAACCGCTGGACCGTTTCACTAATTGGACAGTGGAAAATTCCATGAGCCACAACTGGAGACAAACTAATTGGACAGTGGAAAATTCCATGAGCTACAGCTGGAGACAAACTAATTGGACAGTGGAAAATTCCATGAGCTACAACTGGAGACAAACTAATTGGACAGTGGAAAATTCCATGAGCTACAGCTGGAGACAAACTAATTGGACAGTGGAAAATTCCATGAGCTACAACTGGAGACAAACTAATTGGACAGTGGAAAATTCCATGAGCTACAACTGGAGACAAACTAATTGGACAGTGGAAAATTCCATGAGCTACAGCTGGAGACAAACTAATTGGACAGTGGAAAATTCCATGAGCTACAACTGGAGACAAACTAATTGGACAGTGGAAAATTCCATGAGCTACAGCTGGAGACAAACTAATTGGACAGTGGAAAATTCCATGAGCTACAACTGGAGACAAACTAATTGGACAGTGGAAAATTCCATGAGCTACAACTGGAGACAAACTAATTGGACAGTGGAAAATTCCATGAGCTACAACTGGAGACAAACTAATTGGACAGTAGAAAATTCCAATCACAACAAAGGCACACAGAAACACGCGGAAGACCGCAACAAGAGCAGCAGCAGATCTGTGGAACCCGAAGGTCAGAGAACCCCCAGTCAGTAGGATTAGGAAGCATTAAACCATTAGTAAAACACTATATATGCATATCAAGTGAAGGAAAGAGAGCATGTTACTCATCAGTAGTAATGCAAGGTTAGTAAAAAGTAGTAAACAGCGCGAGTTGCTAGCGGAAAGGATAAATTCAGCATTAAGCCTGTCACTGATCAGCCAGTGACACCAAGAATTTGAATACACAGTTTGTACATGCAGTAAGTTACATGCATAAATAGATATGTCGGCATCACAATACATCAGATATTGCTTTGACAGAATCGGGCGCGAATAGCAAAAATAGAGGGTCTGGGGGCGACTGGAGATGCTTTGGATCATGCGGGGCATGGAGAGAGTGAGATCGATTGAGAGACTGAAGGAGAGAGAAAGAGAGAGAGAGAGAGAGTGAAAGAGTGAGAGAGGGTGGAGGAGAGAGGAGAGAGAGAGAGAAAGAACAAGAGAGTGAGATACAATGAGAGATGGAACAAGAGAGTGAGATACAATGAGAGATGGAACAAGAGAGTGAGATACAATGAGAGATGGAACAAGAGAGCGAGATACAATGAGAGATGGAACAAGAGAGTTAGATACAATGAGAGATGGAACAAGAGAGTGCGATACAATGAGAGATGGAACAAGAGAGTGAGATACCATGAGAGATGGAACAAGAGAGTGAGATACCATGAGAGATGGAACAAGAGAGTGAGATACAATGAGAGATGGAACAAGAGAGTTAGATACAATGAGAGATGGAACAAGAGAGTGAGATACCATGAGAGATGGAACAAGAGAGTGAGATACAATGAGAGATGGAACAAGAGAGTGAGATACAATGAGAGATGGAACAAGAGAGTGAGATACAATGAGAGATGGAACAAGAGAGTGAGATACAATGAGAGATGGAACAAGAGAGTGAGATACAATGAGAGATGGAACAAGAGAGTGAGATACCATGAGAGATGGAACAAGAGAGTGAGATACAATGAGAGATGGAACAAGAGAGTGAGATACAATGAGAGATGGAACAAGAGAGTGAGATACAATGAGAGATGGAACAATAGAGTTAGATACCATGAGAGATGGAACAAGAGAGTGAGATACCATGAGAGATGGAACAAGAGAGTGAGATACAATGAGAGATGGAACAAGAGAGTGAGATACAATGAGAGATGGAACAAGAGAGTGAGATACAATGAGAGATGGAACAAGAGAGTGAGATACAATGAGAGATGGAACAAGAGAGTGAGATACAATGAGAGATAGAACAAGAGAGTGAGATACAATGAGAGATGGAACAATAGAGTTAGATACCATGAGAGATGGAACAAGAGAGTGAGATACCATGAGAGATGGAACAAGAGAGTGAGATACAATGAGAGATGGAACAAGAGAGTGAGATACAATGAGAGATGGAACAATAGAGTGAGATACAATGAGAGATGGAACAATAGAGTTAGATACCATGAGAGATGGAACAAGAGAGTGAGATACCATGAGAGATGGAACAAGAGAGTGAGATACAATGAGAGATGGAACAAGAGAGTGAGATACAATGAGAGATGGAACAAGAGAGTGAGATACAATGAGAGATAGAACAAGAGAGTGAGATACATTGAGAGATGGAACAAGAGAGTGAGATACAATGAGAGATGGAACAATAGAGTTAGATACCATGAGAGATAGAACAAGAGAGTGAGATACAATGAGAGATGGAACAATAGAGTTAGATACCATGAGAGATGGAACAAGAGAGTGAGATACAATGAGAGATGGAACAATAGAGTTAGATACAATGAGAGATAGAACAAGAGAGTGAGATACCATGAGAGATGGAACAAGAGAGTGAGATACAATGAGAGATGGAACAAGAGAGTGAGATACAATGAGAGATGGAACAAGAGAGTGAGATACAATGAGAGATGGAACAAGAGAGTGAGATACAATGAGAGATGGAACAAGAGAGTGAGATACAATGAGAGATGGAACAAGAGAGTGAGATACAATGAGAGATGGAACAAGAGAGTGAGATACAATGAGAGATAGAACAAGAGAGTGAGATACAATGAGAGATGGAACAAGAGAGTGAGATACAATGAGAGATGGAACAAGAGAGTGAGATACAATGAGAGATGGAACAAGAGAGTGAGATACAATGAGAGATGGAACAAGAGAGTGAGATACAATGAGAGATGGAACAAGAGAGTGAGATACAATGAGAGATGGAACAAGAGAGTGAGATACAATGAGAGATGGAACAAGAGAGTGAGATACAATGAGAGATGGAACAATAGAGTTAGATACCATGAGAGATGGAACAATAGAGTTAGATACCATGAGAGATGGAACAAGAGAGTGAGATACCATGAGAGATGGAACAAGAGAGTGAGATACAATGAGAGATGGAACAAGAGAGTGAGATACAATGAGAGATGGAACAAGAGAGTGAGATACAATGAGAGATAGAACAAGAGAGTGAGATACAATGAGAGATGGAACAAGAGAGTGAGATACAATGAGAGATGGAACAAGAGAGTGAGATACAATGAGAGATGGAACAAGAGAGTGAGATACAATGAGAGATGGAACAAGAGAGTGAGATACAATGAGAGATGGAACAAGAGAGTGAGATACAATGAGAGATAGAAAAAGAGAGTGAGATACAATGAGAGATGGAACAAGAGAGTGAGATACAATGAGAGATAGAACAAGAGAGCGAAATAGAATTGGAGGTAATGAGACAGTGAGAAATGTAGATAAAGGTGGACTTGGGAGCGGAGAACCGGGCGAGCGCGCAGCGAGCAGTCACAAGAGCGGCTCAGGTAGCCGCAGACTGGGTGCTGAGGCGGCTGATCACGCGGATGAGGGAGGTGTTGTCTGCCTTCAGCTTGCTGTTCTCCAGCCTGAGTTTGTTCAGCTCCGCCTCCGCCTGGGCGGCCTGCAAATTTGAGGAACAGGTTTGGGAGATGCGGCCAGTGAGGCTGGCAGCTTTGGCTGACTCAAACTGCACGCAGCTGCGGAATGCTGGGGAAGGAGTGGACCAGGCATATGCGTAGAAAAACATTGAGAGATGAAATTAAAAACAGGAAGAGGTGACAGGGTAGAGAGAGGAAGAGAGGAGAGAGTAGAGATGGGAGAGGAGAGGAGAGGGTAGAGATGGGAGAGAGAAGGTAGATATCGGAGAGAGAGGGTAGAGATGGGAGAGAGAAGGTAGATATCGGAGAGAGAGGGTAGAGATGGGAGAGAGAAGGTAGATATGGGAGAGAGAGGGTAGAGATGGGAGAGAGAAGGTAGATATGGGAGAGAGAGGGTAGAAATGGGAGAGAGAAGGTAGATATGGGAGAGAGAGGGTACAGATGGAAGGAGAGAGCAGAGATGAGAGAGGAGAGGGTAGAGATGGGAGAGGAGAGGATAGAGATGAGAGAGGAGAGGGTAGAGATGGGAGAGGAGAGGATAGAGATGGAAGAGGAGAGGGTAGAGATGGGAGAGGAGAGGGTAGAGATGGGAGAGAAGAGGGTAGAGAAGCGAAGAAGGAAAGGGTAGAGATGGGAGAGAAGAGGGTAGAGAAGCGAAGAAGGAAAGGGTAGAGATGAGAGAGAAGAGGGTTGAGAAGCGAAGAAGGAAAGGGTAGAGATGGGAGAGAAGAGGGTAGAGATGGGAGAGGAGAGGGTAAGAGATAGGAGAGGAGAGGGTAAGAGATGGGAGAGGAGAGGGTAGAAATGGGAGAGGAGAGGGTAGAGATGGGAGAGGAGAGGGTAGAGATAGGAGAGGAGAGGGTAGAGATGGGAGAGGAGAGGGTAGAGATGGGAGAGGAGAGGGTAGAGATAGGAGAGGAGAGGGTAGAGATAGGAGAGGAGAGGGTAGAGATGGGAGAGGAGAGGCTAGAGATAGGAGAGGAGAGGGTAGAGATAGGAGAGGAGAGGGTAAGAGATGGGAGAGGAGAGGGTAGAAATGGGAGAGGAGAGGGTAGAGATGGGAGAGGAGAGGGTAGAGATAGGAGAGGAGAGGGTAGAGATGGGAGAGGAGAGGGTAGAGATAGGAGAGGAGAGGGTAGAGATGGGAGAGGAGAGGGTAGAGATGGGAGAGAAGAGGGTAGAGATGGGAGAGGAGAGGGTAAGAGATGGGAGAGGAGAGGGTAGAGATAAGAGAGGAGAGGGTAGAGATAGGAGAGGAGAGGGTAGAGATGGCGCTCAAGAATCGCCAATGCTGCAAATCCTCACCCTCTCCTGAGCCTCGTAGCCGGCCAGACTCCTGTTGATGACGGCCCGCTGCTGCAGCTGCTGCTCCTGCTGCTGCTGCTGCAGGGTTTCGAGCTCGCGCCGCATGCGGTCCATCTCCCGCCTCATCCGGCCGTTCTCCCGCTCCAGCTGCTCGGAGCGGATTTTCTCAGTCTCGAACATTCTGCGATAGTCCGTGGCCGGGGCTGCCGAGCTGCCGCCATGGAATGAATCCGGCCTGACGCGGAAGGAGCCGCCGCCACCCTGCAAGGATTGGCTGGGGTTACCGTCAATAAGCCCGATGCCCGAAACCGAGCTGAGCCCGCACTCAGCCCGGTTGCCGAACTTCCCCCAACTTTCAATCACTTGCATCGGCCCGCCCCTGGCCTGACACATCTCTTCCCCTTGCCTGACACATCTCATCCCCTTGCCTGACATATCTCATCCATTGGCCTGACACATCTCATCCCCTTGCCTGACATATCTCATCCATTGGCCTGACACATCTCATCCCCTTGCCTGACATATCTCATCCATTGGCCTGACACATCTCATCCCCTGTCCTGACACATCTCATCCCCTGGCCTGACACATCTAATCCCCTGTCCTGACAAATCTCATCCCCTGGCCTGACACATCTAATCCCCTGTCCTGACACATCTCATCCCCTCGCCTGACACATCTCATCCCCTGTCCTGACACATCTCATTCCCTCGTCTGACACATCTCATCCCCTCGCTGACACATCTCATCCCCTCGCCTGACACATCTCATCCCCTCGCCTGACACATCTCATCCCCTCGCCTGACACATCTCATCCCCTCGCCTGACACATCTCATCCCCTCGCCTGACACATCTCATCCCCTCGCCTGACACATCTCATCCCCTGGCCTGACACATCTCATCCCCTGGCCTGACGAATCTCATCCCCTGGCCTGACACATCTCATCCCCTGGCCTGACACATCTCATCCCCTCGCTGACACATCTCATCCCCTGTCCTGACACATCTCATCCCCTCGCTGACACATCTCATCCCCTCGCTGACACATCTCATCCCCTGGCCTGACACATCTCATCCCCTGGCCTGGAATCTCATCCCCTGGCCTGACAAATCTCATCCCCTGGCCTGACAAATCTCATCCCCTGGCCTGACAAATCTCATCCCCTGGCCTGGAATCTCATCCCCTGGCCTGACGCAAAAAAAATCCCACCAAACTAATACCATTCCGAGCTCTGCCATTTCCAATTGATCCCCTATCCAACAACTGCCACGTGCCACCCAGCCCTGCGCACCTCTTCAGTCCGGCTCGGCCAGGCAGACGCAGTCGTGGTAGCAGCCGGAGGCTCCTCGGAGCCCGCCGCCAAACCGGCCTTGCTGACTGCGGCAGACGACTGCTGCTCGTCAGCGGCAGCGGGTGGTTGGTTGTCCACGGAGTCGGCGGGCGCCGCCCGGGAGGCCATCAGCTTCCGCGCCTGCTCCACTTCGTCTGGGGTGACGCCCTGCGTCAGCCGCTTTGTGGCGCGATTGTGGCGCGAAATCCGGCGCCGCTCGGTCTCGGACTCCTCTGTCTTCTCTTTCTCCATGATGACGGACACACGCCGGTGCGAGGCCGCGGCCGGCGGCTGCCGCTGCGGCGACAGGGAGCTGCGGCTGCCGTTCTGGTCTGAAGGCACGGGCGCCACCACCGAGTTGGCGAGCCGACCGCCTGCCGTGCCGCGCAGCCGCTCGAGTCGGTCCGCTGGCGCCTCCGGCTGGGACAGCCGGCTGCCGGCTGGCGGCTCCGTCTGCGGATTTTGGGGGTTGGGGACGGCCTGAGGTCAGGGGGTTGGGGACAGTCTGAGGTCAGGGGGTTGGGGACAGTCTGAGGTCAGGGGTTGGGGACAGTCTGAGGTCAGGGGGTTGGGGACGGCCTGAGATCAGGGGGTTGGGGACGGCCTGAGGTCAGGGGGTTGGGGACGGCCTGAGGTCAGGGGGTTGGGGACGGCCTGAGGTCAGGGGTTGGGGACAGTCTGAGGTCAGGGGGTTGGGGACGGCCTGAGGTCAGGGGGTTGGGGACGGCCTGAGGTCAGGGGTTGGGGACAGTCTGAGGTCAGGGGGTTGGGGACAGTCTGAGGTCAGGGGTTGGGGACGGCCTGAGGTCAGGGGGTTGGGGACGGCCTGAGGTCAGGGGGTTGGGGACGGCCTGAGGTCAGGGGGTTGGGGACGGCCTGAGGTCAGGGGGTTGGGGACGGCCTGAGGTCAGGGGGTTGGGGACGGCCTGAGGTCAGGGGGTTGGGGACGGCCTGAGGTCAGGGGGTTGGGGACGGCCTGAGGTCAGGGGGTCGAGGAGAGGGCGAGGTATGGCGACGGGGGCAATGACCACACATGCAGTCGGACTCACCTTGGGAAACACCAGCGGACTATTTAAGGAGGCCGACAGCCCGACACTGCCGGAAGCCGGCTTTGTCCCGCCAGCCGCGGACGAAGACATGGTCAAAGCGTCGGCCGCTGACCGGACGCGACCGCCGCCGATGCCCGCCCTGGCCTGAGGCTGGGTGTTCTGCCTGACTGCCACCGATGAGGAGCTGCCACTTGAAGTCTCCTGAAGGCTCTCCATGCGGGTGAGAATGCTCTGCAGGTTGGGACATAACCGGGTGGGAAAACATTGACGTCTGACAAAGACACCAGGGATGGTCTGACACAGGGACCAGGGATGGGTCTGACACAGGGATCAGGGATGGTCTGACACAGGGACCAGGGATGGTCTGACATAGGGACTAGGGATGGTCTGATACAGGATCAGGGATGGGTCTGACACAGGAATCAGGGATGGTCTGACACAGGGATCAGGGATGGGTCTGACACAGGAATCAGGGATGGTCTGACACAGGGATCAGGGATGGGTCTGACACAGGAATCAGGGATGGTCTGACACAGGGATCAGGGATGGGTCTGACACAAGGATCAGGGATGGTCTGACACAGGGATCAGGGATGGTCTGACACAGGAATCAGGGATGATCTGACACAGGGATCAGGGATGGTCTGACACAGGGATCAGGGATGGTCTTCTGACACAGGGACCAGGGATGGGTCTGACACAGGGATCAGGGATGGTCTGACACAGGGATCAGGCAGGGATAGATCTGACGCAGGGATCAGGGATGGGTCTGACATAGGGATTAGGGATGGGTCTGACATAGGGATTAGGGATGGGTCTGATACAGGGATCAGGGATGGTCTGACACAGGGACCAGGGATGGTCTGACACAGGAATGAGTCAGAACATTCAGCTGTCAATATTGCTTGGACAGGGCGCAAGAAAAACCGCTCGTATTTTAGAGGCTCGAGAAAGCTGTTGATCGCATTTCGAAGAAAGCATTACTAAGCGAAACGATTGTCGTTAGAGAGCCCAGAAAGTACACAGTGCTCCAGGCTGACTAGCTAAAAGTACATTTAGAGTTAAGGATTTGCTAAGACTACGGGATTTTAGACAGGACAATCCGATTACATTGAATTTAGTTCAGAAACGGTGTACGAGTATTGCAAGAGTAACCATTTCTAGACAAGTATAACAGTGAAAAATGAACAAAATATGTGCGGCCGAATCAGATCTCTACAGAAACTATCGAGCATTTAAAGACACTGTAAAACTACCGTACTTACTCTGACTACCCACACCCTACCATACCTACTCTGACTACACACACCCTACCATACCTACTCTGACTACACACACCCTACCATACCTACTCTGACTACCCCACACCCTACCATACCTACTCTGACTACCCCACACCCTACCATACCTACTCTGACTACCCCACACCCTACCATACCTACTCTGACTACCCCACACCCTACCATACCTACTCTGACTACCCCACACCCTACCATACCTACTCTGACTACCCCACACCCTACCATACCTACTCTGACTACCCCACACCCTACCATACCTACTCTGACTACCCCACACCCTACCATACCTACTCTGACTACCCCACACCCTACCATACCTACTCTGACTACCCCACACCCTACCATACCTACTCTGACTACCCCACACCCTACCATACCTACTCTGACTACCCCACACCCTACCATACCTACTCTGACTACCCCACACCCTACCATACCTACTCTGACTATCCCACACCCTACCATACCTACTCTGACTACCCCACACCCTACCATACCTACTCTGACTACCCACACCCTACCATACCTACTCTGACTACCCCACACCCTACCATACCTGCTTTGACTACCCCACTCCACACAATACCTGCTCTGACTACCCCACACCCTACCATACCTGCTCTGACTACCCCAAACCCTACCATACCTGCTCTGACTACCCCACACCCTACCATAGCTGCTCTGACTACCCCACACCCTACCATATCTACTTTGACTATCAAAACTGCTCTGCCTACACCAGACCCTACCTTAAATGCATGGTTTAACTATAAGACACAGCCAAATTCCAACATGCTGAAAGCCCCAAAACGCAGACTGGTAGTCTGGGATAGAAAGAAAGTTTTCACTACAAAGAACAGCTGATCAGGAAACAGGCAACAAATGGCGATGCAAAACTCAACAAACGAATGCATGCGAAAATGCACCTGAACTTCGTACACATGTAATAAAAGCACCATGTATACAATATTAGTGCACTGTATAGTACTGGTTGTCAAGGAAACACGAGAGGCCTGTTGGTCACTTACATCCTCGGGCACAGTTTGCACTGGCGTGGCCTGAGCGAAATAGGGGAATTCTGAGTATAATTCCTGGCGATTGCGTTTAAATAGTGATACTGGGCAGTGCCTCATTGTGTGCGTTCATGATGCAGGAGGATCAGGGAGGCTGGCCCAGCAACTGAGGATCAGGGAGGCTGGCCCAGCAACCGAGGATCTGGGAGGCTGGCCCAGCAACTGAGAATCTGGGAGGCTGGCCCAGCAACTGAGGATCAGGGAGGCTGGCCCAGCAACTGAGGGTCTGGGAGGCTGGCCCAGCAACTGAGGGTCTGGGAGGCTGGCCCAGCAACTGGGGGTCTGGGAGGCTGGCCCAGCAAATGAGGGTCTGGGAGGCTGGCTCAGCAACTGAGGGTCTGGGAGGCTGGCCCAGCAACTGGGGGTCTGGGAGAGTGAAGATCAAAGCCAAGCAGTGAATCGGCACTCGTGAGAAATCCAATAAAACCAAACTGTCCTGGTGGTGCTCACCCGAACTTTGCTCCTACTCGTCTGTGCTTCCGTCGCCGACTCAGGCGCGGTCGGGGCGGCCGCCGAGCCCGCGGGGATGATTTCTATCCGGCGCTTCGCCGACACAACACCAGAGGCCGGCGACGAAGACGAAGCGACTGAAGTTGGCGCAGGCGACTGACTGGCCGGAAGAGGCGGCGGAGGCTGCGACGGCGGAGGCGGCGACTCGGAGGTCGTTGTGATAACGAAGCCCGGAGGTGACGGGGTGGGCCGCCTCTGCTGCGGCTGCTGCAGCTGCTGCCTGGCTTCGGCAGTCGACTTGCGGAGCTCGTCATCCGAGCTCAACGACTCGCTGGAGGCCAGCGGCGACCTGCCCGGCGGCGCCACCGCTGAAGTCGCCGCGGCGGCAGTTGGCAATCCCGCCGATTGTGTGGTTGCCGGGGCGACGGCGTTGCCTTGCAACAGCTTCTCGGGGTGCTTCTCCTGTTCGGCGCCCTTCAGGGTCAGGTCGTGCCGCTCCGACTGAGGCAGCCGCGTCACCGAGCTCCTGGCGGACGGGGAGGGGGGCGAAGGCTGCTGAGTGAGGGGCTGAGGGGATGGCAGAGACAGGCTGCTGAGTGAGGGGCTGAGGGGATGGCAGGGACAGGCTGCTGAGTGAGGGGCTGAGGGGATGGCAGGGACAGGCTGCTGAGTGAGGGGCTGTGGGGCTGAGGGGATGGCAGGGACAGGCTGCTGAGTGAGGGGCTGTGGGGCTGAGGGGATGGCAGGGACAGGCTGCTGAGTGAGGGGCTGTGGGGCTGAGGGGATGGCAGGGACAGGCTGCTGAGTGAGGGCTGTGGGGCTGAGGGGATGGCAGGGACAGGCTGCTGAGTGAGGGGCTGAGGGGGATGGCAGGGACAGGCTGCTGAGTGAGGGGCTGAGGGGATGGCAGGGACAGGCTGCTGAGTGAGGGGCTGTGGGGCTGAGGGGATGGCAGGGACAGGCTGCTGAGTGAGGGGCTGAGGGGGATGGCAGAGACAGGCTGCTGAGTGAGGGGCTGTGGGGCGAGGGGATGGCAGGGACAGGCTGCTGAGTGAGGGGCTGAGGGGGATGGCAGGGACAGGCTGCTGAGTGAGGGGCTGAGGGGATGGCAGGGACAGGCTGCTGAGTGAGGGGCTGTGGGGCTGAGGGGATGGCAGGGACAGGCTGCTGAGTGAGGGGCTGTGGGGCTGAGGGGATGGCAGGGACAGGCTGCTGAGTGAGGGGCTGTGGGGCGAGGGGATGGCAGGGACAGGCTGCTGAGTGAGGGGCTGAGGGGGATGGCAGGGACAGGCTGCTGAGTGAGGGGCTGAGGGGATGGCAGGGACAGGCTGCTGAGTGAGGGGCTGTGGGGCTGAGGGGATGGCAGGGACAGGCTGCTGAGTGAGGGGCTGTGGGGCTGAGGGGATGGCAGGGACAGGCTGCTGAGTGAGGGGCTGTGGGGCTGAGGGGATGGCAGGGACAGGCTGCTGAGTGAGGGGCTGTGGGGCTGAGGGGATGGCAGGGACAGGCTGCTGAGTGAGGGGCTGAGAGCAGATGGCGGGGCCGGCGGCTGGAGAACCAGATGAGCTGAAGAACAAAGAGAGAGTGAGCAATTAAACAAAGCATTTAAAGCCCATCAGATTCGGACAACTTGCTCTGAAAAGAATTAGCAAAGCTGATGCTAGCTGTGCTCAGACTGACTGCTGGCTTCATGTGACTTTGTGCACGCAATCGAGACAGGCCTTGACTAAAGAAGAACATGCTTAATGTAACATATGAGAATCATGCGCCTAAAGGCCAGTAGTCTAAAATACGATTGTGTCAACTAGTTAAGCCCAATGTGCTAGATGCCAGCAGGAAGGCAACGAACACGGAAACAGGAAAACAACAAAACGGCAGAACAGAAATCCCGAACTGCTAAATGCGAGTTCAATCGGGGAACACGCGACAGGATTTAGCAAAATCAGAAATCAGCGCGTATAGACAGGAAATACACAGACAGCCCTAGCAACAAACTTTTTCTGGGCTGCAGCAGATCCAACTTGCGAAACAATTTCGCTGCTGAAAATGTTAAATAAAAACAGATCTTATAAATAGAAAATTAATAGTCAGCTAAATCCCTAACCAGAACTGAGTTAGTCACAAAGCAACTGAGCTCACCGTCTCATCGAGTGCGCGCGACCCTCTTCCACTTTCAGAGTGGAAATAACGGGAGCTGGGCGCTTCATCACTTTCTCCTGCATTATCTGCAATATAAAAGCGGACAATACTACTCAGTCAATTCAAAAGTAGAGTAGAAAGGCATTGGGAGAATTATATAATATAACAGCCATTAACAGTCCGCTCTGCTCACCTCGCGCTGTTTAACTTTGAGTTCCTCGAGCAGCGGCTTAACGGACTCGTCGGCAAGATCAAAGACCGTTTGGTTCTGTGGTTCGAGAGTTCAAATAGCGATTTGCTGAGAATGCGTACTTACGACTGCTAGCATCGGTCACCGACTGCGATAAAATAATGCCACTTGAAAGCTGGCGAGGCATTTTCTATTTTAGCTTACAGTCAAAGTTACTCCTGCCTGACACTTGCGAAGTTGCTCGTTACTAATAAGCTGGCGAAGAATTTTTATATATAACAACAGCCATAGTGACTCCCACCTGACACTTACAGCATTGGTCAGCGCGTCCATGTTGGCCCCATTGGCCACCAGCATCCGACAGGCCTCGGCCTGGCCCCAGTGCGCGGCAGCGTGCAGCGCAGTCCAACCGTCGTTATCGACAGCTTCCAGCGGCACGCCGGGACAGAGCAGCAGCTCGGCCAGAGCCTGCTGGTAGCCCTTGGCGGCGGCCACGTGCAGCGGCCCGGCGTTGGCGACAGGATCGCGCAGGTCGCGGTAGCGCCCGGCCCGCCGCCACTCGATGGCGTCCGCCAGCATCGCGGCAACCTCGGCGTTGCGAGCGGCGGCCTCCTCGACATCCGGCAGGCCGGTGCGCAGCAGGTTGCGCATCTCGGACTGTTCAGCGACATCGACTGGTAGGTCGCCGTCGCTGTTCGCGGAAGTCAGCGAGGCGCCCCGCTTGATGAGGTACTTGGCGATCTCCGTGTGGCCGCCAAGCGCCGTGGCGTGCAGCGGCGTCCAGCCCTCCTTGTCGCGGGCGTGCAGGTCCGCGCCGTGCTCGCAGAGGAAGCGGACCAGCTCCAGCTTATTGTCAATGCAGGCCTAGCAAAATGAGTTATGGGAAGAATCTGTGGGAGAGTTTGCCTACTGACAGCAGTAGAGAGTATGAGTATGAATTCTCACATGCATGGGCAAAGCATTAACAACAAACTGTTTCAACTGGTCTGACATGCGGGTGACTGAGTTGCCAGGGCAAAATTGATATCAGTTCTAGTTAGTAACACTTGATTCTGTTGCTAGTACTCATAGTTAGCAGCAGTGTGCCATGGAGTTTTATGTATCTAAATGCACTATGCATATGTGTGACACTGGGTTTTCAAGCATCAAAATTGAATTTAGCCTTTTGGGTCCAAATTCAGGTTGGTAAGTTGAAAACCAATATGCCAAAACCAAAATATTAAAATTTCTATTCTATTACTTTATATTGTTGATACTCTCTAAACTGCAAAAAAACAGTAAAATATTTTTGTTATTATTAATTATAGTCTATAAAATGTACCTAGAATTAGGAGTTTTCCAATTTTTATAAAACTATTAATGCTTTAATTGTTTTGGGAAGATTATTAAATTTTCTCTTGTTGACATAGAAATTTGCCCAATGCACTTGGCATATATGTAGCACTTACTTAACTAAGCTAATCTAGCTAGGTAAGGAGTAGGGGTTGAACAATATTGAATTTTTGAGATTCAATATTTTTTGACAATACAATATGGGATTCAATTAAGATTTTCAGATATTTAATTAAAATAAGCCAAAGCTAAAAACTAAAAAAAGCAATTCTCTTTGTACAACTTTTTATACTTTGACAAAAAATGTGAACTTTGTGCACTTTTGTTAAATATCACAACTTTTAATTTGTAAAAAATATGGAAATTTTTAGGTGTATCATTTTTCTAAACACAGCCAAATCCCTTAATATGGATGACACTAAATGAGTATTATGAGTTGATTTTGTTTTAATTTAATTTATATGGAATTCAATGTGTTTATACTGACCTCTAGGTAATATATGCTATATTCAGAAGATTAGTATTTAACCTAGGGCTCTTTATTTTACTTTATTTTATATCTTGGATTCTTGGCACTTTTTAAAGTTGTAATTCAATTGAGAAAAAAGTCAAAATATTGAATATAGTAGGATTTGTTTTATGCTTTGAAGATAAAAATAACCATTTCACTATTTTTACCATTATTATAACAACAACTACTACTTTATTTAATATGGTATCCACACTTTTTGGTGCCTATGCTGTTTGGTGCTAGGCATTTCAGTGCCCTAGTTTGCTTCTCAGTGCCTCATTTTGCTTGCTTTTTGGTTCCAGCTTAACAAATATATATAATAAATACTGAAAGTCAATCATACTATTCTAGATTCAATTGAAGGCAATTACAAATAAGAACAAATTTATTTTTTGCATTTTTCATCTTGCAAATAATTTTTTCAATGAAATTCATTTAAAGAACAAATTGAGAATTGATTATATTTGATTACGGAGACAAAAAACAAATGACTACCTATGCATACCTTATCCATTTATTATAACAACAATTTGCAGTTGCTTTGTGCAATTTCAGATTTCAAAGAAAATAATACTGGATTCATAAAAAGCAAGTCAGCTTAATAAAGTAAATAACACTTTTGGTTAGTTAGAGTATAAGATTATGGGGAAATCCAAAAATCGGGGGCAAGTTTTATGAAAATTCGTTTTTTGGCAATTTGAAAGCAATAAAGCTATAAAATAAATTTATTCAAGTTTTTAAAAAGTAAAAAAGTCTATTAAAGCACAAATTATTTTCGTATAGCTTTATTTTGAATAAAATGATTTGTTAAAACGGTAAGTTTAATTACGACATAAAATGAGTCTAATGAAAATGATTGAAAAGCTATAATAATGTATTTTATTAACTTTAACTATCTTATAATGTTACACTCTATAATTCTACAACATATTTAACATTATTTTAAGGTTTTATTTGTTTATCACTTTCGTTACTCTTGACAACGTGTATTTTGTAGAGTTCGTTTGCAATAAATTGTATTCAACGTAAGTTTATTATTTAAACATACAAGTTCCCGTAAGGATCGGAAAATTGCATTTTACTCAGCTTCTACTAAAGCGATTTGGAAAATTCTTTTTTTCCTGCATACACGCCGCGATGATACATGTTTTAGTGTAATTTCATTGTTCTTTGTCGCTTAATAAGCATACAGTAAGCATCTGATTTGGAAGCCGGGTAACACATTGGAATTCCCATAAGGATTGGAAAATTGCATTTTACTCAGCTTCTACTGAAGCGATTTGGAAAATTCTTTTTTTCCTGCATACACGCCGCGATGATACATGTTTTAGTGTAATTTCATTGTTCTTCGTCGCTTAATAAGCATACAGTAAGCATCTGATTTGGAAGCCAGGTAACACATTGGAATTCCCATAAGGATTGGAAAATTGCATTTTACTCAGCTTCTACTGAAGCGATTTGGAAAATTCTTTTTTTCCTGCATACACGCCGCAATGATACATGTTTTAGTGTAATTTCATTGTTCTTCGTCGCTTAATGAGCATACAGTAAGCATCTGATTTGGATGCCGGGTTCACATTTTGTGGTACCATTTTTTACCCAAAATTTTTAAGTCTAAATATAGGCATATTACAAATACTAATACTATGCAAGTTGATATTTAAATGAAAGAAAACAACTTAAAGATTATTTTGCAACAAGGAATTAGCAATATATTTACTTTTAGAAAAAGATGTTTGCTGGCAAACTTTGCACTTTATATTAGTATGAATTTTTGCGAGTTTATATGGTTTTAGAAAAACTTTGAAATCCTTAGAAATACTTCATCTTTTTGAATTGAATAAAAAGTAAAACACAGATTACTTTCTGCTTTGTAAGTAGTAAAAAAATTAGCCTTCTCTAAGGCCTACAAGTCTTAAAATTAATTGTTTAATAATGAAAAAAAGTGAAACAAAAAATTGCAAATCGGTCAACTCGGACTTTCAAAATGCTTTTTGTGGTTTTTTCTTATTTATTCAACAATATAAAGCATAAAAACAATAGTTTTTATCCAGAACTATTTTCTAAAGACCTATCTATCTTTCAAAAACCTTTTTTAGATACATTACTTTCCATCGAATGTCCGCAGATTTGTTTTACCATTTTATCCCACGTTTTTGGATTTCGCCTTATCCATTATTATTATATCTTATTACATACATGCGCAACAGTCGGCCGAGTCGGCCGATCCGGCCGACCGATTTGGTGGCCAACCAAGGAAGTCGCAAAAATGCCGACCCAAAAAAACACAGAATAGTAGTACTAACTAGCTGACGAGTTATTTTGGCTTAATAAGACAGTCATAGTTACTCCTGCCGTTTACCCAAAGTTGCGTTAATTTTGCTTTCGGGTTTTTTTACATGAAAGTCGCATTTTTGTTAAAACTAAGTCGCATTTTTGTTAAAACTATGTCGCATTTTTGTTAAAACTAAGTTGCATTTTTGTTAAAACTATGTCGCATTTTTGTTAAAACTAAGTTGCATTTTTGTTAAAACTATGTCGCATTTTTGTTAAAAGTAAGTTGCATTTTTGTTAAAACTAAGTCGCATTTTTGTTAAAACTAAGTCGCATTTTTGTTAAAACTAAGTCGCACGGCCGACCGAAATTTGGAGGTTGCGCATGTATGTCTTATTAATTAATATAGCTATCAATTATTGATTTGGTATCATATTCAAGTTTGGGACCAAAAAGCAAACTAGGGCACCAAAATGCCTGGCACCAAAAAGCATAGGCACCAAAATTCATGGAAACCTTTATTATTAGCTATTGGCATTGCCATTAGGCCTACCAAAAAAATATTCTTTGTAGGCCTACTTATAATTCTTAATCTTAGTCTAGTTTAAGCCTAAATAATGCCAATAGTTAGAGCTAAAAGTATTTTCCACATACCTGATGCAATGCTGTTAATCCATCAATATTGCTGGTGTTAATTTCAACTTTATCTTCTTGCAATAGCCTAGTAATCTCATCAAAATCTGATGAACTACAAGCTGCAAGAAAAGCTATTTCAAACTGAAATTTGACTTTGTGTTGAGATCGCATTTTTGATGATGCTTTATTTGTTTCTGAAGCTTCCCATGTGCGAACTTGCTCACGCCTGCTGTGCACATTTTTTGTAAGGGAAGCAGCAGGAGGCCGCTCCATGATTTTAATAATAAAATAACACTAACAGGCTTAGAATCGTTAGATGCTAAAAAAAGAACATTGGCTGAAGTTAGGAAAAATAGAGCTTTTTTACGCAATAAGCCACTAAAACCTTTAACACCAGGGGTAAACTTTTAAGTCTAGCTCTGTTAAATTGTACTAGGCCTAGGCCTACCTTCTTGACATTCGATCCAACGTGATAAGATCGACCACGGGGACCACCTTGGCTTTCCTCTCAGTATCAAAAAAGGTTTATTATTAATTTCTTGAAAAGTACAAAGAATCAGCAGAACTATACTAAAGTAGGCCTACAAATAAAGAATAACGATTCAATTCACTGCGCAATGATCCCATATCCATGCATTCATGCAGACTAAGTGACTGTATTAGGAGATGAATTGAAACTAGCTTTCTATGAAAATAAAGAATGGTCCCTTTTGATATTCACTTTTGATACAACTTTATAAATATAGCTGTAAAAACGAGCGGCATAAATATAAAAACATTTGTGTAAACCATTATAAAAAGTCCTTATCAATAAAAATATTTGTTAGATTAATCTATTCTATATTTAATTTTCGCGTGAAATCTATTTGACCTTCCATTGGTTTTTCAGTTCCAGTTCCCGATAAGATAAAAATAACAAAAAGATCGATTTAGCAGAAAACACTTGAATGTAAAACGATTTTTTAGTCGAAACTCAAATTTACCATCTGAAATCTGTGTATATATAAAAAATCAGCTTCACAGACCTTACTGTTGCTTCAGTGCAGGTCTCCAATCTTGCATAGCGTGATGTTGAAACGTCAGAAACTGTACGATGTCGCATACAGGCCAAATCATTATACCCCTAGAACTACGAAATAGCCAACAACAACTGATAACCAATTTTATTTTTGCAATTTACCATCTGAAATCTGTGTATATGTAAAAAATCAGCTTCACAGACCTTACTGTTGCTTCAGTGCAGGTCTCCAATCTTGCGTAGCGTGATGTTGAAACGTCAGTAACTGCAGAATTTCGCATACAGACCAAATCATTCTACCCCTAGAACTGCGAAATACCAAACAACAACTGATAACCAACTTTATTTTTGCAATTTACCATCTGAAATCTGTGTATATGTAAAAAATCAGCTCCACAGACCTTACTGTTGCTTCAGTGCAGGTCTCCAATCTTGCATAGCGTGATGTTGAAGCGTCAGTAACTGCAGAATTTCGCATACAGGCCAAATCATTCTACCCCTAAAACTACGAAATACCAAACAGCAACTGTTAACCAATTTTATTTTTGCAATTTACCATCTGAAATCTGTGTATATGTAAAAAATCAGCTTCAAACAGACCTTACTGTTGCTTCAGTGCAGGTTTCCAATCTTGCATAGCGTGATGTTGAAACGTCAGAAACTGTACGATTTCGTAGCTACAAGGGTTTGTAACTTTGAATTTGTAAAATAACCAGCTTATACTCGTAGGTAATTATAGAACAACAGTAACAAAAAATACGCAGTCCTCCCCCCCAGTAGTCAGTGGAGGGAGCGTCCGATGGCATGTCGAAGCGCCAGCAGGCGAGAATCAATTGTCAGGCCCATTGATCGACAGTGTCGGGCGCCCCAACGTTGCTCAGGATGCAGTCCACGTATCTCCGTGTCCTCGGTCGCTTGAGCCCGCCTGAACTGTTCCCGCAAAGTGAGCGGCAGGATGTCCTGGACAGGCTTGGGCAATAGCCCGGATCACGTAGCGCCTGTCAGTTGGAGTCGCCGTCTCGCTGCAGGATGGTACATCCTTGGACAGGACGCTTTTGTCAGCCTGAACGCATGGAGCAGCCCCGCGGGCCGAGTGATCCAATTGTCTAGCTGTTGCTCCAGCGTGGCCGTTAACATCGGGACGCTAGAATTCGCGCGACTGGATTTCGCGCGATCTGGCATTCGAGCGACTGCATTTGCGCGACTGGAAATCGCACGACCTGGAATTGAAGCGTGCGGCTTTCTTTCTAGCGACTGGATTTCACACGAATGGATTTAAATCCAGTCAATCGAAATCCGGTTGCGCGAAGTTCAGTCGCGCGAAATCCAGTCGCACAAAATTCTACGTCGCGCGAAATCTAGTCGGTTGAAGTAAGTCGCGAGAAATGATGCAGTCGAATTCAATTTCAAGTCGCCTAAAATCATCCGATTCGCGCAAAATCCTGGTGCGCAGAAGACAAATAGCGCAAAATCCAGTAGCGCGAATTCTAGCGTCCTTGAACATCCACGTTTCTGCAGCGTTGTCGAGCAACACAGTCTCAACAGCCGAGCCCTCTGATGATCGGGCAGCGCTTTGGACTGAAGGATGACGCGAATCGACCGGTAGGCAGTCCAGGCAAGTCCTCTCGATCTAGATCTGCGTCGCCGAATTTCGTCCTCAACGTTGGGCATCAGACCGTCGAGGTGAACCGCTGACAGCGCGCGAGGTTGGTCGTCTGCCCGTCTGCGACGCGGCATTACGCTGTGGTGACGGCAAACGGCTTGTCTGACCTGTCAGAAACTTCGTTTAGGAGTGCTACACAGAGCGACACATTCTAGCGCCGTTCCTCTTCGTGCTGCTCCTGGCATGGATTGTGCAGCTTCGGAACGGACCCCCTTCAGCAGGCGACGGCTTCCTGCTGCGCAGACACATCGGTCGCCGCCACAATGAGAAGCGCCTGAGCGGTTCTGGGCTACGCCGACGACCTCACACTCCTGTCCTCAACTGTTGATAGCGCAAAGCGCTAGATTAAGGTTGGTCGAGGTGGCATCAAAGCGTCGGCCTATTTGTCGACACGCTGAAAGACCGAGGCACTGGCATGACAATCTCAGCGAGCCGATATCCCAGCGGAGCTGACATATGACATATCACCTTACAGCGATATTATGGCGTCAACTAGCTGCTGGGGACTCGACAGGTTCGTAGGACAAAAGGAAGTGTTACTCTTAGCACTGAATCAAATGCCATAATAATTTAAAACCCTAAAAATGCTGAGTAAAGGCCGAGACCTTTCACAGAGTTGTAACTCCTTTAATTTCCTATTTTTCCGAGGTTCATGCTGGCGCGTAGACTCAATTCATATGCAATTATTTCCAGCTTGTACATTGTTTCATTTTACGAAATTGTACCTTTAAATGCATAATCACATGCAAGGGCCCGCGTCACCACGCGGGACAGGGGCTGACATCGGGACAACTGTGCATATGTCCCCCCTGGCCTGAGTGAAAGCTATGAAAAAGCGAACAAAATGAGTGTCTGTGTGGCAATAAAACACCGATATAAAAAATAATGTAGGAATTTCGTCACTTAGAATTCTTGACTTTGTCCCCCGCCATAAAACCCATAGCGACGCGCTCACGCCCCTGATCACATGCAAGTTAAGAATTACATCTAATTGTGCAACATATTTACATGTTTAATATTTGATCAATTAGATTTGTAAGGTCTGTAGAGAAATTACAATTAATCAATTCAAGGTACACTATTGGATTAATTTACGTATTGACTGTATTAAGTAATTGATAGAATTTTACGACAATTACATGTATTCTTCTGGAGAAGTAACATCATAATCTTATAAATTACATGTATCCTAGTGTATCTTATATTTTTATCTCAATATTTATATTTCACATGTAATATTCAAAACCTATGTTTTATAAGGACCTTTAACTTTACGAATTTTTTGGCGTCAATTGAAACCATTATTTGAATTGCTATTAGTTAATTTATTAATTTACCACAATATTTTTGAGTTCAAATTAATTGTAGTTAACTTAATTGTAGTTAACTACTGTCTTTATCAAGTGTAAAAAGAACGAAACATTTTTTATAAATGTCTAGTAGTTTCTTTGTTTATTCATTCTACATATTAATTTTTTTTATCATATTTAGATGAGTTCTTACTTCATATTGTTATCGTCACATTATCACATACAACGATAATGATAGATCGAGCTGACTCCGAGATCGAATCGTGGTTTTTTGAATATTCGCCTCTATAATAGTACTTGTTTCTACCAAAAACTATAAATAAAATAAGAAAACGCTTGAATAATATTGTATTTTATTCCTTTTCTAAAATATTCATGCCAACTTTATTCTTAAAGCAGTAAACATTTGTTTTAATATGCGTTGTAACATATTCCGTTACGGCGGGATTTTAAAGTACGATTTGGGAACTGGAACTGAAAAACCGGTCATATTGGCTTTTCATATTACAGATTCCAGAACCAGAATCGGTTTGACGCTTTTCATATTGTCTGTTCCGTTTTCAGAATCGGTTCCAGAACCGTGATCCGACGCTGGAATTCGGTTCGAGAAATTTTCTCGATCCGTTGTCGCATTTCTATAGAAACAAGACTCAAGAGGACGAATTTGAAATAACATTTCAAAAAGAATGTATACTGGTTTCTCGCTTTTAGATAAAATTTTTTTTTTCTTTTGAGAAGTAGGGGCCTAACATAATTAGACAGAAATAGAAAAGAAAAATTCGACGTTTTTCATTTTCCTACCGATTCTGGTTCTGGAATTGGAATTATTCTGGTTCTGGAACCAATCTTTGTGAAAAGCTTATTTGACCGCGACTGCTGGTTCCTAGTCATTTCGTCATCTGCCATTTCGTCATCTGGGTGTCTGGGGTACTCACCTCGACTATGGTCACTTCGTCATCTTAATTATCAATAACATGCACTACCTGAAGAGAGTCATTTCGTCATCCACCAATCATATTAGTTCCAACTTCAAGTGAAAGTGAATTAATGTGGCAATCAAACATATTTACTTGGAATCCTAATGATCCCAGTAATTTTGTCATCTCGATTGATAAAACCTGTTGGTCGATTGATTGGATCTGCTTGCTGCAGCTTATAGTTATCCAACAAAAATAGTTTACACTAACTTAACTCCCACACAGATTGATTGGTTGATGAAGTATCCAGCATAACTAAATATTTGGTCACTTCGTCATATTATTTTTCAAGCTACTTTGCTTCTAGTCACTTCATCATCCGATATGACAAAATGGAATATGACGATCTGACCAGTGACCCGACTGCTAATACATGCTCGCAGCTTGGCTCAATGAGCTATAGTAATAGCTTTAGACTAGTCTAGCTAAGCTATAATAACTAATGTATTACTAATTATTATTAGTAATTAGTAGGCCTAGTGGGGGCTTACTAATGAGGTGACACACTGGGAAATAGGGGGGGGGCCTATTGGACACCATTTTTTAATTAGAAGAGGCATCGCTTTTTATCCCAACTTTTCACCCCCAACTGACAATGACAATATGCTGTCAATTGTTGAATATTATTTTTTGGTTGGTATCCCTAGCCTACCAGCTACCCTATCTTTCACTTGAATAAAATTTTAGTTCAGATTTAGTTTAGTTTAGTTTAGCACTTGGCATTATCACCAAATTAGGCTAGTGATAATATTATAATATAGGGGTTGTATAAGGAGTTGGCCCTTGCTAGGGATGTTGACCCTGGGGAGTGCTCCTCAAGGCTTTGGGGAGCTTGTTAGGGAACATTCCCTGGGGAATTGGACCAGGGACCCTAGGAAGAAAAAATATTTAAAAAGCGATTGTAACTTAATTTTTGCCATTTAAATAAGAATGATTTATAGAAAGCTGATTGAAATTATGTATATGCTCTTTTACTGCATAACTGCTGCTATCCAGCTGCTATACAATCACAATGCCTTACTTTCAATCCCTCCTATGAGTGTAGCTGCTAAGCATACATTTTCTACCTCTGGACTCTTTTTGACAAAGGTGCATACATGATTAGGTGATGCCACATTGTCTAAGCTAGTATTGTTGCAACATTTTCAAGAATCAGCAGAAGCAGCAGTAGTAGTGTAGCAGCTATATAGCAGATACAGAAACAATAGCTACCTATCAGCAGATAGCAATAGACATCAGTAGACAATATCATATAGTAGTATACTATAGCAGAAAGCAGAAAGCAGCAGGCAGCAGACACAGAAAAAAGCAACAACAACTATATTGAAGCAAGAATCAATAGATAGCACCTTTATTTAAGCGTCTTTATCATTTATTGTTAGCACAAATGTCTTGCTTTTAGCAATATGATCTATTAACTAACTAATAACAAAGCAATTATGTTGTATTGACTTTTTATAAAAAATATCCACTATGCTTATAACTTTTAGGTATATAGTGGTAGGCTATAGTGTAGACAAAAGTATATCCTTAAGACCTTTTAATACTAAAAAGTAGGTCATTAAAAAGTAACCAAGGTATAATAAATGAAATATCAATTTAACTTATGATTGTCTATGGTTAAAACTGGCCTAAATAGGCAGGGATGAGTCCCAATTGCAAGGCCCAATTTTGGTAGATTTGGCAAAGCTTTTTTTAATTTTATCAAAATCAATTAACTTTTATTAATTTTATTTATATATTTAATAAAATTAATAAATAAAATAAATAAAAATAATAATAAAATAAAATAAAAATAAAATTAATTTTATAAATTTTATTAAAATCAATTAACATAGATACTTATTTTCCTGTAGTACCTATGTTGTATATAGCTTCTAGGCAAATGTTTCTTGCATTTAGCTATGCAACTTCAACTTTACTATGCGGGAGCTTGCCACTAGCAATTCTCTAAGACATGATTACCATGGCACCATGTTATTGCTAGGCCTAATTATTTTTTTATTAGAGGCAGGGGGGTTGTGTGCACCCTGGCGCACTTTAAGCGACATAGGCACACAACTAGCGAGAGGCATTACTGCCCATTCTGCCAACTCCCCTAAGTAGGCATACAAGCGCATGAATATGTATGCAGGCACACACTCACACAGGAGTGTACAGTGGCCCTAACTTTATTTTATCATTAGGCATGTACACTTATTACGCCTTGGTGGGGTTGGCTCTCAAGGCTGTTAATTGCACGAGCAGAGCCAAGCCGAGATTCCAATTCAGCCCCAAATTAATGTGACTGCACTTGGAATCGAGCCTGGGTTGCTGGCACACCAGAGCAGCTGCACTACTGCTAGGCTATGGCCCTCCTTTAAGCCTAACTAATGGTTTTGCTCATTATGTCTTCTAGGTAGCACTAGGTAGCACTGTCTTCTAGGTAGCACTAGAAATATAGCACTAGCAATGCTTCTTCAGTATCATATAGGTGATCAATTCTTGGATAGACTTGTGCAAGCATATACCAACTGTTATGCTCAGGCCTGCGTCAATTTGAAAGGGCTCATTTCTGAATTCTGAAGCTACTGTACCAGCACATGCAATTCTTGCCCATTTGGGCCAACCTTAATGTGTGTGCCTATCTGCTGATGGAAGTCAGGGCTCAGGGGTCAACGGATCAGGATGCAGGTCTATTGTCTCCTTGATTTGCTCAAAGCCTGGTACATAGCTTATAAACTAACACATTGCTGACATCATCAGCACTGCAGGAGCTGCTGGATGTTGCTGAGCAGCTGACATCAGCAGATGGCGGAGCTGCAGACTCCGCCTGGGAGCAGTGCATGGCCGCCCTCCTCTCTGCTCTGGCTCACCAGCCCACAGATTGCTCGCTTGACCAGTTGCTGCTTAGCAACCAGGATGGAGCAAGGCGCTTAATCCGCATCGTTGCGCACCGGCCTGGCAGTCCCGGGGCACTCAAGTGCCTCATCAATTTGGCCGGCTCTGGCAATGGCAGCTGGGCGGCGCGGCTGCTGGCGGCCGCAGATTCGGGCGAGCCCGCGGCCGATGTCGCCGAGCTGGTGCGGCTGCTGCTGGACGCCGATTGCCCCGAGGCGGATTTGGCCGGCCGGGCGCTGCTCAATTTGAGTCGGGAGGCCAAATTGGCCGAGGCCCTCATGGCCCGGCTGGGAACTGAAGAGCAGGGCGGCCACGTGATTGACAGGTGAGCTCCCGGACTCTGCCAGACCAGATTGCTAATAGGGAGACACGTGCTGTCATGGCGATACTCGTGTAGGACGATATTCTAAGAGACCGATTCTCAAGGGGTCTTGAGTGGATTCAGATGGCGGCAGCGAGTCTCCGGCCCTTTCCCTTTCAGGCTGGTCCACGCCGTCAGCGTCCCGGGCTTCAACCGCCGCGGCTGCAACCTGGACTCAGCCGCCGGCCTGCTGCAGAACTTTGCCCAGCTGCCGCTCGCCCGGCGCCGCCTGGCCTCCCAGCCTGGCGCCCTCGGCCGCCTGACAGGCCGTCTGGCCGCCTCCGCGCTGGCCGCGGCGCCCCTTTCGGCGGACCGTCGCCGCTACCTGTACGGCTTGCTGAAGAACCTCTGCTTCAGCTCCGACCTGCACCCGAGCCTGTGCGACCCCGCCTGCGGACTTGTGGTGGCGCTGGCCACCCCGCTGGCTGGCTCGGAGGTTGGTGGCGGGGCAGGGAGTTCTGGGCGCTGCCCAACTGAGCTTGGAAATGTGAAGACTGCGTCACGTATTTAGGGTTACTAATCCCAGATCCTCTGTCTTAGGCATCGCCCTGGCAGATCCTCAGATTGAAGGTTGAAGCTGATCTCAGATCCCCAGATTGGATGCTCATCCCAGATCCCCAGATTGGATGCTCATCCCAGATCCCCAGATTGGATGCTCATCCCTGATCCCCAGATTGGATGCTCATCTCAGATCCTCAACCAAAACGATTGCCAATAGCTGAACTTTGCCGCCCGAATTCGCAGGACTCCATCGATGACGAGGACATGTCCCGCCTGCCGCCGGCCCTGCAGTTCCTGCCTGGCAGCCCGGAGGCGGCAGCCACCCGCGGCGACGACTGGACCCTGGCCTGCTGCCTGGACGCCCTGCTGCTGCTTTGCGCTTCCCCGGCCGGCCGGGCGCACCTCAAGCAGTGCAGCGTTTACTTCCTGCTGCGGGAGTTGCACAAATCCGCCGGTCTGCCGGCCCGCCTGCGGCTCGCCGCCGAGCGAGTCGTCGACGTGCTGATCGCCGACGACCCGATCGAGGGCGACCTGCACGCCACTGCGGTGCCGGCCGAGGTCGCCCAACAGCTGGCCGCCTCAGACACTGTGCTGTGCCAGGAAGAGACGGCGGCGGCAGCTGGCGATTCGACTGCTGCCTGATTGGCTGGGCTGTTGGCATGGCAACAGGGCTTTGCTGTTCGGAGTCATGTGAATAATGTCATTGACTTAACATTTTGGTACTTTGCGATTTTTAATCGCAGAAATCTAAAAGTACTGCGTTAGTTCCAGTGTTGACAAACTAATGCAAGCCTACATATACATGTTCAAGGTTATTAGAGCACCTGTTGTGGCTGCTAGCCAAAGGACTGAAGTCAACTGAGAGGAGGCTCTCACCTAATGAGCTAGCACTTAAAATCTTTTTTTAGGAGTCCATAGGAGTCTATAGGAGTCTATGTCGTATCATTTTTGTTGGTTTCTAATCGACTGGTTAACTGGTGATGCCGTTTTCACGTTCTGCGCATTTCCAGTTAATTTTCTGGCTTTGCTTTTGCAATAAAAAAATAAACAAAACTGGCGCATGAAATCTACAAAGTTGCGCACTGATTTGATGCAGTTGCAGCGCCATACTGGCTTCAGAATTGGATTCTTCAGAATATGTATTTATATATTACACGGCACTTGGCAATTGAAACACGGCGTCGCTAAAAATGAAGGCGCATTTTTAGGTCAAAAAAAATGTGCAACAATTTTGAACAAATCATTGGCCCAAGCTAGCTAGCATCCAGCAGGACCTCTTGAAACAGCTGACCAATGTCCAGTTTGGGTAGGCTGAAGTCGGCGTCCTGCTGAACTGCAAAGTTGGCCCTTTCCAGTCTCTGCTGCTTGCTGGGCGCTGAAATGTGCGGGAGATGTTTGGGCGAATTGAGTATATCTGGACACTACAATAAGCATTCATATCTGACTGGCCTCATCCCCAAGCACACCTGGCCTCGCTCACACTCATCCCCAAGCACACCTGGCCTCGCTCACACTCATCCCCAAGCACACCTGGCCTCGCTCACACTCATCCCCAAGCACCCCTGGCCTCACTCATCCATCCCCAAGCACACCTGGCCTCACTCATCCATCCCCAAGCACACCTGGCCTCACTCATCCATCCCCAAGCACACCTGGCCTCACTCATCCATCCCCAAGCACACCTGGCCTCGCTCATCTATCCCCAAGCACACCTGGTCTTGCTCATCCATCCCCAAGCACACCTGGCCTCGCTCATCCATCCCCAAGCACACCTGGCCTCGCTCATCCATCCCCAAGCACACCTGGCCTCAACCATCCATCCCCAAGCACACCTGGCCTCACTCATCCATGCCCAAGCACACCTGGCCTCACTCACACCAATCCAGAAGCACACCTGGCTTCACTTATACCCATCCCCAAGCACACCTGGCTTCACTTATACCCATCCCCAAGCACACCTGGCTTCACTTATACCCATCCTCAAGCACACCTGGCTTCACTTATACCCATCCCCAAGCACACCTGGCCTCACTCACACCGATCCAGAAGCACACCTGGCTTCACTCATACCCATCCCCAAGCACACCTGGCTTCACTCACACCCATCCCCAAGAGCAACTGGCCACACCCATGGGAACCCAGTAAAAGCGAGTCGCTCACGCGGCTGCAGCGGCCTGACCTCGGCGCGCATCCGCTGACCGCAGGTGGCGCAGGAGTCGCTGAAGATCAGCGGAGACTCCTTGCTCTGCTGACCGGTGCTGCAGCAGGTGACGCGCAAGTTGGCGTTCACCCGCTCGTGCGGCGCGCCGCGGGTCAGGTGGTTGCGCAGCTGCTGCTCGCACTGTGTCTCCAGCTCGATGATATTCTGCGGATGGCAGCGCTGGATCAGTGAGGGGCGCTGGGAAACAGGTTTTTCAGATTTAAAGATTCCCCCAAAAAATGTTATTCGAGATGAATCCCGAAGACGTGCGTCTCCGAGATTAGCAAAACTCAGTGGTCGGCTTAGGAATAAAGGCGGGCCGGTATCTCGGTCCGATGAAAGTTGGAACAAGAGAGAGTTTCATCAACAACCTCACCGGTTTGACTTCAA